>OY735206.1:71393942-71573942 GCA_963457665.1 Thysanoteuthis rhombus
GTTGTTGGTGGTGGTGGTGGTGGTATTGTTGTTGTTGTTGAGTTGAATGAAGATGATTCTCTGTGCAAATGATGATCATGTTGAAAGATGGTCGACAAGGGAAGATGTTACTCTTTTTGTTGCTATGCAATCAATTCCTGATGCGAAGGTCAATAAGCGAGCAATCAAAATGAAGTGGACTCAAGTTCATATCTAGATGCCTGTTTGAGTCGCCAATCGACATTTGCAAGCAGGTGGAAACATGGGAAGAACACAAAGACATTTTCCGCTATGGCTAACCCTTGAGTTCAAAGGTGAGACCGTAGAGAACAGGAAGAAGCAGCGGCCAAGGAAGCACATTTAGAATATGAATCGATTAGTTTTATTGAAACGGATGCCTATGCACTTTCTGAAGTATCAGGATATTAAAGTGGAAGACAGCAGGGCAGTAAGTTACAACTTCACTATCAAATCGATGATATTCGATATTAACATTTCAAATTCTGATGTGAAAAATAATCTCCAATTCTCTACTGAATATATGAACATTAATACGACTAGAAAAATTGACGCGTTGAAAAAGCATTTCATGACTTCATTTGAAATTCAGTCTTCATTCTGCTTTTCAGTGTATGATTTTTTATTACTTTAGTTATTACAATTCAATCATCGAAATGTATACATTTTTAAAGAGATGAGTTTTTTCAAATAATCTACATATCTTATGAACAATTTGATTATTCCGTTTCTGTTTTTACAACTCATGAAAATATCACCAACCCACCAGTTGGAAAAAAAAGGAGTCTTCCTCTCAAACGAGTTCAATTTTTTAATGCAACTTTGGATGAAGTTTGTAAACTCTGAAGTATTGAAATATCAAGTCTCAAAATGAGAGAATGAGAGGGGGCCACGTCAACTTCATATATATATATATATATATATATATATATATATATATATATATATATATATATATATATATATATATATATATATATATATATATATATATATTGTTATGAATGCGAAGAATGTATCAACTGTCCGAGATAGCATGAATTGAATAAATTGATATAGAAAGTGGGACTGCTGCAAAAATCGAACCTGCGACCGATAAAGTAGCCGTTTCGTCGTAGACTTGCTCTCACCATTGAGTTAAACAGCCACCACCTCTGCTGCTGCTGCTGCTGCTAATGTTAAAGCCCAAATTACTGCTTTTTCTAAACTCTTATTTTTGTTCATTCACTGTCTATATCTAATCAATTTTTTCTCAACGCAGACAATCATATCATTAAGAATAGAATATGTGATCCAACAGAAATTATTATAAATGTATTATAGTACTTTCATCTACCGATATTACACGGTAAATGCATCATTTGACCTAGATAGAGTAAAAATAATCAACAGCAGCCAAAGAAAAGTAATCCCATTCAAAGACCTTCCCAGGATTCGCCGGGATTCCTTATCATGAGAGTCGCAAAGCCAATACTTTCTGAATTTGTCTATTTCATCCCACCATCTTGTATTTTTTTTATCACAGTTCTGCACATGATCTCTAGGGATCCACGTTGTGAGTCGTGATGCCCATTGTTTATCCGTCATTCTTACAGCATTGACATCCGAGTTTTTCAATGGAATCTATGATGTCCCTGACTCCAGTTTTTTCTTCAATTATACTGCATTGTTTTCTGATCTTGCAGTGTTGAACATTGTTCTCTCATATGCACATTGCATGGTTCTCAGTTTGAAAGCTAATCTTTTGATTAGGATCCATATTCAAACTTTCTTGATTCAATGTGTCTAACATTACTTGGAGATCATGAAGTGTGTTTTCCAAAAAAGACGATGTCTTCAGTAAATCTAAGGTTACTTTTGTATTTGCTGTCTTTTCTGATTCCTTTGTTTTCCCATTCTAGATTTCTGAAGATCATCTCAAGGCAGGCTACGAAGAGTTACAGTGAGGTGGTATCAACTTGTCTCTCTCCTTCTTTGAGCTTAAAGGGATCAGTCTTTATATAGACTAATAGATGAACTACTTTATTGGTATGTATGTTGCAAGACTATGATACATACAGTCTACGCCTTGTATGATAAAACATTTCTCAAAGTCTGCAACGAATGGCATTTTAAATTCTCCTGCTTCCTCTTCTAATTGATTTACTGAATGGACATAGTCAATGGTTGAGTAGCTCCTCCTCTGTTTTCATGGTTGGTTTTCATCAAGCATCTTGTGGTTCGGTTTTTTATCACTTTGGTAAAAAAATTGTTGAGAAGGCTTATTGGCCTTTAGTTGTTTAGATGTATTATGTTCCCTTTATTATGTAATAGCATTATGATTGCAATGTTCCAATCTTGTGGAATTTTACTCTGGCGTAGGCATAAGTTGAATAGGGTGGTTACTTTCCCGGTGATTGCTTTACCAGCTTTTTTGAGTTGGTCAATGGAAATGTTATCTGGTCCAGGAAATGTTCCCTTTTTCGTTTCTTTGATGGCTTGTTTCACCCCCTGCACAGTGACTGCAAATTTTTCAAACTGGTTACTTGTAAGTTGTATATCCTCTTTGTAGTCTTTTGTCCCCAAATTAGAGGAATCTTCGGTAGAATCCTTGGGTGAATTCGACAATTCTGTCTCTCTGTTGTTGGGTCTCAATTTTGTACTGAAAGATTTATTGATAGTTCTAAAGCCCCACCCTTTTCGAGAATGCTTTCGATGACTGCTGCTGCGTATCTCCACCTGTATTCTTTTCGTTTCTTTTGGCAGTTTTTCTTTAACTCAGTTGCATAAATCTTTTCTCTTTTTGTTGCCGGCGGCTTAAGGTTTCTACGTTTTTCAATGAGATTCTCGGTTTCTCCACAGAGTTCACTGCTGGTTTCATTGCTCTTTGACTCAAACATATTGGCATCTGCTATCAGAAAGGTTGTTATTTTGTTTTTTGAGCTCATTGACGTTCTCTTCTAGTTTGGTGAGAAGTTCATACCTATTTCCTAATTCAATCTTGAAGGGTCGAGATTTATTTTCTCTACGGTGAGTGGTTGCAGTTTTGAGAGAACAATTTTACGTGCTCTTTCCTGGTATTAATTTGGATTTCACATCTTATCATTCTGTGGTCACTTCCTACATTACTTGATTCAGGACCTGAATGTCTTTCATTCTCTCGCTTTTGTCTGCTAAGGTGTAGTCGATTTTGTTCCTGTTTTTTTATTATTATTATTTGGACTCCTCCATTTTTTACAGGTTTCTTTTTGAAGGTCTTCATGCCATTTGCTTTTGCAAAATTAACCTCTTTCATTTCATGCTTTGTAACCAAATTCAATGGAGCAGATTTCATGTTGAAATCTCCCATAATGATGTTAAAGTATGTTTTAGTATCTTGGAGAATGGAGTTCGCGACATCATAGAAGTTTCTTCCTATGTTGACTGTGTAGTGAAAGCGTAGACTTGGATTATGCTCAGTTTGTATCTCTTTGGTTTCTCTATGGGTCTTCTCATTTCACTGATACCAATAATGTTCAATTTGATGTTTTCAATTCCATTTTCAAGATCTCTTACATGTATCCTGTTGAGCGTGTTCTGACGTTGTAGGTGCCTATGTATAATGTTGGTTCCTTGGTGATGTTTCTGCTTGGGTGGTTGCATTGGGAGAACATCACAAATAGTTTCAAATTAATACTATGTATTTATAATTATTTCAGTTAGATTACATATCCATTTCCAGATAATATAACTGTTTGCGTTGAGAAACAAATGACCAGATATAGACAGTGAGTGAACAAAGAATTTGATGCAAAAGTGGTTATTTGAGGCTCATTGTTGTTGCAGCTACTTTATCGGTTGCAGCAGCCGCATTTTCTTTGATTGTTTTTTTCTAGGACATATGATACATTCACCGTGTTATAACAGGAAATCATTTTAAATAGTTTTAAAGTAATACAGCACGTTTATAATCATTTCTGTCGGATTAATTTCTTAATATACATCTGCATAGTTAATTTTCTAAAATCCTTTCACAAAAATCCAGACATTTCTGTAGATTCAATTATTTCACGGTTAATACCTACTAATATATAATTAAACCCTTCAATCATTACCCCCATTTCATACTTCTCCCGTCAAACTGTAAATTCACACGACAATCTACTCCATTATATGATGTTGCTCTATCAGCTAAACTTTTGGTGACCTCTCTTTCTCTTTCCATCAATATGTGCTCCTATTAGTGTTCTTAGTTCTATTCCCCTGAAAAATGTTGATCAGTTTCCTATTTCCATTCATTCTAGGAAAGGTTTCTTGTTTTTGCTGTTCATGACGGTTTCAACTTTTTTTCTGTATGGCCACTTCACATATGCTTTCGTACGTTTTTCAAAGGTTATTATTATTAAACCATGTTTCTACTTCATAGTATAAAGTGAAGAAAAAAGGTTCTTTGAAAAATGATCTTTAATCATCTCTGTGCAGAGACTGAAGAGAACAGGGGATTGCACATAGCCCTGTCTTATTCCTTTTTTCCTCCTCAATCCATTTTGTTTTATGAATCCAATAGAGATTTTTTCATGAATTCGATATCCCTTCTGAATACTTCAGCTTCTTTCAAGATTTTCAGTCAAGTTTTGATGGTTAACTATCAGAAGTTCTTCCACAATCTCTCATGTACGGTTCACACAATGAATATAGAATAGGAAAATGTTACCTACTTTGTGGAAAGAAATTAATTATTTTTTGTTTGCTGATCAGTTCAACTATATCTTCTTATACTATTCAACTCATTTGTCTTTATAATCCTCTAAGCTAAGCTTGATGAATGTAAAGAAACATGGAAAGGACGAAATAAGTGAATAAACATTCAAGAATTGTGGATGAGAATAAAACTGAGAAAGAAAAGAAGGGAAAGAAAAAGAAAAAAACTTGCAAAAAAGAAGCCAACCAATCGTAAAATCTGTCGAAAAGAAGATGAGATAATTGATTTTATTTCACTTTGGCTGACAGCGGACATCGAGACGTGATTGACCAACGCTGACAGGTACATGGTTGACCGGAAGCGAGTGAAGACCTGGCCCATACTCATTTCCGGGCAATGACATCTCAGATGTTCGCAATTTCACGGGACGCCTCAACACAATTATTCAGCAAAGAACTATTTACCGCCAGTCAGTCCTGCAATTGAAAAAGATTCCCCAATAAATGGGAACACACAAACACACACACACAAACACACACACACACACACACACACACACACACATATATATATATATATATATATATATATATATATATATATATATATCACAATTCCCTACAAATACTCGTACAGCAAATTCTCTCTAGAACGACTGGGGTTTTGTGTATATACATATACATAGAATGTGGCAGGGTGAGGGGGTCGTTGGTTGTTATATGTATATATGCAGTCATGGATAAGGATTAGATAAAAATAAGATGAAACATGTGAATGTAAGGTTTAGGTCTTTTGAATCTAGTATTTGCGTTGTGTTTGTTCGCTTGCACGCAACTCCTTCGCTAGAACTACAAGGCCTTTTGATCTATTATTCTGCATGTAAACTCAGGAGAGGTTGAAGAATCACAAAGGCTATGATTTATGGGTCATTTGTAGACAATTTTCAGAACTGTTGGCCATAATTTTGCACAAAGGATGAGGAAAAATTTTATATGGGTATATTTTCTCACGGCAAAGTTTGCAATCTATGAGACGTTGACTATTTAGTTCATTGAAGGTCATGAGATGTCATTTCTGGTCATTTTAAAACAATTTCCCGTGTTTGGGGCCACAATTTAGCAAATATGGAACATAAATTGGACATAGAGCTTCATCTTTCCGATAGTTCTGCCCAAAGATGCTCGCACTGAAAGTATGGGTACATCATCTTCCATTGAAGGTAAAAAGCTAAGCAGAGTTGATCTTGGAGGTCATTCAAGGGCCCTGAAAGTCATTTCCTGGTCATTTCTACTCAAATTTCTACGTTTTTGACAATGATTTCGCACCTATGTAACAAAAATTAGACATGGGGATAAATCTTTTCTCAGCGAAGGTCATAGACGATGCAATATTGATCTTAGAAGTCATTTAAGGTCACCTGAGGTTATCTAAAGTCATTTTTTTTACCAATCATCCAAGTTTTTAGCTTCAGTTTTACATCTTTGAAACTGTAATTTGACATAGAAGTTGATCTTTTCAAAGCCAAAGTATCTAGAAATGTTATTCTGTCATTAAGGCCATTCAAAGTCACTATATGTCATTCCTGGTAATTTCTAGCGAATTTCCCAAATTGTCGGCCACAATATTGAACCTAAGTTTCAGAAATTTTGTATAGCAGAAGATATTTACGTGATAAAAGTTACTGACAATGTGAAGTTGATAGTAGACAACGCGTGAGGTCATTCCTGGAAATTATAACAAGGTGAAAGTTCAATCTCTCAAGATTGCCTGTCTTTCCCTGACTTCTCAATGCTTTCCCCATTGGCACCTTTGTATGGGTTGTTTTAAGATTTGATTTCCAATCAACCTTTGCATACTGGCGACTAATGAGAGAAACACTGACGTAGCGTTCTCAGAAGTCCTGTCAAAATAGGCGACATCGTTTGTTCAGTTTTTGTTCTTTCACATCAGAATATTCCATCATTATGCAAGTGTACATAGTGCAAATATTTTTTTCATTCGATGTCTGTGTAAGAAGAAATATATCAGAGAACAAATTTTACTCCTTGGTTATATTTCAAGTTATTTCCCCCGGGGCAACACCGGGTATCTCTGCAAATATATATATATATATATATATATAGTTTGCGAGATTATATGCATGTTTTGTGGAAATGTGTGTTGCTTGCCCTGCCTGGGTGATGCGTATATTAGCCATTCTATTACAGCCAATTGTGATCCGAATGACTCAAATGAAGAAACTTACGTCGTTTTTTTTCGGTCAGTCAAACACAAAAGGAAACCGATCTTGGATAAATAGGCAGACGACAATTCATCTTCCATATATAAATCAAGCTGTTTTTCAAACAACTTTTTTCTCTCTCGTATAGTCTAGAAGGAAATTGATAGATATATATTTTTTTCTTTCCAACACTAAGTCTCTCCTCTTTTTTTTTCTATTTTTTATTCTTTTTGATTCTTGTTGTTTTGTTCTGCTTTTCTTTAATTTTTTACTCACTTGTCCACCACGGGACACGAGGGTCATTCAAAGTTTTTTATCCCATTCATACAAGCATCTATGGAAAAAGAGATGATAAACAAATGATTTCGCAAATCGCATCGTCTGACTTGAATTTTTCCTTTTGCCGATTCATCTTTTGCTATTCAATAATTATACTTTTATTTTATTACAAACTTAAAGCTTATTCATGCAGCAACAAACCTACGATGATACGTTAAAACGTTGAATTGTTATTTTTTGAAGGAATTCAAGTGTATTTTTAAGAAAGCTAATATAATTATGTCAAACCTGAACGGAAAGCTTTTATCTATTGCTCTAAGTTTTATAAATTCTTTAATGTACATGACTGATTATTTTCTGAAACAAATGATTTATTTTATTTTTGGTATGGAAATAAGATTTCGAGGAAAAGTGAGTTTTGTACGTTTCTTTGTAGAACTGTTCGATCAATTTCGCATCTAAAAGCTGGATTTCTCAATGAGTTCGCGAATGACTTTCGACTCTATGCTATACTTAAGTATTTGTTTTGATTTCCAAGATAGAGAAAACTGGAATTGAGGGACTAAAAAAGTTTTGCTCATCATGAGCTGTTTTTGCTGGGGTACGGTTATATACATACACAATTTATAATTACAAGATCGTATGTAACAACCAATACTTCTAAAGTCTTAGTCTATCGGCGTCAGGTAGACAAAGTGAGACAGAGAAAGACATAATATGAATTATGATTTAGAATAAAGACAGAAAACGAAATTAATATGAGAGAGAGATCAACGTCAGTCACCGTTGTCTCTTTTGTTTTGTTTTTTAAGTGTCTCGTGTTCAACAGTCTATGGTAAAAAGAAAGAATTAATTATGGTAGAGAAAGTGTAAGGAAATTATGATGGGAAGGGAAGAGAAAGAGAGAAGAGAAAGTTAAAAGAATGAATATGTGAAAGAGCAAAATCATTTATAATCCATTTGTTGTAACCCATTTTTATTAGAATCCGAAAATACTACTGATTTAAACAACTGAAAGTCATTTTAACAACCAGCGTTTTGGTTCCTCCAGTTTAAGGGGTTATTTACTTGTCTAAATCTCTCATTTTTCCGTCTACTTTGTCAACTCATAGAAACAGAAAAACATTTACAGAAAACTTATAAGAAAAACATACCCAGAAAATATTATACCATTATTTTGCTCTAAATAATTTTTCATTGTGGTTATAACATTTATGTATAAATTTCAAAGAACGATATAGAAAGAAGAAATATACACTTTAAAAATATGAGATTGATCGAAATAATCGATAAAAATCTTTTTAAAAAATATTGAATAAAAAAAGATTAATCGAATAACAGTGAAAAAAAAATTCAAAAAAGAAAAAATAATTTTACTTTATTTTCCCGTTCTTTTAATTCCCTAAATAAGACTCTGAGTTCGAGTAATTTCGGAGCTCTTTTCTCAAAAAGGTAGACATCATGAATATCTCGAGGGATATATCTGTAAAATATGGAGAAATCAACGTGGCACGAAAATATAGATAGAATCAAATTGATGAGTAGAATTCATATAAAATAAAATAGTTCTTCTCCAAAATTTGGAATGGATTTTTTTTCAAAATCTCCCTTTAATAAATACGTATTGAAAATTTTATTAGTAGCTTGTTTTTACAATTTATTCTCAGTGACAAGAGCAGTCGGGTGTTAATCGAGCCAATCTCCGGCATGTAGGGTCGTGATTTCGATTCTTTTTCGGAACTTATTCTTTATTGCAATCCACACGGCTGATTCATTCATTCACTGCCGAAAGCAAATCTACTTGGATTTACATGCAATAAAAAACAACAAAAATTGAAGTGGAGGAAAATAATAGTGATAACAGAGTAATGATAATTTAAAATACTCATCATGTATTTGGATCTTCTGTGCAGCAAACTGAGTCTAATGGTGAAGTAATTTGATTAATTTGGTATCAAGCTACCAGGAACATAAGGAGTATCGAATAAGTATACTGGATTAAAAAGATTACAACACCTGCGGAATTTCCATGGGTTCAGCAAATCATCGTTATAGGGATATGAAATTGCATGATAATCTTCTTCATTGAATCCAATCAAGTATTTGTAAATCAGTGATAATAATCTGCAATGAATCAAATGGAATAAAAATTGGATTTAACTGAAAAAGGATTTCATAACAAAGAGATACAAAAAGATATTGCAATAGCAAGTGAGTTTGAGTTTGAGTTTTAATCGAGAGTTTTGGTTTGGAGTTCTAGTGTTGAAGTGGTAAGAACGATCATGTATTAAGCAAACCATTCTCCGGCATAAAGGGTTATGTTTTATCTCGATCTGCACTGTTCATTCATTTACTCACTGCTAGAGTACGTAGCCTCAGTTTAGTTACGATAAAAAGCAACGACAATTAGGATCAAGGTAAATAGTAGCAAATAACATATCTCAAGGTCACATTTTAACAAAGTACAGCTTCTATGGAAACGTATGTTGTCAAAACTCTAGGATTATTGAATTCTTCAAAATATCTGCATATTATTTTAACATAAAGATTATATTCTGTGCATTTAAAAGAACTGCCTATTCGAAGGAGAGGTATTTTGTGTTGATTTGAAGCAAATCTTTTTGGGTTTTTTTCACTGATTTTTGTACTATTTTTTACCTTCATCTTAAATTTCAGTTATTAATAAAGGTAAGAACTAGTCAAAAATTGAATAAAAAATATTCTCACAATACCAAAAGATAATAGAGTCTCACTGTGACAGTAAACCGTAGCTTTAAAGATTTTCATGCAGAAAAATTCAAGTCTTTAGACAAAACAGTGTGACCAAGAGCGCTGGAACTCGCATATACACCAGCACAGACGAATAAATGAGTATAAAACACTGGGCCATTTTTTTTTCTTTGGTAACGGCTATTCGATCGATTAATTAAAATGTTTTCTTTTCCTAAATGAAAAGTAAAAAGTATTACTACTTGTTTGAATACTTTATAAATATTAAATTGCTTTTCTATTCATGAATTTTTAGGTAAGCAACATGAATATTAGAATTACGACTGCCATTATAAAAATTTTGCTTAGATTTAATTGCAGTAGGTGCCAGTCACAAATGAATCTTGAAATATCTGAATACTAATTATTAGCGTGAAAACATAATGAATATAATTTGATTTCTATAAAATCGTTTTCACACCCACACACACCAACAGTCATACATACATACATACATACATACATATATATATATATATATATATATATATATATATATATATATATATATATATATCCTTATATATATTAGATATATTTATATTGTATATATATGTGTGTGTGTGTGTGTGTGTATATATATATATATATATATATATATATATATATATATCTTTATCTATTTTTGTATGCATGTATGTATGTATGTATGTATATTCATATTCAATTCATAGTGAAAGGGATGCTAGAGTGCTAAGATAACAGTTACATGGTGAACAACTGATAATCCCAACAAGAAAACATATACACAGAGTACCATAACAAAGAATATGTAAAACAAAACAAAAATACTGGAAATGTTTTAATAAAATCTGACTGAGCTCGTTTAAGTGGAAAAGTCCATTCATTCACATGGTTATATTCTTTTACCTATGTATATATATATAGACACATATTATCATTAGTATGTGTGTGGTGATAGATAGTTGGAGGGAAGTAGGGACATTTCTCTTTTCTAAGGCTATGTTTAGTGAAGACACATTCTGTTACCCAAAATACACACACAAAATAATCTGACTCAGGAATCATCAATAGTGGAAATTTCAATTTTAGCGACTTACTCAAACAAACAAAACGTCTGCATACGGACATAGATAGAATGATTGAAAAGTAAAATCTATCGAAAGGATGTTTGCCAATTCTATTCTCTCGATAAAGGCAAAATTCTGTGTAAATTTGCCCAAATAAATGCCAGTAACTTCATAATTTTTCTGGGCCATGTCTTGGCTTTTCGGGCACTTCCAATTCCAACTTCAGGGCATTAAAGGATTCCAAATTCATAAAATAAACGGCCCATGTTAAATTCCGGTATTCCACCACTAATATGTTTTATTTCAACATTAAAAGCTGTCCGTATAGTAGGATATGCTGAGGTTCCGGCACTGAAAAATAGTGAATTCTAATTTAAGGGCACAAAAATAGCATCAACTTCAACATTTGGGCATCTGAAACATATTTTAGGGGATCGAATATTGAAATCTAAAATGTTCATTTTGCATTCATTTCAAACGGACTTTAAAAATACACAATAATTAATTTTTTTTTTTCAAATTGTCTTCACATATTTACCATTTTTTTTTTTTTGCTGTCTCATTTAAGCAAAGGTAATCTTTGTTTGGGGTACGTTTAATTTTGTTTTTTTTAGAAGTTGGTACTACGAAAAACTTTTCCGTTTTGCAACCTGATATATATACATATATATGTGTGTGTGTGTGTGTGTGTGTGTGTGTGTGTGTGTGTGTGCAGATAAAACTGATAATTAGAAGGTGTACAGAAAAACTAAAGAGATAGGCGTTACATCTAAAAAAAATCATAATTCCGTGGGCGTATTCCAATGTATTTCGATGGGGGCCGGCCATCTTTAATCAAGAAAAAATATTTTCAGTGGTTCACAGGAAAAAAATCGCTGTCAATATATTTGACGCTGAAGGAGAGAATAGTAATATTTCTGTGCTGTTTGACTGTTTAGTTAGAGGGGAAGAATTCGTATTTGTGTAAATGAGGGTATCCTTTGGTTTGAAATGAGAGGGGTCGGTGAGAGGTAGGGTCAGAGGGTGTTTGGCTTGTCTTAGATTAGGAAAGCAGTGGGGGTTAAAATGGTCAATTTTCAGCGAAAGTCGGTTTTGTTTTGTTTTTTCTATTATACGATGGAGAGGTGGTGTTTACCATTCAGTTTTTGGTTTTTCTCAGATGAGAAATCGATTTTTTAAATTTCTTTTTTTGTGTTTGATTATTACATATAACGTCTTCCTATTTACTGATTGCTTTGGAATATGATTGTATGGTTCATAGGCATTGTTCGTCTTTTCTTTGGTGAATTTCTTTTCAGTTGAAGGGAGAACCATGCTTGCTCATTGTATTTTTATAAATTTTTATTATATGAGATTTAAGGTCAGAATTTGCTCTGAATTCTAATTTGATTTCGTTCAATAGAATTTTCATTTTATCAGATTGTAGTAATAAATCCTTTTCTATGTTTGATACATCTTTATTGGTAAAACCTATTTTTACCTCTTACGAATATTTTCAAAATTTCTGTTTGTTGCCCTTAACATAAAACTGAAGTCAAGTCAGAAAATGTGAAAAGATCATATTCTTTAATGAATTGTTCGTATCAGAACTAAATCCAAAAGCAAAAGCAGAACTCTTTCGCTAATTGAATTCCACTCTGAATGAGTCAGGAGGGTGATTTGAATTACAGTGCCGTTCGTGGTACATATCAGCTCTTTTGTTTTTCATTCAGGTTCATTCACGAGTTTTTTTTGTCAAGCAATTGTTGAATGGTTGACGTCTCCATTTCGAATTTTCTGGAACCGACGTTGAGCTGTACATTTGTTGACGGTCTCTTAGCCGAATACTTGGTTGATATTGCGAGCAGTTCCCATCACTTTACGTCCGATGTTGAATTCATACAACCTGCTCAAATCGATTATATCCCATCTTCTATCAGACAGTTTTAGATAAATCAGTATAAATAATGAAATGAAAAGAGAACTTTAAAACTTTAATAAACAGTGTCAAATTCACACTTTTTAATTGGTATATCATGTTTGTATTTTTTCTTTTTTTCCAAAATACAAACCCACCTGACAAGCGTAAATTCGTGGAACGAGTCTGTCTTGAATACCCATCAGTATTTATGTGTGTATGTGTGTGTGTGTGTATGCGTGCGTGTCTAGAAAGCATCACAGTTTTAAACACTAAACATTTTTAAAAATTCAGAAAACTTACGGTATTACTTCAGTCGCTTATTTCCCAATATCTGTAAATGTAATTTATTTTGCTTTCTTCGGTGTTTTTTTTTCTTTTCTGTTTTACCTATACTTTATCATAATGGTACCAAGCTTTTGATAATCAGTTGTTTACCATGTAACTGTTTCGGGAATTTTAAAAGGAAAATATCAATATTATGTCATGGCACCCAACAGTGTTATTTTATACTACACATCATTTAATCTTTTGAAACAGGGCTCACTTATGTAGCTTACCCTCAAAATGCATTAAATGATGAGCAATCACGCATATATATATATATATATATATATATATAGAGAGAGAGAGAGAGAGAGAGAGAGAGAGAGAGAGATAGATTGATAGATAGATAGATAGATAGATATATATATATATATATATATATATATATATATATATTTATATAGATAGATAGATATATAGATAGATAGATACAGAGAGAAAATGAACTGTGTTTTGTTTTTGGTTTCTGGTCGTAACACTGGCCTATTCTAATCTATTGAGTTAACCTTCGATTTCAGCTTCGAGTTGCTTCCATTTCATTCACATTTAAACGAGATAAAAAAAAAAGCATGGACACAATATTTAAGTAATGAATTGAGTGAATTTGAGTTTGATGTCTGTTACACCTGGTTCTCTCACACTGGAGTCAAAAATTGGTTCATAAAAGTACCTCCTTCCGATCATTTGGAACTATGGACTCTTCAACGGATGCAAATTGTCTATTATTTTTCACCAGAAAAGAGTTTTATAAAAATTCAAATATATCCGAGAGATTTCCACGCTCTTCCCACCGGCCAGCGTTTTCTGAAACCAAAGAGAGTATTTGAGTGATGGCTTTTTATTTTTAGAATTGAAAAAGAGTAAAGTTTTTGAAAAATTCTAATAAATTTACCACAGAGCCAATAAATGAAAGAAAAATCACGATGTATTGAAAAAAAAACATATTACTCATAATAGATAGAAAAAAGATTTCTTGGATTTTTTTCTTTTTTTTTTTGGCTAATTTATGATTACTTAGAATTATAGGGAGGTTTTATTAATAAATTTCTTTATCTGAATATTTTTTTTCTAATTTCAAATCTGTAACACTTGACTCTTCCACTCAGGGGTAAGAACTTTGCCGATAGAAATATCTCCTACTCATCTCATCTTTAATTCCCAGAAGAAACTGAGATACATTTTCTTTTCTTAACATTCTAATGAGTCCCTTTGCTTTGCTACGTATGAGAAGAATCCCACATCTGCTCAGTTATCATTTGCAATACAGCCATTTTCCAAATGATATGAAAGCGAACACATCCGTTTGATCAAATAACCTCACTGCTATTGTCTTGTATCTACAATTGTTCGAAAATGCCAGACAAATCGTTTCCAAATACTCAAGTTTTTTATTTTGATTGTGTTTTCTGTCAACGACTCAGCATTTAAATGACCAATCAAAGCGCACCATACACACTTACTAGCAGTCCTATTTTTTCAAGTTTGGCGGAGGAAAAACTTCTACAAAGATAAATCCGATGTAAGTCATTCGTGAATACATAATTGTATCTATACACACATCTTTTCATGCAATATTACCTTCACCACGTTATAGCGTTGAATGAGGAGAGAAACTGGGATTCAATGAAACCGTACGACACTTGTTTACTTGCTACGTGAGGGATAAAACTCAAGTCCTAAATCTATGAATGAGTCACTTACGCAAACAATCAATTGGTTGGAAACGGATGAATTTTCAAACAAAAATGAAAATATTGTGCTCAGCTGAATATTCTGTCTCAAACCCAAAAGCATCAAAAAAACAGAAAAAGGAGTCAAAAAGAGGAAAGAAAGTAGAAAGTTAAAGAGGAAAGAAGGCATGCGCAGTGAAAGAGGAACGACACAAGTGTAATAATCTACGATCATTGAGCATCTCAAGTCTCTATGTTAAGGAAAGCGCGATTAACTAATTATTACTTCCAGTTTCGAATGTCAAATTCCAAATGACGCAAACAAAAATATACATAAAGATGAGAGTGTGTGTGTGTGTGTGAGTTTACCGACACACACACACACAGACACACACACAGACACACATATGTATATATGTATATATGTGTGTGTGTGTGTATCTATGCATTTGTCTTTGTGGTATGTGAGCGTATGTGTACTTGTGGTCTCGCGTTTGAGTGAATACGTCCGTTTGAATTAATTAATTCTGCCTTAAAACATGATGCTTCACGGCCCCATATCCCCTTCCAACGAGTCTTTCTATTTAACTGATCTATCGACTTATTTAACTATCATTGAGGCTGCTTTCTCTGGCCTCAATCTTCATCACTCTTCCCCTCTTCATCACTGTCTCTCCTCTCTCTCGCTCTCTTTCCTCTCCCTCTTTTTCTTTCTCTCTTTTAAAATACACATTTATATTCTGGTATCATTTCTTATTTCAGACTTTTCTCTTGACCGAACAATCATTTATCCGTCGATCTGCAACTATATCTGCTTTCAATGTCTTTGTACAAAATATGGGTAGGTCTACATAAATCCATACATGTGTGAATTAATTCTGAATACATTAATGACTTTACGTTCATACCAAATGTGTGCCCCCACATATCATGTTTACACTTCAAAGACTATGTGTTATGCCGCCCAAGCGGAAGAGGAAGAAATTCCAATTTGTGGTTGGTAAGGAGCTGGAAATTGTAAAAATAAACCTATGAATGATTGCGAATAACATTTCAAATGATATAATATTATATATTTTGGCAATGTTTTTCAAGCGTGGTAAAGACAAATGTGTTCAATGAAAATCAACATAAAAACTATCGATTTTTATGCACGTATTAAGTGCCATGTTATCCTTCTTTGAACTTTCTGTCCTTACCACATGAAAACTCTAGTTTGAGCTCAGACACAAAGTAGATGTTTTTGAATAAATATTGACAATTTTATATTCGTTTATTTACAAAATCAAGGTATTCGTGCTTGTTAACCAACAAAAACTGAAGCATATATGACAAATATAGAAAGAGTATTAATAAATCTGCCTTAAAGTTTGCCTCTTAGTGATGATATCATACTGAGTGTAAAAGATTATGCCTTGATTGCAGACAAAGCTGCGTATATACTTGCATCATTTCAGCATCTAATCTTGAACATTGAATTTTTTTAAATTGTAATTGCAACTAATCATCCCGATTCAGTAATGCAAAGAAAATGTTTTCGTAATTTTATACATAAATTTACTCATCAGAAAAATAAAAAAATCACAAAAACTTTTCTTTTGCCCCAGGCTCCAATCTTGGGAAAACTGTAAACTATCTGCCTAGAAGCCAAGAATTAACGGATAATTTTACTTCCATTTCTGATTTGAAAACTCCATGAAAAACAGAAGATGATAACTTTACTGTCAAGCAATCCTTTGTCAGCAAAACATATATATCTTGAATTCGTTCAAGAACCATTAACACAATTTAATCATCACTCCTTTTCTTTAATTTTTATAAGCTAGATTAGCCTCCGAGCACGTTTAGGAATTGAAAAAGCGAAAACTAATCATGCTTTTTTAGAAATCCAGATAAGTGATTTCTCAAATGAACGAGTTACTTTACTGATATCCAATTTATAGATAGTTTTGGTAAAAATACAAAATCTTATCGAGTTGTTTTACCTCCAAATTTTCATCCAATGAAAAATTCAGAACATCTCTAGTTATCAATCATTCTAACTTGAAGCAATCTGGTGGTTTTTTTTAAATTCCAGAAAACGATACACCTAGGGGTAGGGTAGGCAAATCTCTAAATTTAGGGAAGTGCCATTTACATGGAAAGGAAATTCTAGAACTAAAATTTTCCTCTGCTATCTAAAGGACACGTTAGCTGTCAAAATAATTCTTAACACGAATAAGCAAGTACAGTTGTAATTTATCGATGTTATGCATTTCATGCTAAGATTTATATGTATTTATTTTGAGATAAAAATTAAGCTAATATCAAGGCAAATAAGGAGTCAATGTATTTAGATCATCATTTTTCAATATAAGCCATGATAGGTGCTTTTGATTTCATAAGAAACGATTTTGTACGTATTAAGAGGATGTGAGATATAAAGACAACAGCTGATTTGACTTCCCAGAATATGAAAGAAATTCTATACCTTCAGCAGGAAAAATTCTTAACGAGATTAAACATCATGTTTCAATGAATTTGACTCATCCGAGTTTTGTTCAATGATTCAAAGGGTAACAGCATTGAATACAATGAATAGAATTCAAATATTCCCAATGGCTCAACTGATTGATACATATTTCATTAGAGAGTATATATGTATGCATGATGTACATAAATGTATATATGTTTTTTAATTGTAGTGTCTATGATTTCCACCTACGTGACTTCGACTTACAGAGAATATAAGAGAAAATCAAAATCTTGATGGCCAAGCACATTTCTGATAATTATTATGCACTCCTCTTACTCTTAAATGAAGTTTTGTAACTCTTTATATTAGTTGTAACTACAATTTATCTTAAACTTGATTTTCAGTTGTTTTCATCAAGACTCAATTTCGTCGTAAACCAATGAAAAACAAAAATACATTGCAGATATTCTTAGTCAAAAGTGAATTTAAAACGTAAGATTAGACCGGCTGATCACGAAGGCTTTGGTGGCTTCTTCTTAGCAAAGGGAATGTTAGTTCGAATCTCACCAGGATCAATACTGATTGTTGGCTGCCATAAATTGACGATTTAAAATTAATATGGAGGTAAATAGCAGTAAAAACTGATATAATGTATCTGGTAATATCTAAAAAGTTCACGCTTGAAAATGCTGTCTTGATTGCAGGCTTTGTTTCCTAATGTATTTTGCTGGTGTGTCTATATATTAATATTCGAAAGCAATGTATAAATTCTACGAGGAAACAAAAAGAACCCACAAAACATAAAAGACGGGAATTTGAGGCAATATATTTATACTCTTTCAGGTTTCATGTTATGTCTCATGTATTATAATATAAGATGTATATAAAATCACTTATTTTTTTCCCCTGGAACTATTCTGGATTGACATGTATCAACCGATCGTTTCCAAAACTCACAAAATGAGTCATGATAAACGAATGTGACATATATGCGAGAAAGGTCAGAAAGTCTATCGTCCAAAATTGAATAATGATAATACTTGACCTCATACGACAATGTACAATCTATGCACTCCCCAAAAGTAAGACAGAAACCAGACCAAAGTACAATTTTGGACAAAGATTAAGTGTATATATTGTTATTATATATATTAGAAAGTGATAGATCTCGATTTACCATCCTGTCTAGGATATTCATTGATATCAGAAATGACCAGATAAGCAAAATGTCAAAGTCAGTTTATGGGGGAACTCGAGGCGAAAACAAAACTATTTTAAATCAAATTATCATCAACATTAATTGGATACTATTCACGAAACTAGTGCTATAGCTACTACTGCCAAAACAATTACTATTTCTGATAAAGATACTGACTGTTCCAATTCAATCAGTCACCGCAATGAATAATTTCGCTCTTAGAAACCGTTACCCAAAACCGTCAACATAGTTTTCTCCAGTTTTAAAGCAAGTCTAGCTGACTATATATATATATATATATATATATATATATATATATATATATATATATATATATATATATATATATATATATATATATATATATGTCTCATGTAAAATAGGGCTAGAATGCTGAAATTTTTTTTTTCTCCGTATTACGGCTAGAGGAAAAATTTCTAATCCAACTCCCTCCTCAAAAATTTGAATTTGAAAATTAAGACATTTTAGCGCCCAACAAAGCACAAGAGAAGTAATTTATCAATTGATCGTCACTTCTGCCAAAAGACGTTGGTCACTTGACTATTTCTATCTAGTGACTAATCACACATTTTCTCTTTAATATCAATATAGATTTGTTTTGAATGTCGTGTTGCTTTAAGAGACCCAGTGTATGTTGGTTGATTCTGAGGGCAGTAAGTGTTGAAGTAAAAAATAAAGCAACTGAAAAAATCATAAGTAACAACGAGGTAGGCAATAAATATTTCTCTTTTTTTATGACATGACAATCCTTCTCCAGAATCTAAGAAAATCTTAATTCACTGAAAGACTTGATCGAAATAAAACTGCCTGTCGTGTAAGTGGGTCATTCAGCTTGACGAGCCGTTCGTCAGTGATATTTTCATTTTTAACGTTTTGCTATGACTGGACAAATAAAAAGTTCCTTTGCTTTTTTCCTTCATTGAAAAACAACTCTGCATACCCATGAAGCTTGGGAAAAAAACAAAAGAATTTAAATGCAGTGTATATGATCAGGATTAAGATATATCTTAATATTTAGATGCATATATGTTTAACATCCCTGTTAGTTTTAAAAACCGTGGGGAAACCTCTAAAATTACTATAGATGGAGCATGCTGTGAAACTCCATCTGTCAAGACTGACAATGGCAATAACAGTTTGATGCTACTGTTTGGTCAGTTTTTGTAATTATCGCCAGTGGAATGTATAGGTAGCCACAAAATAACGTTTTCGATAATCATCGTGATTTGTCAATAGCACGGTCATGATGAAGATAACCAGCAATGAGACAGAGCGGGGAAAGTTTTTTAATTCATGCTTTTCTCAAAAATATGAGTGATAAATCAATATAAATAGTCACAACTGGATATTGAATCCGGTTGGCTATTTCTATTCTCTGGGCCACAATTTTGCTACTCACACTTGCATAAACACAAATGCTCAAAAGCAGACAACAATTTATCAAATGTCAATAAAATGTGAATTCTGTAGAGAAAATCCAGAAAGTAATTCTGAGTAAATATCCAGAAATTTATCGTTCAATGCAATACAGATATAAAAAGATTACCAGGGGGGCCCAAGAGGTTGAAAGTGCTTTAATTTAACGAAGATGTGTGAGGGGCGTTTTGATATCCGTAAGAATAATTACCTAGTGTTAAGACTCTTCCGGAAACTCTCTTTGTGTGACTCTCCTGATGATTATTTTGAATGAAAGCATGCAACATGAGAGAATTATCTCAAATTATGTTTTGGCTGAAGCAATAAATGCTGCACATATAATCAATCAAGCGAAATATGTAGACGTCATTAACATATGTTTGTAGAATGACATCATCAATCTGTACGAACGCCAAAATGCAGAATTTTAAAATGATTTATTAAAAAGCAACATACATAGTTTTTGTCCTTAAATTCCAAGTCCTCTCATTTTGATAACAGCTTGGAGTTTGACTGAAAGCAATACATCATAAGTATTTTGACAATACCTAATTAGACATGGACGGTTTCAAATTTTTAAAAATCCCGAGTTTAAATTTTTCAACAAAACGTGCATCAACGGAAAATTACCTTGAGAATACAGATCATTTTTATTCATGGCTTTGCTTCGTGAACAAAGATGTAGGAGAAACTATAACGTCTGTTGCAAGTCCCCCAACGACCAGTTATACCCACACAAAACAAGAAAGATCTTCTAAAGTCACTGCAGAGGAGTGTCTAGTTATCGGAAAGAGCCCAGTTTTATGGCACGTCCATCCTCTCATACTCTTGCTTTATGGTTGTTTTGGAAAGGGAAGGTGTTACGGAAGACATTATGTCACAATGCCTCACCGTCAGGTGCCTCTTTTGTGGTAATTGAAAGAATGTGTATCCTTTATAAAGATTCTGTTTTTTTCTGTGGTGCCTACGCTTTACTCTGCTGGGATGAGATCAGTTAGCCAAACAGAAAAAGATTTGGAAGGCAATACTTTTCAAATCCTATTGTAAGATCTTTTATTGGCACTATGATGTCAATGTTTGTGGCGAAAAAGCGTAGATACTGTTGGTATATGACCCAGGATTCGGATCCATAAAAAATTGGCAGTTTGATGGCTTTGTAAACACTTGTTTTTGAGTTTTCCTTGGGTTTCTTGTTTCTCCAGACATGTTATAACTGTGTATCTGAACCTTACTTTGCTTTTGCTTGTTGATCGCTTTATAAAGCCTGGTGTAAGAGAATACCAATGTTACGGTTGAAGAACTACCTCAAAAACTGAAATTACGCAATGATACTGTCTGCTATCATCAGAACTTGAAAAGATGCTGACCTTACAGAAAATGTGGTCTCCCGGAATTGATAGAAACCATCCGTGAATCAGGACTAGACATATTCACTTCTGAGACGGATTAGTGAGCAATGATGGACATTTTACAGGAATATAAACTGACGCAGACAATGGCTCAATAGAGGTTTACAGGCTGAAGTAAAACTCAAAAGTCACATATATCTAAAGAAAGTTGCAGTACCTAAGTTGCTGTCTCTCAATGTTACAATTACAGAAGACATCTGTCGTCTGCAGCCAGAGGATTTAAACTGCTTTGAGGGGAATGATCTATTACAAAGGTATGGTATTCCATTATAACAATGCACAGCCCAATATAGCGAAGATTACCCGATGATCCAAATCCTTATTATTTTCCAGACGTTGATCCATCTGATCTACATATTCCAGACTTTACAGAATCGTTTTGATGGACAAGTCCATGAAAAAACTGAACTGCTATCTCTTAGCTCCTTCTGTTCAAATCATAACACTTTTTAAAAACGGTTTTATGAAGTACGTGAATCGTTTAAAGGAGGTTATTGATAACAATGAAACCTACATTTATAGATAAACATGTTTACCCAAAATTGAAACATTACTCATGGAATGACCTGGAATTTGAACCTAAACACCGACTGCTGGCACCAAAAAATAGATGACTCGACCAGTAAGTAGAAACATTGCATTTAACCTATGATTCTTAACTTTGTATAACCAATCTGTTATGAAAAATGTTTCAGTGGGAATATAATTATGTTTTATCTTTCAATAAGTCTTGATTTTGATATGTTTATGTATTTCAGTATTGAATGGAGTTATGATTTTATGTATACACATAAACTTCAGTAAACACTGCTTGGTCTGGAACAAAACCAAATCAATGACATAGAGGTTGGAAAATAGCTTTGCTGCATTAGTCTTCAAAGTGAGGAAGGCCTTCTTGTCTGTTTTAAAAGGAAAGCCTAGCTGCCGCAGTGTCAAACTCCACTCCCATTTCTATTTCGACTGAATATGATTATAGCAACTTTTATACTGCATAGATGATGAAAAATCATGAAATCTATCCATCTATCTATCTATCTACACATATATATATATATACACATATATATATATATATATATACATACACACACACACACATATATATATATATAATTATATATATATATATATATATATATATATATATATATATATATATATATATATAGTATGTATTCATTTATTAGAACGAAATAAACCCTTGCATATTCCTAACGTATATATCCGACGATAAGAGAACCACTTGGCTGCAATTTAAAGTCACGAAAGGAAAATATCCATTACATCTAACAGTTTAGTTTAACAAAATTCCCGTGAATGAAGTGCGTATTGCACTTGTTGGTTTTGTTAGTTTTGTTCTTATGTTAGATAATTAGGTTCACAACAGTGAAAATCTACCTGTATATTTCCACATATATGAATAGGATCACACACCTATAACTCAGCCTTCACTCCCGGATCCTTCTGCGCTCTTCCTCTTAATTATCGAAAGTATCGTTTCAATGTGGAAGAATTACTTCTATCTTCAATGAAAGACATAATTTGAGGCACAATGAAAACTCAATTCAACATTGTTTTCTATTATAATTTTTGACTTACAAACACTCCATCCAAAAACATAGAGAGAGAGTAGCAAAATGTAATGAATAAATAGCTAGATGTAGAAACGTATACCTAAACACAGCTTTGCTCACATCCATACGTACATAAATACAAACACATGCACATACATATGCTAGATTTCTTGCATGTATATTTCCATGAATATATAAATTCATATATGTTTATCATCATCATCATCAGTCTTTTAGCGTCCGTCGTAGGACATAGACCTTCCCCAGGATTTGCCACACTTCTCTATCATGGGCGTCACGGAGCCAGTACTTCCTGAACTTGTCTAGCTCGTCTCTCCATCTAACATTTTGCCGGCCTCGGTTGCGCATGTGGTCTCGAGGAATCCATGTTGTGAATTGTGATGTCCATCGATTGTCTGCTATTCTCACAACATGGCCAGCCCACCGCCATTTAAGATTTTTTATGGATTCTATGATGTCTCTAACTCTTGTCTTTTCCCGGATGTGCTGTGCTGTTTTGTGGTCTCTCCATGTGAGGCCCAGCATTATTCTTTCATGTGCATGTTGCATGGTTCTCAATTTACGGGTCTGTCTCTTGGTTAAGTTCCATGTTTCAGCTCCATAAGTGACTATTGGGAGGATGCACTGGTTATAGACCTTTCTCTTTAGGATTAATGGGATCTTATTGTTTTTGAAGGTTGAGCTAGCTCTGCCAAAGGCTTGCCATCCTAGTGTGATTCTTCGCTTGATTTCTTCTTCTTTTGAGGGTCTCATGGAGATTCGTTGCCCTAAGTAGATGTAGTGGTCTACTTTCTTGAGTTCTGTGTCCTCGATTTCGATCTTAGTGTTTTTATCTCCAATGTGGTTGTTGCACATGATCTTCGTCTTGCTGAAGTTCATGTGTAGGCCGACTTTCTTGCTCCGTTCATTTAGTTCATCTATCATTTGTTGGAGGTCGTGTAGGCTCTCTGCGAAAAGGGCTATGTCGTCTGCAAATCTGAGGTTGCTCAGATACTCGCCGTCTATTTTAATTCCTTTACTCTCCCAGTCTAGCCTTCTGAAGATCATCTCGAGGCAGGCTGTGAAGAGTTTAGGTGAGCTGGTATCACCTTGTCTTACTTCTTTCTGGAGCTGGAAGGGGTCTGAGTCTTTATGTAGCCTGATGAATGAGCTGCTGTGATTGTATATATGTTTCAACTCTTCAACATATACTGGATCTACACCTTGCCGACTGATGGCCTCCATGACCTTAGGGATTTCTACTGATTCGAACGCCTTTTTGAAGTCGATAAATGCTACGGCAAGTGGTAGTTTATATTCTGTTGCTTTTTCTTTCGGTTGATTTATCGAGTGCAGGTGGTCCATGGTCGAGTAGCTTCTTCTAAAGCCAGCCTGTTCACGTGGCTGGTTTTCATCGAGTGTTTTTGTGATTCGGTTGGTGATGATTTTTGTGAAAAGTTTGTATACACAGTTGAGTAGGCTTATAGGCCTATAGTTGTTGAGGTCTTTCGGGTTTCCTCTTTTATATAAAAGCATTGTGATAGCAGTGTTCCAATCGTCTGGAACTTCACTGTGCTTTAGACACAAGTTGAAGAGGACTGGCATTTAGGACTATGTATAAACATATATTTCTCATCAATATATGTTTATACATACTCCTAAATGCCAGTGCAATTTTCCCTACTCTCATACACTTCTTAGTCTAATATATTTGAAAGTGCTAAAGTGTTTTCAAACATGAACCATTGATAATACGTTTGTGTATGTGTATATATCATGTACATTCTCATACGCATATACAATAAACATGTGTAGGCAAGATATGCCTATATGTTTAAATTAATATGTGAGTAAGCATTCCTTATTATACATGAGCAGATATTCGTGTTTTGTGCCTAAACGTTCCTTTGTGTGCATGAGAACACGTATGCGTCCCTATAAGGCGTGGATCTCGTAAATCTAAATGGAATTAACCAAAAAGGTCAGCAACATCATCTCAAAGTCTCAATGTAGATAAAATGTCACCTACGTTAAAATGTTTCTCAGTCCCACACGTTCTGGTGGGAATAGACCAAAAGCTTTCCTGGGCAACTTATAGACGTTTATCCAGTTGTTTGAAAAACGGCTGAGTAGAGCATATTAAATTATTCATAGAAAACGCTTATATATATATATATATATATATATATATATATATATATATATATATATATATATCGTCTAAAGAGCTTTACAGCTCTAGACACTAAACATTAAAACACATTCAATTCATTTGTGTCACTTCAGTCACTTATTTCCCAATATTTCTTATGTGATATATGTAATTTTCTGTTTTTTTTATCTAACAGATACCCTTTTATCATGGTACAATGTATACATTTTCTCCTTTGGGATCATCAGTAGTTTATTATGTAACCGTTTCGGGCATTTAAAAAAATAAATGTTATATCATGATACCCTAGCAGTGATGATCAAACGTCACCTCTATTTCAGTTATGGTTTTAATATATAGCTTATGTCTTAAGTGCAGTTTGTTACTTTATATGAGGTATTATCACATGTATTGTATATGAATGTTATTTTATACAATACATCATTTCATTTTTTTTAAATAGGGCTTACTTACGTAGGTTACCCCAAAAACGTAATTAACGATGAGGAATCAGTAAGTATAACAAAAGATCTGACTCTTCGTTCCTGTCTCTTCTGTTGAGTGTTCACCCATATGAATATCAAATCCGTTGAGTCGGTTTGAATTTTTGACTTCATGCAAACCAACAAGATATCATCATTAAGAATACAAATTACACAAAAAATTCTTCAGGATGATTGTTTACCAATATTTTCAGACGAAGAATTTGACATTTTTTTTCACCGACCCTTGAGTTAATATTTCGACATCGTATATCATCTAGCTTCCATAAATTTGTTTTCTTCCTCTAAATTATCAAATATATTATCCTTATATACGTGGTTGAAACGAAACCACTTTCTAGTTGATAGAAACACCTCCATGGATTATCCCATCAATATACTCAGACAATTTGTTACTTGGCATCCCAGGGTCAACCTTCCATCTGCCAAACTACCTATCTATCAGACAAATGGATAAGAGCCAAATATTTTCCCATTGCCCTGGTTAAAGTCGATACAATGATCAAACAAACTGACAAAGACTATACTCATCTTTTTTAGTTACCCTATTCCCTGATATTAATACAAATTAATTTAATCTGATATACGTTAGTTATTGATTCTATTACAATCTTAATTTTCAATACCATTTTGTGATCGTCAAGCTTATACATTTTAAAGGGATCGGGATGTCTAGTCATAGCTTTATCTATTTGTCTAGATATCTTAATAATTTTGCTGCCTTGATTGATTTTTTTGACAACTAAACAATGTTCGGTCTAAAATCAACAAATCTAATATTACCTAGTGCTATTCTTAAATATTTTGATGATATTGTTCGTAAAATATGTAAGATGGAATACTACTTCTAAATGGTACACGTACGATATCGAACAGGAATGCACCTTGTTCATCAAACTATTTATAGATGAACATTCCATCCTCGATTTTAGTATCAAAATCTAGGAACTTTGCTTGCATTCCGTTATGTTCATGTTTTAGTCCCAAATCCCTAGGGTATACAGAACAATATGATTTTCCCAATTCTCCTCCATCATTAAGAGAACATAAGTCGTCAATACAACGGGCTCAACCTAAAAATGAATGAGCTCACTTTATATCAGTTCTGATTAAAGACGACGTGAATATAATCCGTCTAATCAAAAACGATTTGCCCAGTATGGCACAGGATCAATTCCCATAGGGACTCCTATCATCTGATGGAATATTTTATTACCCATTTTAAAGTAACATCCCCCAATAAGATAACCAATGATCAGATAGAACGTGTAACGTAACTGTTGCCTTTTTTTCACGCTTTAGAGTTTGTAAGCCTAATATATTTACTATTTTCGCCTGCAAATGCCAGGTCTATCAATTGATTTAATTCTTAGATAAGATTTTTATGAGGAATTCCTGTCTAAAGAGTTCTATATCGTGGATTGAAATAGATTTAGCCCCTCGACAGGTATTATGGTATTCATTTTTTCTTCAACCGGTGTAGAATCAATCACTTCCCCAAGAAAATCTAAATTAATACAGAATTTACTCCTAATATGGAATTTCTGTATTCGATTGTATATTGAATTAAAAACTTGAGAAAAGGCTTATATATATATATATATATATATATATATATATATATATATATATATATATATATAGTAGCGTTCTACTACATAAAAACTTATTCAAAGTGATATCTCATCATTACATGGTTAATGTATCGCTCACCCAAGACAACATAAATAGAATAAACAATTAAAAGAAATAAGACTGATGCTCTTTAGTTTAATCATCTCATTTGCTTTCTTTGAATTATGTTTCCATCACTTGATGGCATGACTGGTGCCCCTATTTTGGTCAGGATAAAAAGGCACTAAAGGTTTTGCATGGAACACGTTCCCATGAGAAGTGGCAATAAACATCAAGTATTCTACATTTCTGTCAGAGCGTTTTCTTGGAATAGAATATGAAGATCACCACGTGATTGAGCCTGGTTTGTACAATGTAAATTGATGCACCGTAATTGTAAGTACTTGAGGCAGAGGAAAAGCCTGAAAAAAAAAAACAAACTTCAAACAAGTCGTTGGTGCCGTCATTCTTTTTTCGTTGTTTTTTTTTGGGGGGGGTTGTCCATTTCAGACATTATTACAATGCATCAGTGAGGTCTACTCACACATGATTCCACTTGGCCTACTGTCTTGGTCAAAATAAAATATCTGTCAATATGACAATAGATTGATAATATATGTTCCAACTTGTAAGAGAACAACCTTACCCAATCTGATTGTACTAAGTATACCTACACATTCTGAGTGTTTAAATGATGGTGTAATAAAGTTGATAAATAATACATTTACTGATATGAGATAAATAAATGTAATTTTATGTTTATGTGTGAAGGGAGCCTTTCTCTGCAGCTACACATAAATGCACGCAAAGATACGTCTCGGGATCGAACCCAGAATCAAGAATGCATATAATGATATAATGCAAGTACCTATATATATATATATATATATATATATATATATATATATATATATATATATATATATATATATATATATTGCGTTTTGTCAGCTGCAATACGCAAAAATACGTAAAAAGACGAAAGGAGAAACTTTACTGAACTTTGGAGAGAATTTCATTACTGAACATTGTTTTTCTTTTCTGTGGATGTGAACTTCCTCTAAAGAAGTGGGAAAAGAGAATTTATGTGTAAAATGATTTTGCTATGCATTTACGTTACGTACGTTCAAATATGTCTTGTGATTTTACAAGAGTTCCCATAGCAAATTGCATGTCATGAAGATTTTGAGGAATGTTTCAAGTGGGGGGTATTTTCGCAAAGGTTGCTTGCCATAATACATTACTTTAGGAATGATTTGAGTCTCTGCAATAATGGATTTTTGTTGGGAAGAAAATTTCCCAGGCATCCAGTAAATCATATAATCGTGTGCTGAAACGGAAGGTAATTTTTGTGATAAGGCGAAATGGTAGAAATGGTTTGCACTTATTGAAAGATAAGTGCCAACCATCCCACCTGGGATTTCTAGCGATATTTGAAATTAAGTCAGGAGAAAAAAATGAAAATAGGACCATTATACATCTCGAACAATAACCGAAGAAAATACTTCGACTGATATTTAGAACAATAGAAATTAAGCCTAGATAAAAGTTGGAAAATATATGCTTCCTGATTTTGACTCTCGCTACACGTTTTGCATTTCCAAAAGCCCAATTATCGATAGTTCGACAGATAATCTAAAGCAAGAGGAACTAAATAGAATGGCCCTTAAAGTCGACACTAAAGTGTTTACAATAAATATCATTTGGTGCCAAGATTGAAGCAGTGGATAAAGGGGTTTCATGAGTGGCCGAATCGTGAACAGCAGAAGTGACTGATTTTCTAGATCGGATTAGATGTCATTGGGTGGTTCAATCACTCTTCCCAGATAGCTTGAAAAAAATTGGTCCTTGCCGAGGAAACATTCACATCCAAATGATTCATCAAATCTGTTTTCAATAAATTGTAAAACGCGTGATCAATTAATGTGAGGACAATAAAACATAGTTACGAAGCTCTCATCAGATTGTAAACTGGCTCAATTGTATTTTGCGTCACATGATCACTGACACTCTTTCTTCCAGCTGAGCTAAAGGATGGATTTCTTTTTCTGTTGTAAGCTAAAAAAGCATACCAAATAACTTGCAGATTGAGTGATCATCAGGATGTCTTTTTGTAAGACTGTTAAGGGTTAAGGCATTTGTTAAGCACGAGATAACGAAAGAAAGAATTGAAGAAAAGATATTAAGACAGGGTTGAACGGAAATATATAGGACAAAGTCTGATGAAGAGAAGGTTACACCATGTGGATTTGACCATGGCGAAGAGTTAGAAATAAAAGAACAGATTAAAAAACAGATGGAATCAATTGAAATTGAATGCAAACGCAAAAGACAAAAACTAATTATAATCGAAGAGAAAAAGTAACTACGTATCCCTAGAGGGCCGGGGGGCAAAATAAGCGTTTGACAGAGGGATAAAAAGGGAAAAGTTTGTTATGTATAAATAAGCGCCTGCTAGAAACATTTGAGCCAATTATGAGTAGATTCACTCAAGCAAGGCTTGTTAGTCCTGGCCCAGGAGAGACAAGAGTCTGTGATATCATAGACTCCATAAGAAAAATAGCGATGGGTTGATCACGATGACAAAATGTCAGCCTGCTAATGGATAGCACCATCCACAACGTAGATCCCCAGTGATCACATTCAAAACTGCGACCGGCAAACTCTGAGATGGCATGACTGAATAGATAAATATCTATGTTATGATAAATAAAGAGCAACAAAACATCATAAAAATAGTCTTCCTCAGTCAATTATTTTGCAATTTACATGTTCTGTTTAAATATGCACACTAGTGCATTATGTCACATTCTCAGATGGACGGTTATTGCCTACTGACATCAGCTGACGCACAAATCTTAGAGGTGTTGGTATCTGCCAGACGTACAATGACCCACTCTTTTTATCCTATGGCAAATCAAGTCCAATCTACACACACCTTTCCCTGTTTAGTTTAGTTTCTACGTGATAGATTTCTTCTGTAGCCACTTCATTTATAAACTTTACTGAAACATTTATTTTGATTATAAACATTCTCTATCAATTTTCACCTTATAGTCATAGCTGATACTAAAAATGTTAACATCTATGGAACATCCTGTACATCTGTTTACATACGTTGATGACAACACCGTCTATGGGGTCTGTAGATGTCACACATGTAGGAATATCCACAGTAAGTGGGAACATTTTGCATATTAATTCAATATTCAAGAGCTTTTTGTCCGTTAAAACCTGCCATACGGAAGTTAAAGGCAAGACCAAATTCCAGATAAACTGTACAGGTTTTTCTAGTTTGGACGAAATATTCACCTATCTTCACACGCAACTCCGTAATCTTAACAAACTGTGGCGTCTTTTTTATTCGTTTATTTTGAGGAGATGAAAAAGAAAATGCACTGAAACGACTTCTAAACACCAGTAGACCAATGTACACTTGAGGAAGGCTAGATAAAATGCAGGGTGAAATATTATTGACAAAAAAAGTTTAAAACTAGTCAGAAAATGTATGATACGATAAGCCTCAGGCAATACAAACAACTTCAATGTATTCAAAACAGAAAAGAGGATTTTGTTCATATCCCTCTCGAACACAATCACTGATGCTAGTGAGATGTAACCACCCCAGCCTTGAAAGCTTTTTAGTTTTGCTGAGTCAAATCTGAATGATTTTAGTCTTTTTCCTTTTGATAATAATGACACGGCACATTGTTGCTTAACGCTTGAGATTGAGGAAAACTTTTATTCTCGGCGTAATCAAACCACTTCCTTTATGCGCAGATAATTCATCTGCTCAATTAATTCGAAATACAAGCAACCATTTGGGAGATTGATGACACCCAACCGTGCCCGACTTACCAAGGCTTGGTATCAGTTATAAAACTTTGGCCACAAAACCATCCATCAACTGGACCAATACGTCGACACACATTCATTAGACCTTTAGTCCATTTCTCTTCCCCTGGTTGATTCACTTTATCCATATCGTCCTTTCTAAGTTCATATCTAAGACACTGAAATTTATTGTAGCAGATTATCTATAAGTTTACAAAATACGGAACACAGATTTTCCGAAATTAGATCTCTGAAACTTTGCTTAATTAATGATTTTGCCAACCAAATGGAGGCTATGTAAATATCATATCTATATAATACATCATATCCTTTGTAGCAATATTCCTCCAATCGTGTGTATTATTCTGAAGTTGATTCTTACAAACTTCAGGGAGAACAATATTTCGATGTTGTTTCGAATAACCTCCAACATCAATGTATTTGTTCTTTTGTTTATAAGTCGACCAACCTCTGTCATTCATGATAGAAAATGGGCTCAATATGAGGTGATAGTTGAATTAATCTCACTGATAGTGTAATCTTCATTTGGTCACCTGTAGTTTGGCCTCATGCCAGATTATTCTAAGCTCAATAACTATACGTACATGATCCAGACCTATCATCTAATTCAACCTTCCCTCGGATAGAGACTGTCTATGTCTGTGATAAATCTAATTACAATTGTTTTTAAATACCAACACTTACGGCATGTAGCATCTCAACGATATAAGCAAGCATAAGAGACTCTCGATATTAGTTTACGAGATTTTCATTCATACAATCGCTCTATGGCAGACAAGTAAGATGTATAGAATATCTATATATTCAAATTTCGATTTTTTCTTTATCTTGGCTGCTCTATAATCCTATTCCATGATAACTCGCTGAACCCTTGAAAGGTCCACAGGTGCTGACTACAAGGATTATCCATTATATCATGCCTCTGTTCTATCTTATTCTATGCCAGTATCTCCACATTCCATTCCTTACCCCTCCCAATATTCGTTCCCGGTCCACCATTTTATGAAAATTTTGTATAGACAAACATGAATGCAAAAGTTTTCTTCTACCCTAAGTAAACTACCTAACCTTCTTTTCTGTCCTCTCCAATCCTATTTTCTTGTTAAATTACACATCTTTCTTTTCTCCTCCCTTCTTACCCCCTCAGCAACTGACTTTTTTGTCTGTCTCCTCCCTTCGTGTCACCTTATTTAACTACTTAACTTCAGCCCCTTATTTCTCTCTACCCCTTCAGTAAGCTATATGTCTCCCTTCTCCTCTCCCCTTCTAAATAAAATAAGGAATTTTCGGAATGAATATTTTATTCTTTTTAATTCATAGTGGTAGAAGGAGTTAAATCTTGATTAGATAAGTAATATTTACCTCAGGATAGTTTATAGTTATGACATGATTTTGCATTAGAGGGAAAAATGAATAAAACATTTTCATAAAACTATGGTTTTCTAAACCGAATCTTTATTCCGTAACGTAGCAAATAAACTTGTGCCTCTATCAACTTTATTGAAATTCCTGCGTTCTAAATTTTCTTTCTTGTGATTGGTCAACTTTTCACAGATTGATCAATAACAGGGTAACGTACAGAAACCGTGACAGGCGTAATCAATCAATAGTATCGATATAACATACTTCTCCGGTGCATTATGAATGCCATCTTGCAAAAGTTAGTTTGGGGAGGCTTTTCAAAAATGATCTCCCAATTTCCGTCGTGTAATTGCACTGGTTAACAGCACGATCTAACATCATCATATCTTTTTCAGATAAAAAAAAATTTGACTGAAAAATGTTTACTCAAAACCATATAGTGTGACGTCCGTATGATTATATTTGGCCTTGATTGGAGTGGCATACCGGAAACAAAATTTGGTATTTCAACAGGAATCAACAGCGAAGACCAGCCAACTGTCAATATTTCTCTCACAATATATTATATGAATTTCATTTTAACAAGCATAGTTGAAATATTGATAAAGGCGATCTGCATAGTTGATGAGCTGCACCAACCTACAATGCATCTAGATTAGTACACAAATACCATGACTCCTGTAATCAAAAAGACTACATTTCTTCCGATGCTGAAGTTCATGCTCATGGTAAATCTACAGAAAAAACATATAATAATAGAACAATGAATTTTATCGCCTGGAGCAAAACTCTTAGTACAAGATTTAGAAGCCTGCACTTGGATTTTAATTCAGTCATGCCGTGTTAAAAAAGATCTATAGCAAATTTTAAAGAGATGAAACCAAACCTTTTCTCACTTTTTTCAACGGGCTTTCTTATTGAATAAAGAAGCTGGGGGTGATCTGGAATAAATTCCACTCAGTTTAAGATGTTTTCTTTTCTGTATTCAAAGAGAACAGAAGTAGTCGTAATTGTTATGCTTTTTGTTGTTGTTTTTTATACTGAGATAAAGAATGCTATCATCGATTTTTGGCCAGAACTGAACCATACACAAACAAAAGTTGATATCTCTGACTTGAAACATCTAGTTATGTGTGGTAATCATAGGATTCTTCTTGCTTTAAGATATCTCAGTGAACACGGATCCCTAAAAAAACTTTTCTTTTTTGGTGTCTTATTCATTTTATAAGAATATCGGTGGGCCATGTTCATAGTTGCGAGTTATAAGTGTCGTGAAATATCCGATTTTTTACGTGGGCATTCAGATGTTTGCAGCTACCAAAAATATTCAGATTCACTTAAGCGAAATATTTCCCGCTTAGCGCCATGTGTGACACCATGAATGAAGAAAAATAAAAAGAAGAAAAAGAAGAAGAAGAAAAAAAAGAAGAAGAAGAAAAAGAAGAGAGAAGGTTTGCATCTTTATTTTCAGATGTATAGAATCACGTGGGTTAGCCATCTTAGATTAGTGTCAAACCACGTGGGTAAAATTATATTGAAGAGCGACAGGAAATCCATGGAAATCGAAATGAAGACAAAGGCAAATATTTGTAGGCACACGTCTAATATACATTCAATAGAAAACGAATGACAATACAAATGAGTACGCACGGTTAGTGTGAAAAATGGGGATTATAAGAGGAATTGCTCCTCAAGTCAACAGATTTAGGAAGTATTTATAAAGAAAGATGAAAGAGATATGTGACAGTAAGGATAATTGCAATTTTCTACCTGACAGTGTAGCTGAAACTGTGCAGTTTCAATAAGGCCTGATATTTCATGGACCAAGGCAATCTCATTTAACCGACGATACAAGTAAAAGAGGAAATACATACGTAGTGATTTTGAGGTGAAGTACATACAAGTAGCCAAAACGCTCACGGAAGAATATATAAGAAAGAAACTAAATACCGTTGGATGTAACCGACAAGAGAAACGCTGTGTAAAAAATGGAGGACATTACGGTTAGGACTTCACTTGAGGTCGGGAAGCCGAGAGTAAGCAGTGAGAAAGGAAAATAATTGTTTTTATTGGCTAAGGCTGAAAAAGGTGGGGTTTACATATTTAGGACTATTACTAGATAAATCGTGAAAGAAAATGACGCTCTAAACTGTTATCAACGATGTTTCTTAGCAATTATCACGAATACCAGGAGTGAAATCTGCTCTTCATTGCTCCTAGGGGTAGGCTTTGCCGCACGACTATACTCACAAGTGAAATATTTATAATGTGTAGAATGAATGATGTCGAATTCAGTCACTTCTTAATTGTAACTATTAAAAAATTAAATATTAAAAAGACAAGCATTTTTATAATATTTGGAATGCAAATCAATTATGGACGTAATTATTTCTCAACTTAATTACCATCTAATTTTCCAAATTAAAATAACACTGGTCTCTTATTCATTTACTAAAAAGACCAATTTGATAATTAGAGTGGCATTACTCGTTCTGCAAATTCAGATGGCTTCAGAAAAATAAATATCTTGAAGTCTATTCTAAAAATTAAGACACGGAACTAAAAAAGGTTTGCTTAATCGATTAAGTATCTCAAAAGACAAGGTTCTGATTAGGAACTGGAAAATCTTACAATGGAAAGGCCATTGTGTTTTGTTAAAAATCAGAAAAATTAATGGCTTTAGAAAAATTAGTAGCTTTAGACTGATTAGTGAAACAAAGAGTATAAATCTATGAATATAACATAAGATATGTGAGTTTAGAACCAATATTATAATTTTAAATCCGAACCCTAAAATTGATAAAGCACAATATTTAGTAATCAAGTCATGTTGACTATTGTTACTGCAATTATCCAATGATCGCTACTCTATAGTGACCCTGTGTTACACCAAGCTGACTTTTGAAAATAATGACATTTCAGTAGAAATATCAAGAGAAAAAGAAGGCTTGTTTTCAAACCCAACTCGAAGCAGCGCCGTAATCCGTTTTTGTTTGTCTCCATGCTTGGTATCAAACTACAACAAAATATAAAATAACTATATCAATAATATTTTCCGTAGAATGAATATTCAAGAACACAATAATAGTGGAGCCACTTAGCCAACTAATTGTACTAATATTTGTGATAAAATCATATAATTTGGTGCACTTACAGCCAAGGGCATTCCAAAACGCATATTGAATATTGAGCTATCATGAATTTCAAATCTATTGCCCATGGCTGACATTTTAAAAACGGTTGCCAGTTACAAATGCTTTCAAATGAATTTTTTTTATCAGAGATAGGTATATATGATATCGACATAAAAAGTTGAATCTTTTTCAATGCAAAGTTCTGGGGAATTTTCATATGAATAATACATACAGGTCATTGAAGACGCTCAATATGGCTGCTTTGAACTCTGCTATTTCAATAAGGTCACGTAGACTTCTCTGATATGGATGATTTCGTTGTCAAATCATACATTTTTATGTTGCAGTCTACATAGGCTATATTGAGTGTCTATTCATAGCTTACATATGCCACGTTTAAACAATCTTCTGCTTCAACAAGAATACCGCAAGAAGTACGCCATAGGCAACAATCGAGAAGTTCATTAACCAGCACATGTAAGGAAGCAGCTATTTATGTAGAGGTAAAATGTGCAATCAACCCCTCGAACAAAGGCTACCTGATAAGAGAGCCGTGTACCAAGGAGAGTCAGATGCTTATGTCTACAGTAGAACTACCTTCACAGTGTAGACATCTTGGACTATGACCCCTCTGGACATGACTACCAGGTGCAGGCTAGTTCAGTAATGAACCTGTCTCTTGCAGATGTAAAAAGGTTAACTGTGAAAGCGAAAGAAAAGCTACATTTGATTACACAGTCCCCTGTCACTGTTTATAGGAGTGCTGAATGAACATGAGGTCATAGGGTGTTTAAGGTCTTTAATCATTAGACACCCACGTCCGTCTGACCCAGCCAGCAATGATCAGCTTCCAAAATGTGTCCAAGTGGCGTGCTTGTTCACAGCTTTCCGCTCCGAATCCACTGTCATCGCTAGGCCTTTCCTGTAGCCTCCGGGAGGTTTGGGGTGACTTTTTGCACTGTCTACGTCTCACTACAAAGAGTTTGTCTGCTTCAATGAAGTACCAGCGAAGTCCTGGCATTCAATTTCAATCGACTCACATCGGGTTTTTCAGCCATTCTTGCTGCAATAATATGAGCTCAGCATATTTTGCCCTCTTCCTCTCGTTTGTATCTTCGAAGCTGTCCTCACAGGGGACGGTCAGCGCAACATTTTTGTTTACTAATGTAAGCACCATATCTGGGCGAATCAGACTGGTTGCAATATTTTCCGTGAACTTGAGTGGCTTTCCCAGGTTGACTCTAAGCTACCAGTCATGAATGATAGTTAGAAGTGCCCCTAATGAGCTTGGTTGTCATCGTGCCGTTTCCTGAGCTTTGATGAGGGAGGAGGTAGTTTAGTGTGAATAGCCTCATTGAGTCCAAAAAAGTCCGAGTCATGAAGACCTCCCTCCAATGCCTTTAGACAGCAATTCCTTTTTTCAATACAGTTGATATGTGAGGATGTCTGCCATGCCCCAAATGTGCAGGTTGGCCAGGCCCAAGGATACATCGTACACTAATTGTATTGGGAATTTAATTCGTATCGGTTCTGCTCTCGAGAGTTCTCACCAGATGATTGCTTATACCTTTAAGTATATGTATGATATTTCGAGGCTTGACTTTTTGCAAGATGGAAAATTGCTTATTCGACCAGTCTCGTTGAGCCCTGTACAACTAAGCACCCATACTTCCACATTTAGATTTTAATAATACAGAAGATATTTCTTGAAATTTTTTAGAATTTGAAAACTGGAATTTGTGCTGGCAAAAGTGTGATTTTTTCAAAGATGAAATTTTTCTTGGTATTTATAAAGTTAGAATTTTTATCCCTTTTAGGCCACCATATATCAATGGTGTTTTCATGCTCTATAGCTGAACGCAATATACTAAGGTTTACGTTAACGCGACTGCATGTCTATCAGAAATAATTGAAAGATCTAAAACTTCCTTTCATTTTCCTGAAATTAATGGTTTTCAAAATTCTATTGCAGCTTTTTCTCGTAGATGTTCGAAAAATATCAAAAATGTTTTCTCTTAAATCAAATTTTTAAAGCTGCATACTTATGTTTACATCATGATTCACATTAATTTAAATACGGTATTTTTACAAATTTACTTCTAAAGTTTGATTATTGATGCTTTTTATTTGACAAAATTTCGTTTCCTTCAAAACCATGAGAAGTAAATGATATTCTCATTTAAATTATATAATTTCAGAATATATTCCCGACATATAGAATTAATAGAAATTGATTTATAATCATAAAAACACATAATTTGATCCAATTTATCCAAAAGCAATTTTAATAGCTTCTACATATGTCTTTTACGGCATGTACTGCGATACATCTTATGCGTGACATATATATTATGGCATAGAGGGTCTGGGCAGAGTATTTCCTTTTGATTTATTATAATCTATTTCCTAATCCCGTCAAAGCTTCACAAAATCAGCGTTAGCTGTACCTTCCGGGAACGCATTCTCTTCTCTACCTATTACCAGTCCCTTACGGTGCAAGACAAAGGGTTGGTCCTTTCCCGGTTTGCTAATTTGCCTATAAATCGACGGGGGATAAAAACATATGTATTGATGTAAGAAACATTCGTTTAAAGTGAATTTAGATTGTCGTAGCTTGAGTTTGAACTTGGTTCGTCGATTGCATTGTCCGTGCTGCTAACTGCTTTGCCCATTGCAGTTCAGACATTTTGATATAATTCTAAAATGTACCCAAATGTTTTCATTTCTAGTATGAAATGACTCACTTTTAACAAATATATTTCCATGACACTTGCTGTGCTGTCTATAAATGATTTGATACTGAGTTATTGATTTTGTTTCTAATAGACTAACGGGTGGAATGAATCCATGCAAATTTAATGAATATAATTGAGAATCTCGAAATATTTTTAGGCTTCCGCAGGAGACATTTTTTTGAAAGTTTAGAGTGAGATGACTATACCAGCAGGCATTTTTTTTTTAAATTGAGTAAGCAAATAAAATGAATACGGCATGCAAATTAATGACTACTACAAGCATATCATAAACTACTGCAAGAAAATTGAAAACGAGGCTGAGCAAATTAAAAACAACGGCAAGAGAAGTGAATCGAAGAACATGAATAATACAGTGAGCAAATTATTAGTGTTCACATATGAGTAAATTGGAAAATAAAGTGAAGCAAATAAAAACAAAAGCAAACAATTTCAGAGCAGGCAATTTTTTAAAAAAATACAATAAGCTAATAAAAAACAATAAGAAAACTGAATTGATGAACTTGAATAATCAAATAGTTACCGATACTGGTTCAAACAGTACAATTGTTTTTGTTTTTTTTTTTTAGTTTAATTAGTTGAAACTTGTCTTTTGATAAAGTTCATTGGTCTCTCATACCTATAATTTCAAAGTACAACACCCCCAAACCCAAGTTGAATTTTATTTTTTCCGCCTCGATCATTTCTAGAGGTCCTTTCATAGAACATTTATAATCAAAATACTATTGCACTGTACATATGGCAAGAAAAAAAAACATGGATCGAATTTTACAAACTAGCGGTAGTAATTGCTTTCCGTTTGGCAAACTTAGTAAGTAACTTACAGACTGGACATATTGACTGTTTCGTCTTGACCAACACTGCAACTGATATCTGGAAATTCAACCCAGACAAATACTTATATACATTACCTGATTATTCAAAATATACATTTTCTCTTTCTCCTCCTTTCTTCAGAAGGGAAGGAAAAGGAAGGTTCACAACTGGGGAATGTTCTCTAAAGCAGAGATTCCTAAGGTGGTCGCTAGCGCTTGGTTTGGATTGTTGGTTTGTTTCAAGGGTGTATTTAGGTGACTTAAGACCTGAAGATGACGTTTGATAAGTTTGATTTACAAATGGCTGTTGTCTGATAGTTTCTGCTTACAACGGAGAAGGAATTAATATTAAGTAGTAACTAGAAACTTACTTCTTAAACCATTTCTTCTATCATCATCATAATGATCATCACCATCATCCTTTTAATGCCTGTCATTAAATACATAAGATTTGCCAGACCTTTCAGTCATGCACGTCACGGAGCTAACATTTTCTGAACTTGACTAAATCGTCACGCCAGCTTATGCCAGCCACAATTTTGCATATGATCTCTGGGGATCCACGTTATGAGTCATGATGTCCAGCGATTGTTTGACATTCTTGCTACATAGCTTGTCCGTTGCCATTTGAGTTTTCTAGTGGATCTTATGAAATCTCTGACCCGTTTTTCTACGATGAAGCATTGTCTTGTAATATCTCGGCGTGATCTTAAGCATGATCATTTTTTGTGCACATTACATGTTTCTTAGTTTGAGAGCCAGTCTTTTGGTAAGGCTCCCTGTTTCAGTTGGAGAATGCATTGGTTGAAGATCCTTTTCTTGATACTAACGGGATTTTCTTATTCTTGAAGGTTGGGCTTGCTCGAAAGGTGGTTTTGGGGTTGCATGGAAATTCATTGTCCCAGTTAGATGTTGTGATCATCTATTTTAGTTTTTCGATCGTTGTAACTTGGTCTTCAACGCATTTGTTCTGAAGTTCATGTGATTTTTTTCTCCCAGTTTAAGTTATTATTTGGAGTTTATAAAGGCTCTCCGAGAAAAGAGTAATGTTGTCTCTAAATCTGAAGTTACTTTGATATTTGCCATCAATTCTGATTTTTTTTATTTTTCCATTCTAAGTCTCGGAAGATGTTTTCTCTTGTTGTCAGTGGTTTGAGATTTCTCCACTTTGTCATGAGATTCTTGGTTCCTTCTGGAAGTATATCGATGGTTTGTGTTCTCTTCGATTAGCATATAGACAACCTTCAATCAAGGAGGTGTTATTTTAGATCAGAGCTTGATGATGTTTGTACCACTGTTGTTCTTTTCTGCTTCTGCGAGAATCCCAAATCTGTTCTTCTTTAGTTCAATCTTGAAGAGTCATCATTATCATCATTATCATCACTCTTTTAACGTACGTCGGTGAACATAGATCTTCCCCAGGATTCGCAACGATTCTCTATCATTGGCGTTGTAGAGCCAGTATTTTCTGAATTTGTCTAGTTCATCTCTCCATCTTGTATTCTGTCGGCGTCGGTTTCGCATATGATCTCTGAGGATCCATATTGTGAGTCAGGATGTCCATTGATTGTCTGTCATTCTTGCAACGTGGCCTGGCCATTGCAATTTGAGTTTTTTAATAGTTTCCTTTTTCCGTTTTCTGCCTGATATAGAGTGATGTCCTGTGGTCTCTTCATGTAAGGCTGAGCATGATTCTCTCATGAACATGATGCATGCTTCTCATTTTGAAGGTCTGGCTCTTGGTTAGTTTCCATGTTTCAGTTTCATAAGTGACTATCGGGAGAATGCATTGGTTGTATACTCTTCTTTTTTTAGATTATTGGGATCGTCTGGTTTTTTAAAGTTGAGCTTACTCTGCCGAAAGCTTGTCATCCTAGAGTGACTCTTCGCTCAATTTCCTCTTGTTTTGAGGATATCATGGAGATTCGTTGTCTTACGTAGATGTAGGGGTCTGCCTTCCTCAGTTTTGCATTTTCAATCTTGACAGTGATGTTCTTATTCTCAATGTGATTGTTGTAAATGATTTTCGTTTTATGTTCATGTGCAGGAAGATTAATGTCAGATAATTGCTTTTTTTTCTCATAGTAATTTGCATTTTGCATCACACCATTCTGTAGTCGCTTCCTACATCAATTTGATTTAGGACCAGGATATCCTTGACAGTGTTGCTGTTGTTTGCTAGGATGCAGTCTAGTTTGCTTTTGATTCCAGGGTGGTGCTCCTCTATCTTCTATTTTCTTTGAGATGGTGTTCATGATTTTGGTTGTTCGTTATATCATGTACTGTCACTGTTGCCCAATGGACAAAGGGAACTAACCATTTGAAACTATTTCCTTTGCTGTTGAAAAAGCACTGAAAAGGATGACAGCAGCGTTGACACAATTTCTGAAAAAAAAAAAAGAAGATAAGTCCAGCAGAAAGATGTTGACGACTTACAAGACAGTTCCATTCCATTGCTAATAAATCAACAGAGGCTGCTGTGTCTCATTTGCCAGAAGGTATGCTTGAATGAAAAGGTTTAAATTTTTCACCTCTCTTAGCTAAATATTTCATGTCTGTCTCCCAGTAAGAATTTACTACTGTGCCTATCTTCAATCTAATCTAACGATTGTTTTGTTTTGTTTTTATGGCCAGTCAAGCCCTAACTGTTAAAATGAAGTCCCCAAAATGACAACGCTGCTGGAAGATTTGGATGAGTACAATTGAATTTTCTGTATTTTTATTCATTATTTTTATCTCATCTGTTAAGCTTGTTTTTTGTTTGTTTGTTTTTTAAATTCCAACGTCTGTTGACTTTAAGTTAAAAACTCGATATATTAGGGAGAGGTATGCTCCGATGCTGCTTCACCGATCCCATCAGGTAGGGGAGAGAGAGAAAGATCTCTACCCATGGAATCATGTTAAAAAGATATTTTTTCAGCACTGCAAGCATCCATTCCTAACTTACAAGAACAGATGGGATTGATATTGAGTGCCGATGGAGCTCTCAGGCCACTGACCCACATCAGCAGTGGACAATCCACCAGAGCCCTCTGCCAACACACAGGTAGGACAAGAAAATGGAGATTGCATCGGCAAATTCGGATACAAAGTACGGAACGAGAGAGATCTCGTAAACTTTGCAACGGCTAACGGATTCAAAATCATGAACACCTTCTTCAAGAAGGGACCCAATAGGAAATGGACTTGGAAAAGCCCCAATCATGAAATAAAGAACGAAATAGAAAACATCCTAACGGACAAAAACGACACTGTCAAGGACATCCAAGTCCTGAATCAAGTCAATGTAGGCAGTGACCACAGAATGGTACGATGTAAAATTCAAGTAAACACCAAAAAAGAGCGCAGGAAGATATTCCACACCTAACTTCAACCTATAAACATACCAAAAGAGCAGGCTTGATCTTTCAAGCTCGAATTGAAAAACAGATTCAGAATTCTTACTGGACAAGACAACACCAACGAACTAAGCAACAAAATGATAGCATCTATAATACCCTGAGTTATTCATCGTCACCGTATTGTTTCTCTGTCTCTATTCAACTATTTTTGTTAGAATTTCGAAAGTTAACAAGATTAAAGCACATTCACTAAATAGCAGATTATTCTACCAACAATTTCAAGATAACAAAGAGTAAAATGATCAGCTTCCCCCCCACACACACACACACTGGAGTACGTTTGTTCTCCAAAGGTTCATACCTAAAGCACCTGTTTTATTCATTAGATAATGGAATTCTTAAGGTACACTGATAATGAATTATGCCAGAAACTTCTTCTCATCAGCGTTGAAATGTAGCGAGTCTAGCTTATATTCATCATAACATGAATATATTAAACTTGGAATTTCAAACTGATGATTTCATTTTTTGAAGAAAAGGGTCAAAACTGCTGTATCCACTTTCGTCGTAAAGCTAGATTTGTTCAAACAGAATATGGGTAAACTTTTTTGTAGTTCCTGCAGTAGATGATTATTATTCCAGTCCGAATTTGGAAGAATACAGCAGTCACAGAAAAAAGATTTTGAGAAGTTTTTTGAAAATCCGATTCAGACGAATCTTCCTGTTTGGGTTGCAAACCCATTCATTTGCTAGATTGTGGGAAAGAACTATTAATCTTCAATATGAGGAAGAAGCAACAAAGGAATCTTTAATTGCGATGGATATCCTGAAATGTACTTGCACCGGTATGGGTAATTTTCTGATCTTTCGAAAGAAAAAACCTTTTCAATACATATTCTCCTTCTTACACCATTCTGTGAAGTGAGTTATATACTTAAGAAAAAGAGAAACCGCTAAGATATTATTAGTCATTTTAAATTAAGCCTTAATACGTTACTCAGTTCTAGTCTGCTTAGTGACTGAAATAATTGGGTATCTCCTCTGAAAAGAGACAAAATTTTGAATGTTTATTTTGAAAGGAAATTGTTTCAGTTCGAGACTGAGCCGAGATTCGTAAGCCTATATTTGAACCATTAAATAATTGTTGGTGTAATACTGTATTCCGGATGTTCATATACTTGAGCGTGAAGAATGAGTTGATTTTTTTTTTTTTTTTTTGCCTTTCTGCTTTTCTGTCATTGTTTATTCATGAAGCCCTGTCAAACAGACAAACAGAATGACAATAAAACAATCAGGGAAGAAATCAATAATTTCTACTACTTCTTGATGTAAGTCAAAGATTTTTTTAGTAGTGACCGCAATAGCAAGTGGACCTGATGTAATGGAATTAGCATCATTTTGGAAGGAATGGAGAGGGTGTAAATTCTTTGCGGGAGCTTGAAAATCTCAGAATATCAAACAATTTGAAATTTGGCAAATGCAAACGAAAAATATGAATTAGGCCATATTTATATTTGTCAAGTGTGAAGTAAGGAAGGGACTAGAGAGTATTGTTACCGAAGTTTAACTCACTAAAAATTGGTCTTCATTAGATGAAGAAATATAGTTTATCATACTAAAGTAAAGCAAGGGTAATATATACAAGATAAGTCAATAATTAATGATATAGGTTGTTGCACTGTGCCAACTTTTGTAAAACGTTTGATTTTAATGCACAAATTCGATAGTAATGGCTTGAAGACTAGTGCTATCTACTTTCTCAGACTTCATGTTTAAGTTTCTTCTGTCTAGATAAAGAGGTATTTCTCCTTTTATTTCTGAAAAAGTAAAAAATACAAATTTCATTTGGAGTAAAGATCAGGAAATTATTTTGACCCTCAGGAACCCTGCGTCATCTGTTGCATTTGAGCTGAGAAGAAACGTGTCTGGTTATTCACTCTATAGAAACTCGATAGAAACCATCAAGTAACCAATGTCTTTTGATAGCATGCTGTTTTGGAGGTGATCAATTAAAAAAATGGAGGAAGAAGTAATCAATGAATACGAGTAAATTACTTCTCTCATCTTTTGTTGGGCAGCAGTCACTAAAAGGAGACTGAATTTCCAAGAAACACTGCCGGACAGAAAATGAGTGATCAATTTAGCATCTTCTCATATAGCGAAGTAAGAATATGGCGGGTCACTTAAATAACTATAAAAAAAACTCTTTTCATAGAGTTCATGTTTGAATTTTCAGTTCTCTATCTCCATTACCGCGGCCTATACACATGATTTTTGGATAGCCAGGGATACAGACCCACTTAAAAACCGAAGAAAACTATGTTGGCAGTTTAGCTGACCGTTTTGATGGACGGTTTCTAATATACAAACTTTTGCAAAATTATTTTGACTTTCATCTCGACTTGGTTTTCCTCTTTACACGCTAAGATCATGTCGCAAACTTTAGACCGATGCAATTATGCTTTATCTTTCATTTTGGTTTTTTCAATTTTTCTTCTGTTTTGTTAGGTATTTTCAAAGATTTCTTTTCGTCGCAACAAAGTACCTGATCATTTTGGGAAAATAAAGTATCCTATCAGTTTTCAGTCTTGTACTAAATTAGGCATACTTATTGATAAGTGCATGTGTTTCATTTGTGTAAGCAAATCCAGTTTCCGGCGCCATATGTCGCAGAAATGCCTTTGTGGGAGCTTACTTTTCTGTTTGTTTTCGATATTCCATTTGGATTCTTTTGCTTTGCATTTTAGGGAAACTATTTTGGTCAGCAGATTCCATTTGCTGAGGTAATGTCGGCAAATGCAAAAACGATTTTTTCTTCTGTGGACGCTTTATGTACACGCCATATTTTGCATCAAGACAAACTTTCCAGAGTCTTTCTAGTGCAAAGATGGACAAAGAAGAAAAAAAAAGTGTCTTTTCTGTCATTATTTCCTTTCCATCTTCTTTCATTCATATTATTCTTATTCCTTTATCTTTCTTCTGACTGCAATTTTCTTCTTTTGTTTTTTAGCTTCTTCTCAAACTTATCGGTATCCTTTCATCTTCTTTTGAATTCTTTTTTCTTTCTACTTCTTTGCAGGATTTTATAAACTCAGTATTCATTTTCTTTTCCAGTTAAAGATTCATACTTTTATTACTTCTACAAGTTTCAGGTTTCACTTTCTTTCACTTACGTTTTCTTTCTCATTCTTTCCTTCCATCATTCTTTCTGTACTTGAATATTTTCTTGACTTCTTTATTTCAAACAATTTTAAGTTCTTAAATTTTCTTTTACTTCACATAGTCTTTCTTCTGCACCTTCTATTCACTCTTTTCTTCTGACAACAAATTTAGGGTTAAAAAGCTTCACAAAAAAAAGTGCACAACTTTATTTTCAGTTCTCAAACTGTACATATATGCTTACACGAATGGATACAGTAAATAAAAGACATACATACCTACACAAGCATATATGTTTTGATCCTTGACAGAAACACAGAATCATATATAATATATATATATATATATATATATATATATATATATATATATATATATATATATATATATATAAGTGCGTGTGTGTTTATGTATAATAAATACATATGTAGATATATATAATAGATAGAGAGAAAGATATTGGTACAAGAGCATGAATATAAAAAAAGACAAACCGAACCGAAATCATCTCAGCTGCAAAGAATACAGAATGAAAACCCTAATCGAATGAAACAAATGCGTGCCAACGAGGCACAGTGGAAATAAAAATTACAACAAATGTCTTTTTTTGTCTTTAAAACTGAACATATATCATGACGAGTCAGTGGCCACTATGTATACCGTTACGTCTTGTTGGTATTAATTTTAAATATTTTATCGGGATTCCTGCAACCTGTTAGAGAAAAGTTCATAATTTACCGCACATTGCATGCACAGAAACACACCATCGAAATCACATGTCCAAAAATGTATAAATGCAGGCGTAGGCTGGAACATATTTAGAATACACGTCCATTGTGCATTCATATGTATGTTTGTTTATATAACGACCGTTCGGCTATGTAATATATAGCTCATTTCTGTGTATCTACATATGTATGTTAAATACTCAATCGTAGATATGTATGAATGTATTTTTGTATAAATAGGAATATCTTTAGTAAGAAATGTGTGCTTTCTTATATTAACTAAATACATGGTGCTTTAACGGCATATTGGAAATATGAATGGGGCTTCGGGGTCTGCTGACTAGCATGTTGTCATATATCATATATACATTATTATTATTATTATTATTATTATTATCATTATTATTATTATTATTATTATTATTATTATCATCATCATCATCATCATCATCATCATCATCATCATCATCATCATCATCATTATTATTATTATTATTATTATTATTATTATGTATATATTTTTCCAGTCTGTTTAACTCCTACTTTCTGTATCTCTTATCAACTAAGCTTTAAATTTTCCTTTCTTTTATCATTTACCCATTCCTACTCGTTGTCATAGTCTTTCACGACAAACATCAATGTTTGACAATTTCTCTATAAATCTTAAAGAGCAGAATCCGAACATCGCTCGAAAATAGTGAAGAACTGTAAGGAAATATAACGGTTTTATTTCAAGATACATTTTTACTTTTTATTCACATAGTATATCTATAATGGTATGAAATACTGGATTCAATTCTAGGATGATAAGCACTACTGCTTTAGCAAAGTATTTCCAATCTTCTCTCTTCTCTCTGTACTTGTCCTTCTGAAGGGGGGAAATATCAGCTCCAAAGGACGAAAATTGAATTAAAGAGGGCCTTAGATTGTTGCATGTAAATATATATTTTTTTTTAAATGGGTGATCATTCATTTTGTGTTAGTAGAATCTAGACAAAAAAAGAATCTCCCCGTTCCTTGTTTTATCATTATGCAAGCACGTACAGGTTGTCCTGAATCTCCGGTCTTCCACTGTAAATATTACCTAAGTTTAACATGAAAATGTATTAAACATTGCAACGTTTTGAGGACGGGTAGCAGCAGCAGCGTAGTTAAGCAGCATCTAAGCGCTTAGTTTCTTCGAACTGCAGTTGATCGGGTGTTACCAAATTTTCGTGTTGATGTTTTGAGATAAAATGGTGTTTTGGCATATCTCTCCCACCATTAGCCATGGCTACTGAAACGAAGACGGTTGAGAGCCATAAAAGTAGCAGATTATTTTCAATTGAAGCTTTGAAACCATCAATATTTTTGAAGCACTTTCTAAAATGGACAAACCAATAGATAAAGAATGTTGAAAAATGAAGAACTGTTCTTTCTTTTTAGAAAAGTACAAAAACAAATAAATCTTGATTTGGTTGGATTGAAATGCATCTGAGCCCACTCCACCAGCTTTTTGAGTTCTAGAGTCCACCATTAGCCTGGGACTGCTTCTACCAATCGGTCTCTCATCTTACCGTTCGACAAACTGCTTCCACAATGAAGTCAGGATAGCTACAAGCCATTTGATACGCTTTCGCGTAGACTTGATGTTGGAGAGATATTTTGCAATACTTGGAGGTTCTGGGCACTATGAAGCGACCCGCCCCTTGCCCTCCTACGTTTCAGAACACATGTAAGACGTAGAGGCTAGGCAAAAAGTCACAAAAATATAGGATAAAAACTACCTTTTTCTTCTTTTGGGTCATTTCTATTCACCTTTTTTTCCTTTCTTTTCTGTTGTTGAATTTCAATTTTCCCTTTTCAGATATTTTTTGTTCTGTTTCCACCTTCTTTTCATTCTTCCGTCTTGGCTCCCGATCAAATTTTTCCCTATTTTTTATCAGATCTTTACTTACGTGTTTTGCTTTTTCTTGTCTGTCTTATTATATGGAGTCACTGTACCCCCTTAAACACACCTTTTGTATACATAATCCATGGACCAAGTACAATGTTTTAAAGTAAAATCTTTTGAGTGAAAATTTTAGGGTTCTATCTACAATGTAACTGTGATAATAGAATGTAGACTTTCTTTCGGTTCAATATACATATATGCAAATGCATTCTTGGTGGAGAGTATTTGAGATAGTTCTTTTATGTTTTAATTTTCGTATCAATAACGTTTTTTCTTCCTTTTTCCGTATTTTTATTTTGCTCAAATTTTCTTTCGTTTGTATTTTCAAGTTTGACGTTTCAATATGAAAACTGCTAAAGTCATCAATTCAAGAAGTCTTTCATCAATATTGTAATTGAAATATCTATATATAGAAATATATAAATTCTATATTACTTGGCCATCATCTTTGGTTCTCAGTCACATAAAATCATCTACCAATCAACAAGTTTAATCATTCGCTGCGAACAAAGTCGAAAAGTAGGGAGTAAATTGAAAACGGTGAAACATAGGAAAAACTTATCTGCAATCGTTTCAACAATTTCTTTCATGTTTATAAAACTATTTTACACACGAACCTTTATTCGGTCACATTCAAAAATTAATTGATAGATCATGACAAGTTAAATGGTACATTTCAAATATCAATCGAATGATCAAATGAGTCCCAACGGTTAATGGGATGATAGAAAAATAGTTGATGTTTTTCACCAAACAGAAGTAATTCAAATTCATTCCTCGGTGTTTTGCCAACATCTAAAAAGTTTCCCTACATTAAAACACTACGCTAGTACGATTTCTGAAAGATACGGAATATACTGAGAAACAGAAGAGAAAAAAGAACTAAGTACCTTGGAAAGCGGTGACCAAGGAAGAACCGTTATTATTGTAAACAGTCATCTTAATACAAGGCCAAACAAAAGAGAAAGCTCAAGAAATGCTGTAGGAGAACTTTACTTGGGGCTAACTCATTCACTTATGCATTTAATGGATAGAAGGCTTCGTTTCAACTCATAACACTTTCCAAGCAAGTTCACACTAGCATTCCTAGTCATGATAGTGTAACTTTTTCTTTAAAAAAGTATCTTTTTGGTAAGTAATAAAATTTGTCTTTCAAATTGCTCAAAGAACAGTGAATAGAAAAAATACTCGTGGGGTATTAAAAGCATTGAGATGTGCCTCAAGTTGTGAAAAAAAGGGGCTTAATAGATGGGAACCCATATAAGAAGAAGACTTTTAGCATCCCATTATATATATTCAACATGCATATATTTTTCACATCTTCCGTTTTTACTTAGCATATATTGTTGACGTGATATATTCTGAGTATTTATTTTATTATTATTTTTTTATTTCCATTTTCATAACTTACCTTTGCTCTTTCTTTTAGGTACTGATCTTTCTCTCTTTTTTCCATTTACTTTTTCCTCTTTGTATTTTCTACTTTTTTATTTTGTCTACCTTCATGCTTTCTGCTTTATTATTCCCCTCATTGCATCCTGAAATCGTTTCTCTTCCTTTTCTACTGAATCAAAAATCTCACGTCTTAAACTTTCAAGATACTTTTCTTTTTTCACCTGACTTCTTTGTCAAAATTGGTTCTTTATCTCAATTAAGGCTTTATTTATACATTTTTTCTATGATCTGAACTTGCATTCCTATTTTCACCTTTCTTCATTTATTTTACTATTTCCCATCTTGATTCTCCTTTCCTAGGATCTTTTTCTTTTATTTCTCTTTTTTGACATAAAACTTTATTATAAATTTTGAACGTGAAAAATGAGCAAATGGAAGGGGAAAAAAGATAAAGCATCGAATATTGCACATTTGAAACCAGGACTCATTCTGTTCATGTATTATATGGGAATTAACAGAGTACACGAATTTCTCTTTATTGACTACGTACTTTATATATTTCATGGCAGTTGACAGGGTGTGAAAAAGGATAGAAACGGAGTAACACCGATAAGAGGCACTCCTGCTCATAGGGAGGCACAAAAGATCAAAAACTGTGCGTGATAGAAGCTGGTCCTGGCATTTCACGTGAAAATGAAGGTCAACTTCGCACAAATTGCAACAAAAATTCGGCATCCGTGTACTCAATATGTTCTGAATGAGAGAAATAATGTGTAAAAAAATTGTATGGAGGAAAAGCCATCATCTGCCCTTGAGACAGTAGTCTGTACTACATTGTTACTGGTACTGTATTGTTGAAATTCGGAAGGTCCAGAACAAAGGGAAGGGCAGTGTCGGGCTTGAAGTTATTTGGATGAGCAGCAGTAGAGAAAGTCTGATGTACCATCCCTTAAAATAAACTATCCAAATGAAAGGTCGTTCATATTCCGGCTCCGATTCAGAATAAACGATGCAGGTCAAGGCATTTTAGAGCAGAATTTGTCATGCAGCTGGAATAAGATGATTCAAGGGTGCTAATTCTAAATCCACTGTTTGTCGTTCAGCATTTGTCGTTGTTATTACTGGAGAACTAATTCAAAATAAGAGCCAAAATTGCATGTTCCAGTGATTCTAAATGTCACAGCATGACTCAAGAATTACACAAAATATCCCAATGATTTTTCTGGATGTGCTAAGGGAATGTATTTAGCAAGTTGGTTCTTGAAAGTTCACGATAAAAATTGTAGTCAATAGTTTGGGGTGTGCGTTTACGACCACACCGATATGGATAGGCAAAATAAGGTAAAAACTTTAAAGAAATTGACATTCCATACCGTTGGAAAGAGAATTTCATCAGTTCTCCAGCAGTGCACCTTAGAATTTTGTATCCGTTGCAAAGGTTTCAACCAATAATGTGGAGTTACATATTTGAAGTTTTACAAAGGAATTTAAGAATATGTGTAACATAATTAATAATCTATGGACTGAACTATTGTATACTTGATAATATCAGCTCCTGGAATGCCTCAGCATTGTATATTCATGTGTTTATTTGTTTGTTTTTCAAGTGTTTTAATTGAGTTGATCAATTGCTGATGTAGTGTATTTTGACATCAATACTTCTCTGGAATCCCTTCTAAGGGCATCTTCTTTTAATTTCGGAAAAGTTCTCTGACAGATATGATTTACTTATCATCAGGATTCTCCATAATCTAGATATTTCTATTTTCTTTTTTTAATGTTTTTAATGTTCTCTAGTGGGAAACGCCAGGGATGTCATGAATAGAAATTATTTTGACCATGATTATTCCACGTGTATTTTTATCCCATCTTCAACTTTTGACGCTATGGTTGTTCAATTATTTACTGTGATGGCGAGTAGTCTTTTCTTATAACAAAGCAACTCTGATGGTTGCTTTAACACAGATCTTAAATACTGCCTTCTTAAATTGATAATAGATCATATATTTACACCACTGCTGTTCACACACACACACACACACACACACACACACACATATATATATATATATATATATATATATATATATATATATATATATATATATTACGCATGCACATATGTCTAAATGCAATTATTTGTATGCTTGAGTATGTGTGTATATGCATAAGTGCAACTACTTGCAATATTTTTCAGTAAAGCAGATAATTAGACTGGTCCTCTGAACACATACATCGGATTTGGCGCCGAAATTTTATTTCCTTTGCAGGAAACAGTATTCACAATTATAAAACATGTGAAAAACAAAAGAAAATCCCCCCTGATTTTTCTTTTGACAAATTAAAACAAGCTACACTGAGTGATAAACAAGGTTGGGGCAGTTTCTATGAATAAATCACAGTTTTTCTCCAAGCTGAACGAGCACAAAGTAGTCATTATAAAATTGATATTTGAATATGTATATCGAGGACAGTAAAACAAAGGGCGAATTATAGAGTAAATCACTACTAGGTGACAACGCAACGAATGTGGAAAGTTTAAGCTGCTCATATATATATATATATATATATATATATATATATATATATATATATATATATATATATATATATATATTAGCTTTACTCTAAACCAATTTAACATTCAAAGATGAATATATCGATCACTGAAATAAATCCATCGTACATCGGATACTGCATTATATTATATATACTACTTTATATTGCATCCCCGATATGTACCGTGTGATATATATATATATATATATATATATATATATATATATATATATATATATATATATATATATATATATATATATATATATGTATATACTAAAGAATAGATACTAAATTAAAGAAATCGAATATTACGAAATTTTTTATGGATATGCATATATAGACATGTCAAATTTGCATTTTATTATAACTTTTTTCATGTGTGTTATTTAATGATGTTTGATCGTGCATATGAAGGCTATATATAATCCGAGTGAAATTGATTGAGGGTTGACTTGAGTTAAGGGTCGAGACCAGCAACCCTTCAATAGTAAGGCTTGAGGAACACGAACAGGCATAATCCATGGAAAGACTGTGAAATTAGACAAAGCACATCATGTGTGAAGAGAAAAGTGCGTGAGGAATGATTGAGAACAATGTTGGAAAATGACACGATTGAAATAATTAATTCAGATGATGGGCTCTATTGAGAATTGGTTAAATATATGTAGTTGCTTGGTTGTCATAAATTCAATCCCCAATCCAGGCATACGTTCTGGTTCAGTGCAATAGGCCAAAGCAGCATCACAAGACCAAATTTACTAGGAAGAATCAATTGAAGATAAGATACATTTTCCAGTATTGACAGTGGGATGAAAACACCCACACTACTCACCGGGGTTGAATGAACAGTTTGATTCTAAATTCCTTGGAGATTCCAAATACAATGCACACCTGAAGAAGACTGGAGGATAAAACAATCAGAGGTGCAAAGTAATTATAATTTTCCATCTCAGTAATTCAAACAGAAGTACACACCAGACACACACACACACACACACACACACACACATACATATGTATGTATGTGTGTGTGTGTGTGTGTGTGTGTGTGTGTGTGTGTGTGTTCATATTTTCATTTGAAATATGTATAGCCTTCATATGCCTAATTTTTCTCAGTAGAGCAGATAATTAGACTGGTCCTTTGAACAAATACGTCTGATTTAGCGCCGAAATTTCATTTCTTATGCAGGAAACAGTATTCACAATTATAAGGGTATATGAATTATTATATAAGGTTTCGACCCCACCTAGCGGTACTGGAAGGGATATCGAGTCTATAGACACACTGAGGAGTTGTAATACAAGGAAACAGCTCTCTGTGGATGAAAGTATTATTAATTATATAAATATAAAAAATATATCAGATCAAGCCTTTACTTTCAGCCATTGACATAAATAAAGGGATAGGAACAGCAACTCTGGTCGTATATTAGATGTATGTTGCATTGGGATTCCATAGCAACACTACTACGCTAACATAGGGGAGTGAGTTTTAGCAGCAGCAGCAGCCTTCCCCGAAGATTTGCCAGATCTCCCTATCGCAGGTGTTGCGGTGCAAAAATCCCCTGGTCTTGTCTTAATCATTATGCAATTATCATTGTACTTTCTGTGAGCCACAATTTCGTATATGATCTTAAGGGATCCATGTTGTGAATCATGATGTCCAATGGTAATCTAATATTCTTGTAATGTAGCTTGCCATTTGAGTCTATTCATGGATTTAATATCTCCAACTTTTGTTCTTTCTCTAATTTACTGCGATGTCTTGTGTTCTCTCCATGTGATGATTAGCATGATACTCTTTTAATACTGATCAAAATCTGAATTTCAACAGCGCATGATGCAGTATTTAGTAAGCTTTGCTTAGTCTGACATTAAATTGTAGGCGGGCATCCAGTGAGCATCGAACTCACTACGGTAGTAAATAGTCTGCTAGACTAGCGTCCTAAACATCGCTCTATAGAGGATTGTATGCCATATTTATTCACTTAGCCTGGATAAATCTTATACGAAACCATTATAGCAGGGTACCCAGGGGTTGGAATTTGCGCCATTAGTGAATTACAGGGTGAGAAAAGTTTGTGATACGATATTTGTCTCTTCAATCATGATAAGATTTTAATTGTGTTTGAACTGCTTGTTATCTGTACCTATAGATGTCCGTATCTGTGTTACACCGAACTGGCGAAATTGCCTATCCGGCAAAGTTTCAATCTTTTCACAAAAAGTCAATAAATAAGAAGTCATGATTTTTATCAAAAGTTTATTCAATCAAAAATGGGTAAAAATAACTATTGTTTTACGATAAAAAAAATTGCGTTATCCAAGTGAAATCAAACATTTTTACAATAAATAAATTCTGCTAAATAAGCAATTACGCCGAATCGGCATGAAATACATATTTATATTAAACCTGAGCTTTACCGGCGATATTTCTTTTCTTTTTTTCATAAAACATCAGCAGAATAAGGATTATCTATCAAGAATTCCACGCGAACAAATTTTATTTTGTGGATCAACTGTCAAAGAAATATCATAAATCAACTGGATTACGTTCAAATTTCGTTGTGGGTCTCAATACTCTGTATCAGTGAATACTTTACTCCCCCAAATTAGATGAGGATTGTTATTGTTATTGTTACGAGGAGAGACAAAGGACTGGAGTTTGACGATATAAATTGGGTCATTTCAAAAACTAATGTTGGGTGATTGGGGGAGATTTTATTAAAAAAAAACAAGGAATAAGTTCAACGGACTCGGAACACAGTTGAAGTAACAGGGCTTTTAACGTTGAGTGAATGTGAGTTTTTACCTCACTGACACCAGACCTGCATGAAAATGTTTATTCACAACCTGAAATTATATATATATATATATATATATATATATATATATATATATATATATATATATATATATATATATATATATATATATATATATATATATATATATATATATATATTGCTTGTTCTAGTTTCATCATTCGAACTGGGACCTGTCTTCATGTCTCTTTGTACTTATTCATACATAACTACAATTTGCAAATCGACCAAAGAATGCTCTGTACAGGTACGTATGCATCATTGTATCATATTCACTAACAGCACTAAGATACCATCGTATTTTGGTATCAGCTGCTCATTATACTCAGTGTCATAAACGATATTTATCAATGTTTGTATTGTACAGGCATTGCTTTTTGTTGAAGTATTGTAAGGTCTAAAATTATATCAAAGGTTTTGGGTGAGCTTTAGCAATCATTCTGAATGATATTGATTTATCTTTGGGGAACAATGTTTGCACATAAATTTAAACAATAGCAATTAAGAGCTGCGTTGAATCTTCCTCAGCCAAAGGATGCTAAGGACAGAATTATGCGAAAAAATAAAAAAATAAACTGACACACGCACTGGCTCTGTAGCTTAGAGGTCAAATGATTTCAAGACATTTTTCCATATTTCAGGTTTTAATCAAAGTTGACACATCCAGTGCTGTCGGGGGAAATGAAACATTATTATTTTTTGATTTTTCAAATTATTTTCATATTATATTTCGAGAATTGCAGTCTAACATAGAAAAATCAATCTTGCAATGTCTACTTTGGAGAAAATTTCAAAGCTAAACTACAGAGTCAAATAGACGAATATGTTCTTATCCCCATCCAGACAGATGTTTCTACTATAGAATGCTATCCAAGAGGATTATCTATAGACGTAGCTGCAACCAACCCGGGTAATTGTGCATCCACACACAGGTTGTACAACCAATGGATAAAGGGGGTTAATGTGCACACAAAAAGTTAGTTACTTCAAATGATGTAATAATTGATAATTATATTCATTATCATAATTATAAAAATAAACAATATCTTTTAATTATGCTTATTGAAAATTGATTTCTAGGCTAGCGGTTTTTGTCGGTCAGTTTTTCAATCACCACATTTGTATATCACAAATATCCTGTCCTGGTTTGCACAGCACATCTGCCATTATGTTTTGCAAACTCTGCTCGTAAAGTTAACGAAAATCTCTTTCAATCTTTGTAGGTCGGTTCCTGGGCTTTTATTGCAAAACTATTGATTCACTGCATCGAATTCAAAAAGGGCGCCCATAATTTGATCACAGAAAAAACTTGCACAACATAAGATTTTTGTACACACTGACTTCTAAAAATGAGAAAGGACGTTGAATGTATGTTCGGCCTAAGAGCCAATATTTATATCAGATGGGCCGATCTACCCCCACTCGAAGATTTTATGGCCCTCAGCCAGTCAATACATTAAAAAGATATAATTGTTCGACGTATATTTTACGTACGTAGATACGATCAGAAAAACGTGAAAGGTATTCCTGGTTGGAAAATTCAAACGAAAGGCACTAAAAGCTAGTTTGAAATTTTTACTTAGTATCTTCGTCGCATCAAAATCTGATTTATAAAACTTTTTCTCAGTTATTTGAAAAAGAGCCAACAGGACTTGAAGATGCGGTTATGAGTTATTACAAACAAGCTGCACGTTTCCGATAGATAGATGTGTGCATATTTATGGAGATGAGTTTGTTCACAAGCAGTTGTCAGTTATAAAGCTACTATTGTTTCTTTCAACTTGCATATCGAAATTTCCTTTTTTAAAACGTCCCTATCATGCAGAAGATATAAATTAAATGTTACTTTAATTCTAATCAATATGTTTTCTGTTTTATAGAATTTGAATTACCATACATTATTTTTTTGAAGTAAATTTTATGCTATTTTAAGAAAGGGGAAACAGTTACTGTGTAGATATTATTATGATGACAGTTTGTTTTATGACATAAGATTGTATACATAGTGGTGTAAAATTTCAGGATTCTTTGCAGATTTATTATAGTAGAGTTGAGTGTGTTTATCTGGTGAACGCAAAACTTGATATAATCATGACAAATAATTAACAAAACACTCGAAAAGCTTGGTACAGGAGTTAATTCGTAATAAACTACGTTTATTTATATATATATATATATATATATATATATATATATATATATATATATATATATATATGTGTATGTATATATATATGTGTATGTGTGTGTGTGTGTGTGTGTGTGAGAAAGAGAGAAAGATGAGCATAGAAATGTGCATATAAATACCGTAATAGATATCTGTGGTGAGATGATATGAAATGCAATCGAAAAATATGTTCATATTTATATCTTAATATTTAATTGAGGTGAATTTTATTAGAAAGATGTCTTTAAACCCGCCCTGATCTTCATTGAAATGCAAGTCATTTGAAAGAGATGTTACTGGCATGAATTGATTATAATCATACAATTCTGCACTAACATCCCTAAATATAAACATTTTTCAAATATTCATTAATGTTTTAATTCAAATACTATTCAGCCCGTACTCAAGAATAAAACCCACATGTATATATATATATATATATATAACACGTGTGCGTGCGCGTGAACCTGGTCGTGATTGCAAGTCGTTATTTGACAATAAAGGGCAGCTGTGCAGGCTCATTAAGAAACGCTCAGGCGTTGGGAACAAGGATGAGGAATCCCATGCGATAGTTGGAAAACATCCAGCACAAATTGGCAAACCGAAGAAATTACTGATGTAGATATTCCATGGTTTGACTGGTCATCAGAAGCTTACATGGTTCCACACTTATGGCAATTTATTTGTTCGTTTCAAAAACCACCCTTTTCTTGGTCGTGTGCTCACAGTTGATGAAAAGAGGTTTCTGTGTGATAATCGGAAACTTAGCTTTTTATTTGTCAACTAGATTGTTCATCTCCACCCAAACCTTCCAAAAATCAAAGCTCCATCCCAAAAAGATTTCCATAACTATCTGGTGGTGCAGTATTACAGCCGCCTGTTACCTGGTCGGACCAAAAATGTATTCAATTGTCGTGATTTGGAACTGATGCATCCAAAGTTGCAAACATTGGTGAACAGAAAGATACTTATCTGATGGATAACTGAATAAACCATCTGACGAAATCTAAAGATGACAGAAATCATCTCCTATTTCACCTCAATCCCTATTCAACCAACCTGTCCCCTACTGATTACCATTTTTCTGGGCTTTAGATGCATATGCGCCCCAATAGGTATACACAAATGCAGGTCAAGTTGGAAATGCCTCTCAACAGTTTGCTGACTCCACTTATTCCTGCTTTCATAGTGGAAATATTTCACTGCTGGATCGTTTGCAGCATTGTTTCGAATCTAATGGCACTTACTTTGATAAATGAAGTTGTTTCAGTCGAGATATGATGTTTTAAGGTTTGCAATTTAAAAAGGCCATTCATTCTGTTTAAACCTCATTCTATGACCAATTGGTTTAGTGCAAAATTAACTGTATACATTGTCATTCTTAACATTTTGATATTTTCTATGACTAAATCTCACCCATGCTAGTCAGTGAGGTGTATCATTTAAATGATTTTCTTTAAATATTTGTCTATTTGGGTCGATGTTAATTCCATTAAGGAAATTATTTAATCATTTTCTCCTTACACATAGCTTCAGATTTCTCTTGAATGATGATGAACCGAGTCACAACAAATTGGCTCGAGATCGTGACGTTTTGAGAAAAAAAGTAGCATTAAGAGAATTTAGAATAAACTATAAGTTTCCACATTTTGTATTTTTCATAGTTTTGTGGATATCTACCAAGCGTATCCTAGTTTTGCCTATAGTCACAATAGTGGGGATCGTATACACTAAGTCACAATAACCTTTGACTGGTGTGTTAACTGTTTTGGTTCAACATACAAACCGAATTTAAATAGTATGATTTAGGTGATGGTGTGTGGCGCACACTGATTGGACAACCATAATTCTACGTCACCGGAAGAAGTACCAATCAACAGAAAAACCTGGAGGACTTGCTACAGCCGTCTTGATTTAAGAATGGCCGAGAATACACATTTCCTGACAATAATTATGGAATCAGCACAGAATATTTATGCAGCTTTTTCCTTCACAGTAAATATGCCATTGATTCACATAATTTGATTTGATTTATTGAAATTATATTTCATGAAGCCAAAATGTTCAGCTTTTAGATACAAATTGTGTCATACCTGTGATATGCATATTTGCTGAGAAGTAAAAACGCCGAGTGAACATCTGAGTATAGTGATTCCATCATTTTTTCCAGGTGTAGTGAGACGGTAGCCGTGAAAATTCTGGTGGCGAACGAATGGGTAGATAAGTTTGCTCTGTAGCATTAGACAGCTACTCCCGTGGGTTTCTGTTGTTGTGAAGAGGCAGATTTGGTGTGAATTTAGCAAATGCTTGGGTCAACTACGACTGCATAGAGTGAAACAGAATTAATGAGAGTGAAGTAATGTCACAAAATTGATTATTCATTGCCACAGAAGACAAGAATATAGACTTCTTTATCAAAAATTTTCTCTTAAAATCGGCTCTTTTGTTTTTGTTTTATGTTTGTCTGGGTTTTTTTTCTGTCTAGAATGATACGACGCTTTTCTTGTATTTCAACGCACATATTGATATATATAAATTTGCGTTTCTCGTAGGTCTATGCTGTTCTGTTTGTCTTTCAGACATACTACCTGCTGTCTTTGCCCCTTGGTCTACACACGCACACACTCACACAAACAGAATCATTAATCTGTTTGTATCGCCTGTTTTGTTGCTTTTTAGTTTCAGTCACGTCAGTTTCCTATACAATACGTCTGAGTGTTTTTAAAAGGAGAGCCCCACGCCTGCATTAAGAATGATGTAGTCACAGTATTGTGCGCATTAAAATCTTTTAAATCATTAAATCATTGTCAAATTGTAGTATTTTAAACGTAAAATCTTGCATTATGCGTAAGAAATTCCTGTTGTAGTGAGAAATACGTCAAATTTTAAATAATCATTTTCTTACAAACGAGATTTTACGCCTTTTCATAATGAACACCTAGTCCATTGTGATATCCAAATTTTCATTGTCAAATATAATGATAATATTTGCTTTTCATTTTTTCTGATTGCAAATCAGACACTTGAACAATCGTTTGAAGTATTTACAGAATATGCAGCCAAGCCCTTGAAAGTATGTTGTTCAGTATTTCTGTAGACTGATTGATTTTTGCAAGGGAGATGTAATCGACTTCAAACCCTTAATTTCCATACGTGAGTATGAAATTTATAAATACATGCAGTCTCGCAGGCTACTGTCAGAGCTTTTCAGATGATGGGGCAATAGATTCATGTCATTATTTGCATAATGTCTTCTCTGAGTTTGGAACATGGAGCTACTTTGATATAAAGGCATAAAACATCGTAGTCAATTTTGAAATATTTGGGGGGGGTGACAGTAATCGTCGTCACCTCAAATTAAGTAAGTTCCCTGAGGTCACCGGCAAAACTGAATTTATCACTCGCAGATGAACGGAAAAATGAATATAATAATAGATAAATAAATTGAATGGATATAACAGAGGCTTTTTACTTATTCCTGAATCAAAATTGGAATCCAATTTGGCTCATCTACTTAATATTCGAAAAATTGATCGCTGATGAGAGGCCAATAATCTGACTTTCCCATTCAACAGCTCACGTTTAGAAGAATTAGAAACATGCAAGGATTTAAATTGGTGCAATTCATTGGGAAAACGCTGAAAATCTACTAAGTATCTTAATAAAAAGATTTCCACGACATCGTACGTTCCTGCCATCCGGGGTTATTATAAATAATGTTTATTCTATAGATTACACACGTTCCAAACTTAGTCACAAACTTAGTTTGTTTCGTCATCGCATAACATTTATGCAGAATCATATGCTAGCATCATCTTTAATAAAATAATGGCTATGTTTTTGTCAATTACCTGTTCCTTACTCCTTTTAAAATTCTTACTGTTCATTATACAATATCAAGAATCTACCTGGCCACTGCAGCAAGGTACCACATATACATACAGTGCAAAAAGAATCTGCCCATCAGAGTTCATTAATTTTCTAAGATGGAAGTAAATTCACCAATGATGCATAAGCATATGAACACCTTTAGCAACAATCGATTGTTAGATGGCAATCTTTGAATTTCTCAGCTTCAGCAAATATCAATAAATAGAGATTAACCCAGGTTTTGGAAGATTTTCCACCAACTGTTTTTGATCTATCGTTTTTCATATTTTGGTTTGTTAGTTTAAAACTCCAAATATCTTTTCAATTGGTTTATATCCGGTGATTGGACAAGCAAGATTGTGATTTCATAGCAGTGCTCTGTCACCCTGACTTTGGTAGATCTAAGAGAATCATAAGAAAAAATATCCTGCTTGAAAAATGATTCCAATCAAGTTAGGCTTTTGGCAATGAAAAGCAATCTACAACACAATATCCTGGTACTTTGCAGTAATTAAGATATTTCACAGCCCATTTAACTGTTGATCTTTTATCCCTAGTTGTGAAAACACCCAATACCAAAACCATTCCCAACCATATTTGACATTCAACGGAAAATAAGTCTTTGACTTTGCAATATTTCTCAAGGCGATACCTACGATTGGCATTTTGAGGGCTCAAAGGGGAAGTTTTGGCACACTTTCTGGGTTGAAAATTCCGTTCAATCTCTTAACAATCATTCATCTAGACGCACAACTATTTTTTATAGTTTCGAATTAAGTTGAATGATATTAGTGAGTTGGGAAACTACCCCACTTTATATAGACAGATGCTTTTTCCATGTAATCTTTACTGATTAAAGTTTGAGCTGATTAGTGAGGTTCCAGTTCATACTAAATACTTGAGGGTTATTACTGGAAATTGATATAACGACGAGTCTCTTCAAAACCCCATTATCTTCATCAGTTTCAGACCCATTACTGCTATGATCTGCGGTCTCAACGCTATCTCAATCTCGTTTCCATTTTCTGCAAGATCCAAGTGTCCAAATTATTATGGTCACCATCCTAATCTCTGTGTTCAAAAGCTTTCTCATTTCCCTGGAGAGTTCCTAGTATTTTCCATTTTTTCATTTTCTTTCTTCTTCATCACTACAATCTGCTGGCACCACCATCACATTCTTGAAGATTAATTTTCCTTGATCAAATCTTTAATATTCGGGGTCATTGTTTGAATGGATAATTCAGTCTGAATCTCAAAGTTCCAGAGTATCATAATATTTTTTTGGTTTTTAAGACAGTATCTGACGGTGCTGATGCCATTTTTATTTTTGATTGTTCAACTCAACTTGTTTCCACAGCTTTTGTGTTACTGTCTCTACTCAATAGTGTATTGAGTCATATTACAGTAATGACTCATGATAACGTTTACAGTGTCATCTCTTTCTCAACAAAGGCAACATTTTCTGCTTTTATGAGTTTTGTGTAATTTTGCTTTGAATTGATGTGTCCTGTTGTTTGTTATTGGTTGCAATGATAAAAGTGTATTGTTATGTCCCTAAAGAAATAGAAGTATTCGTTGAATGAACAGTTTTGAACGCATGCTTAAATGATGTGCTTCTCTTTCTCCCACTGACATATAAAGGTTCTTTTTTAAGACATCAGAATTTATCCTGCCTTAATTGATGATACGCTGATTCAGTAAATAAATTTATATATAACCCCTGTCCGTGGAAATGCCTATCGCTTCCGTTGTTCTTTATCCTGCCAGACACGAGCTGGATGATAAAAAGCAAGAGGGGTCCACGGAAGACACATTCCTGGAAATTTCATTTGCAAAATTAGTGGAAGATTTATATAAGTTATAATTCACAAAATATCTATTGAATCATTTTTAAGAATCATATTGATGCATAAAATAACCATTCTTTTCTGAATATTTGAAATCTCAGGTTTTTACCGATCGTTAAAATCCAAACAAAATGATCTTTGCATAACCTTGCGTGTAATTAATTTAGTTTACTATTTTCACTTGCTTCCTAAATAAACTTTCTTTAACAAAACACAAATTTTAATGTGAAGAGTATATATTGAGATTCAGTTGAATATATGTTCTAAGAATGGAATTTCGTGTCCATACCTGCACTTTTTGCGATTGTTATAATAATCATATTTCTCTTTGTTATTCTATATTGACTTTATTGATCATATCATTTGATTATTATTACCGCCATTGTTGTCATCACCAACATCATCAGTAGCTTCAATAATAGTATTTTCAATGGTATTTTTACGATGGTATGAACCACTATGATTATTAACTGATTTTTCAGTTGTTGCAACCAATCCTCCAACGAGTCTTGAAGCTACTGTTTATCTTGTATCCATTCTGTTTCTGATAGAGTTGCAGTTGTCAAAATATAATTTTCTACTTTCTTTATTTTTATTTCATGTGAAACTTGAAATATTCGGTTGTTCTAATCAGTTCGATTGCCACGAGCAAGTCCAAAATCTCCTCGGCGACTCTACTTAGGTTAGGAAGACTTGAAGAGCAGCGGATTCTTCTCAGTTCGTTTTCAACGTCGTCTGATTTCATCGATATTTGCTTGTCAAGATATTTCAAGCTGAAGGGTCATCGAATTGATGATTAGAGAAAGCCGGTCTCTACAGATCACTTGGCATTTTGAAGCCATATTTAATGATTTCTGTATTTGCATCATTTTTTTTTCTTTCAATATTATTTTATTCTGTTTTGCGTATAATTTATTTTGCTGATATGGATGGAATGGCTCGGCAGGAAAAGTGGTTGGTTCTTGAAGAAGTCATAATTGTTTATTGTTGAACATTTCCAAGAGACAGGGATAACTTTTCTTCTGTAAATACGCCTGGGTATTATCAAGATTAGACTGACAAATAGGGAAGAATATGCTGAGATATTACAAAGGATTTTGCACTGCTTGTTTCCAAGGTATAAGATGAAATGATGTGAAATCAACACGTCGAAAGAAAGATAGAAAGGAATCCAACTGAGTGCGGATGCTTGAATATCTCCTTGCTTAAATGTGCATCAAACGTTAAAAGAAAGGTTGAATCTTACATTTTTATCTTTTTTTTTTCAATAATACCTAAAAGAGATATATTTACTCCAGTTGGGGAAATAAGAGAAGGGTTTTAAATATGTCCACTTCACAGTAGAAGGAGATCATGTCAATAACAATGTCGTGTGGTACTTTAGAGAGTCGCAAGAACTCGCTTCCTAAATCTGCGGAACTTTACAAGAGTCTCATTCAAGTTTTCTTGATATAAACGACATATCTAATGCTTTCCAAACAGCAGAGCAAGACGTAGGGATTGGTATCCATTCCGAATACATTGAAATCATAAATATTTTAAAGATCTTAAATTCAAATGTGTTGGACTATGATAGGTTACAAAGGAAACATTTATGTTCCAAGTCATACAGGCCATTTGGAACCTAAAAGAAGCCAACAAATCAATTCATCAACCTGAAAAGTCACAATGGATTGCTTGAATCGCAGGATCAAGAAGGTAGACAAGATTATCAGCACTCTGTGGCCACATGCGAAAAGGTGCCCAGCCAATCGATTCAATTGATAATTATTAGGAAATCATTTAAATATCAAGAAAGCAAGACTTAAAGGAATTTTACCCATTGCCCGTCTGATTATAACCCTCACAACTGTGAATTCTTGAGGATCAAAAACTCAGTTTATATATAATGGCAACTCGCTTGTTGGTTCCAGAGTAGCTTGGGTAATCACAGCATTGTTAGAAACAGTCACCCCCTGCACCTAAAAATGGAAACATTTTCTACTCTTGACATTGGACTCTTTGATGAACCAGTAGTGAGAAGAGATATTCATGATATCAACCTGTTTCCACAGCCAAGAATAGCGGACAAGGAGTGAACATTGAGACCCAGGATCGAGCGATGTTATGGCGACAGAAAATCTACCATCAAACTCCCTTCCTACTTTTTTTCCGTACATGATTGCATTGAAGAAGGCCATTGGCAAAACAGTCAAAGAGCGTGTTGATATGATCCCGTCAACCACGATTTTTAAGGAATTAGATGACTACGTCCACTTCCCCGAATCCAGCAACATTTTTGCTACGAACAAACGTGTTATATTTGCAGTTCCTTCCGGAGTTTATGTTATTTATACCTCTCTCTGTGTTGAATCACCGTTTACTTTCAATCTGTCATTTTATGTAAATGAACTCTTAGCTCCCTTGATCAAAATTCTATTAATAATCTGATCAAAAATTCAAATCCCATCAAAACACTGTTTTTTAGTATAACTCAAAGCACCAATTCTTGCTTCAATTTAAATAATTGTATATTCTTGTCTTTGTTCCTTATCATTAAGGCTTAAATTATTTTCCCTATTATTTTTTGTATTTTAATGAGTCTCTCAAAGTGCATTCACACTGGGGGTCTATTGGCCAAACCCAAAAAGAATGGATCAAAATTTTCTCTCCTCTTCAATTCAACCTCAATTTCTTAACATTGGTATCTCTTAAATAAAAGGCTCTAATTTGTTTCTAATCTATGTTCCTTAGTTTATCCAAGCAAAGTGGGAATCCTTCAAATCACTGCAGCGAAATTAGATTGTGGGAAAAACCCTTCCCTCGCCACTAATGCAAACTAAAGATTGGAAAGAACTTTTTAATATTCGCCTCGGAGAGTAAAACGTAAGATAAGAACTATGCAGAAAAGTAATGAATCTTAGATACACATTGAGAACACTACGAATGACTTTCTTTTTGCTGCCTTCAAGAAATATATTTTTTATATATATATATCTTTATTCTAATATTATCAAAATAATTGTTTTCTTCAGTTGTACATCGATAATCATTTATCGCATATCTTATGTACCAAAGTATCAATGGGGAATATCTGTTTTGGTTTCAAGATTAGTTTAGTACATGGGCGGAATAGTGAAGGTGGAACTAATTTGAAATGACCTACATGACTAATTGGCTCGCCATTTCTCTCCAACAATACTTATATTTTTGTACATATGTAATTATATATATATATATATATATATATATATATATATATATATATATATATATATATATATATATATATTTCTGTTTGGTGCTCGATGCAGTCGAGTATTTCACACGGGTGCCTGTAGTCAAATTATATGAGTTTCGATACAACCAGGACGTCCCTACCATGAAGATAGGCAAAAGACTATTTTCCTATCCGCCATTCGGCTATAACCGGGTATACATCTGTGTGTGTGTATGTGTGTGTGAGAGAGAGAGAGTGCGTATGTGTGTGTATAGGGGTGTATATACATTTGTGTGGAGGTGTATATACCTCTGTTATTTGATAGAATTCCTCAAGATATGTGGGCGTACATATATTTGGGAACATTTTCCCCTCCATAATTCGCACAGCTTTTTCATTGAGATTCCTTTGAGATTTATTTTGCACACCCTTTGAATACAAAATACGATACGGAGGTTTTTCTTCTCAGTTCTGCATCCCAGGTAACAGTGACAAAGTGTTCCGTTGATCACTGGCCACTTTTCTTACACACAGAACCTGCCCAGGGCTCTTATAAAGAACAATCAGAACGAAGACATTTTTTGGAAGCACGCATTAAAAAGTCGTGCGTCGTATGTAGATACTGATAAATACACACGAGATTCGAATCCTACCTTGTGGCACAATAGCATAAAAAATATCAAGGTAATCTTTGATTGTTTCTGTTTGCTTCTGCTCTCTTCATCTATGTGTACGTTTATGTGTTTATCTTTACGAAAAACCTTTCAGCATAAACTTTTTAAAAACTGTCGCTGAGTGTTCCATTCAATTTTTTTTCTATTCGTAAACTTTTGTATATTCGAGTAAACAATGATTAATAATAGTAATAATAATAATAATAATAATAATAATAATAATAATAATAATAATAATAATAATGATAATAACAATAATAATGATAATAACAATAATAATAATAATAATAATAATAATAATAATAATAATAATAATAATAATAATAAGTCGGTACATATCAAATGCCTCGAAGGGAACCCAAGAAAGTTTCGATTTTCAATTTCTTTTCCTAGCTTTCTTGAATAAAGAAATCCTTCCTTTTTTAGATTTGTATTCTAGCCTATTTTCCCCTTTGTATCTACTTTTGTAATGTTTTTGCGATATATCTTATTTGTTTCTAAGGAAAAATTCAGGCAGTTATAGAGGATTATTTTCCTCCCTTCAGAAAAAGAGAAAAATGTAACTTCATGCTGGGTTTACCAAAGACTTGTTAGTATCAAGAAATACTTCAACGCAGACATATCTCTGACGGCACATCCCGACTCTGTTCGTTTGCAATCGTGGAATTCAATTTGATTTTTCTCTTTTGCCATTGTTTCTTTGTTTGCCCACGCTTGCATTTACTCATGTACATGTCATTATATATATGCGTATGTTCTTTATGACATTGCCGTATATCTATGTACAAAGGAGTGTATATATGTACATATATATATATGTACTTTCCTTTGTACATAGATGCACGGCATGTGTGCGTATGTGCGTATGTGTGTGTGTGTATGTGTGTTTGTTTGTTTGTTTGTTAGTTTTTGTTTTGTTTTTTTTATATATATACTCCAGTCGTACGCCTGGTCATTATTAAGATCAGGAAAAAAACTGTGGTTGTTAAGAGTTTTGTATATATATATATATATATATATATATATATATATATATATATATATATATATATATGCCATTGGGATACAACTAAATAAAATAAAAACAAAGCAGACTGCAATTGTACGCATAGTAAAAGGTACTATTTGCAAAACAAGTGTTCAAGAACCAAGATCGTATATCAGACTGAAGTATCACCCATATGAAAATCCTTAGAAACGAAATACTGCATAGGAATATCCAAAACGCCATTTGAATCAAGATCAGCCAACCATACTTCGTTTTCCTTTTCAAATGAAAAATACAAAACAATGCATCACTGTCTATACATTACTGGAGGATCAAAGATAGTAACGTCACATCCATGATAAAATAGGATTTTTTTAAATACACACACATTTGCCAGAATTTTGAAATTCTATTTTTAAACGAAAATTCGAATTAGTCACATTTACTAAGAAAACAGACTCACTAAATAAAATAAATGACGTAGCTATCAAGTATCGGCATCGCTCAACATTTCTACTAAAATCGTATAACTTTAATCCAAACTACCCAACATACAAGTATACTAATCAACCTAGTTACCTTATTATCATAACCCCAACCCTGAGAAGAACAATGTAATCCTCAAAAATGAACATAGATCATAGATATATAGAAGTCGACCTTCTAAGAATGCAAGGGGTTAAATCAACAACTAATGTGGGGGCTGGCTTTAAAACTAGTATATAGCTAACAACTATATGATATATTTTCTGTGATTAAACCCATCCCACTTGGCTGATGGATCAACAACATGACGGATAAGGAGTCCCAGCGACACTCCAATACAACCAACATAATTTAAGAGAATCAACTAAAAGCATTTCTTCCCTACGGGATATGGATAAACAAATAAGAAAAGTTAGTAGTAGAAGACAACAAAAATTACCAACAGATATATTAACCAGTTATATAACTTTAAAAAAAACACAAACAATAATATATCAAAGAAAATATTGCAGAAACTAACAATGAAAAATTAAATTAAAAAAAGAAAAATAAAACGCAATCAATAAAATCAAGAACTTAATATACTATGATTGCGAGAATCTTAAACAAAAACAATATAAAAAGTAAGTATAATAATAATAATAATAATAATAATAATAATAATAATAATAATAATAATAATAATAATGATAATAATAATAATAACAATAATAATAATAAGGTGGTTCATTACATCCGGGAAGATTAACAAAGAAATTCATACTCCCTCCAAGAACTTAATAGGCCTCAGAAGACTGGTTTAAATCCGTCGCATGTATGACGTCAAACAATTGTCTGCTGTCAGGTATAACTAAATTGAATTTGTTTTTATCGCTGATTTGAACCATACACCAATTATCATCCTTCCAAACAAAGCATTTTTTTGCATATTCAAGTCTGACCGTCACATCTGTTTCACTCATGATAGGTTTAGTTGCTGGAGAACGAACTTTCAATCCAAGTGCGTTCAATCATCGACTCGACATCAGTTTGGATTTGCTTTGAAACTCGTGTTGTAATGCTGGAGTGATCATTTATGGCATGCATTCTGATTACTTTGCTCCCTGGTCTTATGCGGTCGATCACCTCTTACCCTCAAAATTAAACTCTAAGACCCTGTACCGTTTTCAAGAAACTGCATACAGTGACGTGCCATCAGTATCCATCTTGACAATTTGTTAATTGTAAGTTTTAAACTTTGATGCTTATTTTAAAATGAACAATTTTTAACGATGTTCATGGAATACACCATTTTAAAGCGTGAATTTTGTTGTTTTCTCTAATTAAGCTGAACGTTCTCTTTTAGCTATTTATTCATATTTATTGAGGCTGTCAAATCAAAGATGGAAAAAAGCAAATTCAAGCATTTTCTGCATTAGGTCAAAATTAGACGTAAATTAGCGGTAACTACCCATAATATCAAGCAAATATTTGGCCAGGGGACTTTCAATGAACATTGGTTCCAAAAATTTCGAAGCGAAAACGACAACCTTGGAGATGAAGAAGGCCGTGGACTTTTTCTGTGATTGACGAGATCCAAATGAAAGCCAACACAACTCGAAAGATAATAAAGAAACTAAACACTGGCCAATTTTTGGTATTTGTACCAATTGGAAAAGGCTTGACGAATGGATCCTACACGAGCTGAACAGAAATGAAAAATGCACCGTGACAAAAACGATTCATTTCTTGATCGTATTGTGGCATGAGATGAAAAATGGATTATTTAAAACAATCAAAGGCCTTTCGTGCATTGTCTGGGAGTAAAGCACCAAAATATTTCCCAAAACCAAATTTGTTTCGAAAGGATATTATGGTCATTGTTTGGTGGTTGATAACTGTAATCATTCATTACAACATGAACCTTCGCGAAACCATCATTGCAAAGAAATATTGCAAGTAAATCGACAAAATGGACGAAGAACTGAAACATTTACGTCCAATATTGGTCAAGTAAAAAGACCAATTCTTCTCCATAACAACACCCGACTGCGTGTTGCGTGAATGACCCGGCTACGAAAACTCTCTGCACCCAACTAACTCACCTCGCCTCTATCCAACTTTTTCAAGCATTTCGACCACAACGCCCTTGCCGCAGCCCAAACCGCCTGGGGAGAAATAATTGATTCCAGAATACCAGATTTTTCTACTTCTAAGTAGTTGACAAAATGTGTAGATTCTAGAAGTTGTTAGTTTGACTATCAATATTCTAAGCTTAGATACTCCGTTTTGATTATCTTGCACCAACCTAATACATGTGTGTGTGTGTGTGTGTGTGTGTGTGTGTGTGTGTATGTGTGTGTGTGTATTCATTCACATTTATACTTCCCATCGTCAGTGTGTTCTTTTAATGTGTAAATGCATGTAATGTGATTACATTTGGATAAAAGTAAAAGATTAGGAAGAGCGGGGCTCGTTGAACTCCCGAGCAGGTTGTAATTTTTTTAATTTTTGATTCCATCGTCCGTAGCCTTATTTTGAGCAGAAACATTTCGGCTATTTTTCTTTTTTTTTTTTTTAAATTTGGGCCATATTTGTTGTAAGCACGGAAGCTTTTACATGAAAATATTTGGGGGTTTTCCAACCGTGGTGAGCAACCTTTTTACTCTGAAAGATGAGTACAACATTTCAAACAGTTCCGTTCAGAATATTTCCTCAGTATAGAATGTAAGGGAAACTATGTGTTTATGATGTTTGGTATTTTGTGAGTAGTGCTACTTGGTATGCTGTAATTGGCTACAATTGAGACAGAGTAAAAACAGAAATCTTGCCAAACAACAAAACGAACTTCAAATAAGTCATCATTGTCGTCATTTCTTTTGTCTTATTGTTTTTTTTTTCAAAATTTCAACATCATGACAATCAGATAATTGTCATGACAATTAGTCATATTATAACCATATAATAATCACATTTGTACTTATTAGCAACTTGCCCAATCAGATTGTACAAACTGCTTTTCTGAATGTTTAAATGATGATATTTTAAACTTGACAATTTTTTTTATTTAAATAACTTATCCAAAGGAGAGTCTTTTTTCCATAGTAACTTACGGTCATATTTGTTTTAATGAATTAATTTCACAGGAGGTTACAGGTACCTGATTGTACTAACTAGTCCATGTATGCTCTTGAATAGTACACATATATACATGAATAAGTACATCTATATACAGAGATGGGCTGATATGTCTTTTATATATATATGCATTTATATATGGGATATATATGTGTGTTTGTGGGTGTGCATTCGTATGTAAAGATATGTATTTATATTAAATAAGATATTTTTGCGGTCGTATGATATACTCAACACTTATAAAAGAGTTCATATTTTCTAAAATGTCCATAGAATATAAATAAAACGCATACATTTATACACGTGCACAAATTTGCTTGTGATTGCATATCCATTGCTTCACGTTTAATGCATAATATGGTTTGAATACTTATATATATATACATATATATATATATATGTGTGTGTGTGTGTGTGTGTGTGTTTGTATTCGAATGTATACTTATAGGTATAAGCACGTAGACATATCAACATATATTCTCTTAGCACATTCATGCAAGCACAATTACAAAACACGATTCTGAAGTACACGTGTAACTTTGTCCGTTCAACAACCAAAAAATTGATTTTTTTTTATTATTCAAACATCAGAGAATGAAGCTAGATTTGAATTTTTAAAAAATAATTTTGAATTTCCGTTGAAGTTAATCTGGTGTACTTGAAAGGGAAAAGATAAAAAATTTGGAGAATTTCATCTTGAAAAAAAAAAAAAATGATTTTCTTGTTTTCGTTTTTTTCCATTAACAGACATCGTTGATTGAGAGTACAGAAATATTTACGTTGATATTTGAGCCTTTTGTTTGTTTGCATAGTCATGCCTCTTCTCCGCGAAGACTACAAGGGGTATCGATCTGATATCCTACATGCACACCAAGAAGAGGTCAACATAAGCTATATGAGGTTGATCTCAGAGGTTATTCGAGGTCAGCAGAGGTCATTTGCAGCCAATTTTCAAAGGTGTGGGTCACAATTTGGCACCAAGGATGCTGTTATTCAGCATATGCAGACATTGACTCATGGCAAAGATAACAATTTTACATTTATATTTTTCCTGGTCATATTTTTGATTATCTTCCTCCAGACAACGCAGTGCATCCCTGCCAGTATATAAATAAATGTGTTTTAATAAATTCATCTAATGGCAATCCCATGTATAATGTCTAATTTGATTTAATTTCGTAGCTAATACACAATCTAATTTAAAAATATAATGTGTTAGTAAATGTTTAGGCGTAAATATTCTAAGTCACTTAATGATAGCTTCGCTCTGTGCCTGTTCCGTTCTTCCTTTCTTTTGCTTCACTTTTTCCCCTTTTTATCAGTCTTTTCTCCTTTTTTCCTTCTTTCTTTCTTTGTCTCTCCTATGTGTGTTTGATGGTCCTGACTTTTCCTCCATGGCCGTCTTTGTCAATTGCTCTCTCGCTAGTTTCACTTGACTTTTCCCATTCTTCTCTTATCCATTCTCTCACTGCTATCACCCACTTCCATCCTCTCTAATTACCCCTCTCTCTCTCACTCTCTCTCTCTCTCTCTCTCTTTATTTATGTGTAATTGATCAATCAATTTCGATACTCTGTACGACTTTTTATGCAGAGCCACACCCTTTATGTTACTTCCTCCATCTTGCTGAGTATTTCTACATTTAGTTAAAGTTTTCTTAAATTCCATTCAACCATCTTAAAAGAGATAGCAAACAAAAAACAGAAAAAGACACCATTTCTGCCTGTATATGCCAGATTCCTTGGTCGATTCCTTAACTTCAATTCTCTTTTGACAATGTATATACGGGGGGGGGGATAGAAGAGCATAGATGTCAGTAAGGATTGCATAAACAGAAGATTCAACGAAACATTTGTAGGAACCTATTTTCTTGAATATACATGTGTATAATGATTCAAGTCTGGGTTTGGGGGATAAGGAATTCTCATCAATATGCAATCATTCATTCAAACTATTACGAGTACAGTTTTCATGTCGATTGCTTTAGGAACGACATTTCGACTGCTATAATCTTGTGGATGTAAGGGTTAGTTATGCGTATCTAATTACCTCAAGTCGTGAGTAAAATTTCAACAGCAGAAATGACATCACAAGGACGAATTAATTCGAAATAATTGAATTCTATCAGGTAGCCTTTAGCATAGAGAGTAGAATAAGAACAACTTGCCTTAAAGTGGTATGGTTCGAAAGAGATTGGGACAAGCACCTGGAGAGGCCTTGTGACTATGATAAACAAGATGAAACATCAGTTTGAATTGGCTCTGTTATTATAATTTTTTTTTAAAAGATACTTTGTTATTCGTATGTGATCGTTTTTTGATCGTGTCGTTCGTCATTACAATCACTATCCCAAATTTCATTTTTTTATTATTGAACCTAAAATGAGTGACGTCAAATAATCTAAACATTACTTTGAATACTAGAATGTGTCAAAGAGCAATACTTATTTCTTTTATCAGATGATGGATATCAAAACCATAACAAAGGTTTGCAAGGGTTGAAGATTGTAGGGGAGACTTCGAGCAATCAGCAATATCATTTCGAGAAAACGTGGACATATATTCAATTGTATAATTTAAGGAAAGTTTTAAATTGAATAAAGAATTACTTAAAGAGTGCAGTAATTTAGAATTGAGAATCGCCATAAGAAAACAAAATGTGCTTTTTTTAAGCAAATATTTTTAATATTCTGCTGAAATCAATTCTTCTTGCTAGTTCACTATCAGTCCCTAAGCGCACTTAGGTCGTTCAGTCTCTCCTATGTTAGAGTGCTGGAGGATCTCTCTGCAAGTGCCACTGGAACTGACGATATGCAGAATATTTGCAAGATATACATTTGGGAAAATGTTATCTCTTTTGAACATTTTTATTGTGTTTAAAAGATCATGTCCCATATCTCAAGCAGAGTGTGATGCATGTGTTGTTTGAAAGAATCCCAATTGACTTTTATATGTATTCGCAGGGATTGGATTGGTATTTGTCAATAGAATCTTGCGCATGCAAAGTTGACTTCCTCGTCCGCCAGACTTCGATATCATCACAGAATACAGAACGATCTAATAATTGTGTTTGCAGTGTCAAACTACTTTGGCAATTTTGAAATCACCAAATCAATTGGCCACAAAGAAGAAATTCCATTTGATTCAGGTTCATTCTCATCAAAGCCTACACTTCCAACGACGTTCTCCTCCTCTGGTTCATCATCCACTTAGACAATTAGTGTTGCTCTTTTTTCAACGTTTTGAACTTACTTTGAATTTACTCAGCAATCAGTTTTGCTTCATTTCACGACAATTTATCGCGTACTTCGCTCTCAAATTCATTTGAGAGCGAATATAGATTTGAGACCTCTACATTCACTGTTGCAAGATTTTTTTATTTCTCCTTTTTACGAGAATCTTCAACCACATCGATGGCGTAAGGATGCAAATGAAGTTTTTGGTGCAAGGTTGAGACAGAAATTACTTAAATACTGGTGGTATTCCAGCTGCAAGTGGTCTCACACTTGTCTCTTCTCCTGTCCAACGAGTACCCAGCAAAGCATGGATGGATTCACCCACGCTCTTCTTGAGCATAACTCAGAGATGAAGGTCGGAAGAAAACAAATTACAATGTGTTTGCACTTCTCCAAAAATAGCCTTCCCCCAATTTGCAGCAGAATTTATTCGACGTTCCTTCAGCAAAGTCGAGGCACATGGAGAATAGTTGCTTAGTAGATTGAATGCAAGTAAGTGGTGATGGCTACCATTGTGCCGGCCAGACATGTTAGCAACATTATCATAACCCTTTCATAGGAATCCAAAAATACTTCATAGTATCAATGATCAGGCTTGGTAATTACGTCCCTGTTTTCTTACAACAGTCAACAATGGTTAAAGTTGTTTTCTACAAATTCGATATCACCTTTGGTGAAAAAGGGAAAACAGATATTGTCTACTCCTCTTGAATGGAGTCCAGTGTTGCATCAACAATGATGTATAATGTTTTGAGGCTTTTACTTCTACCCGAACGTAATCTGTGCAATTACTCTGAATTCAATGTGCGATTATTATTCTTGAGAAGTTCTAATATTTGCAACATGTTCTGATAAGACTGAATTCTAATGGGCAGGAGTTCAATGATCCCAAAGAAGTTCCCATTATGAATGTCGCCAATTCACTGATACGGGAAGCAAGTCCTATTTGACAAAAATGCTACATAAATTATCTGAAGTGCAAATATCGCCATGTGTCAGCCTCGCACAAGAATTGTACGGCATCACAGTAATACAAGCATCATTTTCTATCGTCCACTTGGTTCACACAATACTTTATAGAAGTTCTTGTGTGCTTTACACTTTTCACATTTGGACAACCTTTGTCAGCCCTGTTCTTCACCTCAGACTTGATTAGATTGTAGTATTTTCAGTTCCAAAACTTTTGTATGAAAGACAGATAGGCCTACAAGTTGAGCAACGGAAGGGCTGTTTTCAAGGACTTAAATCAATCACGTATGTTCTTGCTTCTGCCATTTGGTTTTCTCACTTGGGAGACAGACATTGGAAACTTTCATCCGGTAACATCCAAAGATCAAGCAATAATTGGTGGGAATATATCAAAAGTGAGCAAATAATTATTTGAAGGCTACGAATATATATATATATATATATATATATATATATATATATATATATATATATATATATATATATATATAACGGTAAGTTAGCAATGAGCTAAACGAGGAAAAAGTTTCTTGGTTTGATCAATCTGGATATAATGTAACTAAATAGATATTTTTATTTATTTCTATACACCTGCGTATTTAAAAAAATATATATAAATTTCAGCCCGAAACATGTTTCGAATTCACAAGCCATAAACACAACACTGAAACCAATTTTTTGCAAACCGCTTACCAACACCTGTACTTTGGGCCAAATCTCTGAATCTCGCAAACAAGTGTCGTCCCTCTGACCCGAACACATAAATCAAATCATGCAGCGACTATGATAGCCATCTTATCGTCTCCTGGGGACAAATCGAGTTGCCTTCTAGCCTCCTATTCAGACTCAGTTAACTAGCATTACCAGTGGAAGCAGTCATAATTTTAGATGATCTTTGACGAGTGGTCAACTCACCACTATAAATCTCTGATTGTCAAACAACACTCGAATATCTTTTGATATTGACTCGACATGGAAAATCATATATTCGCTGCGTAGCATCTCTCTTAGATCTGGAATATCTGATTCAACTTTATCGTGTCTTCTGATATACAATCATGTTTTCTGAGACTCTGCTATGAATTGCAAAATGTGTTTTGAGAGAAAAGGCACTTGATCGAATTGATTCCCAAAGACTGTCTTTTTTAAATTCACGAAAAAGTTTTCCAATCCAACTTGAATCGTCAGTTTTTTTTTTATTCTAGGTTTGGTAGGAAAGCTTTAAATATCAAACAATTCCGCTTTGTAATTGTAATCTACTTTTAAGACAGCCATAAGGAATGATTGGTTATAAAAATCAGTGATACAAACAGAAAGAAAACATTTTTCGGCGTTGGATCAGTTATGCTTTTAATCGAATTGAGAAAATGAAGGTTATCAGATTGATTTTATGGAATTGCATACAGCAAGAGAGCTATTACCATTAATTCATATGGGGAAACATTTTGAACGTTCCCTGACCTTCAAAATGACATTTCTTTGTCTATTTTCCTCAATATCGTCGTCTGTTGTGACTCATGTAGATACGCATTAGTCTATCATACAGTTTTTGTGGGTACTCATAACATTCTACAAATCTGTTGTAAAACTTCGTGTCCGTCAAAAATAAAACTCTTTTTTTCTCTCAAAACATGGCAGCACTAATCGATCGTAGCAAAAATCTCACGCAGAATGATTGGAGTGTCTAGAAACGCTCAAAAATCTTTTATATTAATAGTAATTACATCTTTGCTTAACGCTGTTTCGGCTTAAGGAAGCTTTCATGGTATTACGTAATATGTGCATGTGAAATACAAAGCCTGTAATTTCGAAGTTCTCTCTTGCTTAGTAAAATTCGTGTGAGTATGCGTATGTTCTCATGCGGGGCGAAAAGGAGAAAGGACAGGTGAAAAAACAGCTGACCTTCTTCTGGCCGGGCTTCGAAGGGTTAATTAAGTACCACGAGGGTTGTAGGATGGTCAGTGCCATATATATTTTTCAATTAAAGCTGACAGGGAGTGTGTGAACTTGTGCGTAATGTGTGAGTGTTGTAAGAGACACGCCTACAGTTATGTGTTTAGGGATCAAGCCACGCATTTAGAGAGAGGAATTGCCACGCATTTAAGGAGAGATGCACAGACTTCAGAGAGATTAATGCGTAAAGTAGTCAGTAAATTAGTAGTAGACATTAATTGGGATTCGATTGTCAACCCGTGCAGTGGTTAGATACGGAATGTCTCGGCTTCTAGAGTTCGTTCGTTTGTCTTCATGCAAAACTGAAATGCTGCATTTAGCTGCAGGAAACTTAATCAGCGTCTGTCATGTTGCGAGGAATTGCAACATCAAGAGAAAAATGCAACAAAATAAAACAGGTAAATTTCTTATGAATTGACTCTTTTTTTTTTCATATAAAAGTGGTTGTTTATTTACAAAGTTATTGCATGTGAGGTGCTGTTCTATAGAACCGTTGTGAATTTTCCATTGATCATGTCTGAAATCCCAACGGGCTTTTTTGCATCAAGGATTGTATCGAAGCATGCATGAAGTGTCGGTGTGATGGAAGAGAAATGTGCATACATCGAAAAAATGACATAACCAAAGGGGGCATAGTTGGTGCCCCCCTTTGAGAAAAGAATGTCGAGAAGCCGCTACTCCTTCCTGATGTAACCGGCAGGCCCCACCATCATAAAACTATAAGAATGCTTAACGTATGGAGTGGGAACCTATGCTTGGCATTGGTTGGCTCAGCATGAGAAACATCACCTGATCAAAGGAGTAGATGGTCTTCTTGACTGATGAAATGAGATATTTTATGTTTTCCCATGCAGTCTATTAATGGATCAAGTCACCAATAAGTGTCGGAAGAGTCCGTAGAGCAACAGCAAATGAAATGAATGATGTATAGCAAGCTTGATATAAATATGTAATCTGTGAAAACGATATAAACAATTATATTTTGTCATACCTGGTAAAGAATGACGGACAATTTCACTTAATTCAGTCAACGAGCTAATTTCGCTAACAATTGAGTCATCTAGTTCCCCACAAGTTACCTTTGAATGCAGCTGAGTGCTGAAAAAGTCATGTATCAACCAAAAAGGACCGCCTAGATGTAGTTAGTTAGCAAGTCTTTCAGATAACTTCCACCGTGAATTCTATCTTCACAGGGTGCCCAAAATTATGACCCTGCGTCAAACTGAGTTATTTTGGTAAAATCCCATCAGGTGCATTGAGCAATATTGAGTTAGAAATTTTATACTATGCTGTTATATATCAGTATGCTTTTCAAAAAGTCAATTTCGTGAAAGGGAACCGAATCGTTTTTACAGAAAGAGAACTCATGAATATCACTAAAAAAGATTGACCTCGGGAAACTAATTTCAGCTGCAAACGACTGGGACCACTTAGTACAGCAGATGAGATCTCATATTATGACCAATTTGGCACCTTTTGAAAAAAAACACATTTTGAAGATGATTATTCCATACCATATTATTTTCAGCTGCAGGAGTAAATTAGATTTGATCACGGAGGACTAAGTGAGATCAAATTCAAGATGGCCAATAGGTGACCATGTAAAACATTTCATACTATATTCAATAAATAACTGAATAAATATTTTTAATTTGGAATCAAGCAGTGTAGGAAAAACAATGACGGTAATATTTTCAACTCCGTAGAGAATGGCCATTCATTTGGTGATACTTCTGAGATCACCAGAACTTTTACATCATGGTTAATGTAAAAGGACATTCCTCTGCTAATACATTTAGTGGATATCATGAAGATAAAATATTAAAGTAAGTGTACAGCAGATGTGATATCTCAGTATATATCACATAGTCGGCTACATTTCACGAAAAAAACACCTTCCCAACGCTTTTTGTGGTATCAGGTGTATTCAATAACGAAATGAAAGGCTAACATTATCTGATCACCGGAATGGTATAAATTTTAAGATGGCGCTCCAGATGGCACTCATTCATGTGTATGCTATTGAGCATAACTGATACCATAAAGAGCGTTTTTATAAAGATAGCTAACTATGCGATAAATATGAGAAATTATTGCAAATAATGACGTCATAAATTATGGTCTGTCAATTACCCATCGCACTGTTAAAAAAATTGGCAACAAATTTTACCATGTCTACTGAAAACGTGCTTTGATATTTCAACAAGATATGGCCTGTAACATGATCGACATGCTGTCCAGCTCTAGATGCGTTATCAAAAGAACGTCTTTTTAAGTTTTTTTTTTCATTTGACCTCGATGTAAATGCATTCCATTGGGTTCTGATGAGCTTAAAAGTATCACCAGATGAATGGGCATTACCAGCTTAATTGTAAATGTCACTTTAAATGTTTTCTACACAGTATGATTTTAAAAAAATTGAGCGCATTTGAATATTAGAACCAGTCGACTTGAATTTGATATCTCAAGGTCCTGAGAAGTCAATTGTTACTTCCATCCACATTGGAAAATTACTGGTATGGTATGCAATATGTTAGAAATTCCATGTTTTTTCCAAAAGTACACAATCAACCTGGTTATCTACTGCACTTAAGAGAAAAATAGTTTTTTCTCCTTAAGCTGTTCGCTGACGACATAACACTGAAAGTGTTTTGTTTATTTTTTATCCGAAGCGACTGAAATTCCACGGATAAGAACATTAATAGCTTGCATTACAGACTCCCTTGGGAAAGTTTCTAACTTGAATGTGCTTCTTAAATGAAATTTACCTCGTTGAAATATTCATGTGTAGCAAGATAATGCTTCACATATTTTATGAACATAGTGTGACATGGCTTCTTTAATTTGGGGGTATTTATGAATCAATAAAATTTCAAAAATTCTCTTTATATCTATTTATCTACATATCTCTGTGTGTGTATGTGTGTGTGTGTGTGAATGCGTACAAGCGTGAGTGTACTATTAGGAATAAATGGCATATGAAATTTACTTTGTATCTTATATCCATCCATTTTTTCTAACAACTTCTCTCTCTCTCTCTCTCTCTCTCTCTCTCTCTCTCTCTCTCTCTCTCTCTCTCTCTCTCTCTCTCTCTCATATATGCCCAACAGACGGTGTGCATCGGTAAGAACGGTATACGTGATAATCAGTGCTGTCCAAGGCATACAATTCTTACTCTGAGAATTCACTTAGTTCAAAGCTGGACTCTTACAATCAGTAAAAGAACCCGGCGTCGATGATATCGAGTCAGGACGAAGCAATGAAAATCTATGGATATTTCCTCGGCTAAATAAATAGATTTAGACATCTCCCTCTTTGATTCTCTCTTTTAAAAATCGAAGTGCCTTGTAGTTACTCTACCATTTCTGTGTAGCTTACAACAAGTCATCTCTGAATGCAAGTTGTCATATTGACTTCATATAATTTTAATTCTCTCCGTTTGTGTACACGTACAGCCGGCAATAGAAATTTTTATACATTTGCGAATATTGTGTATGTATGTGTGCGTAGGAGCAAACCTATCTGCTTGCCAGCAATTATTTTTTACGTAAAGAAGTGCATACAGTCTGAAAATATTTGGATTTTCCATACTTGATGCCTCAAGGGACATTGGGTCTAGCAATGTAATATAGCCAAAAAAAATCATTGCAAAAAGCCTCATGGATTCACGGTCACCAAATAAATTGAATGCTGACAATTGAACAAACTTTGGCATGTGCTTTTTATGGACCTGATTTTAGAAGTAGCCCAGGGGCAGACAGCAGAACGAGGGAGAAAAAGCTGTTAAACCATCTGGTTTGGAGAAGTAAGCGATGGAGAAGACGATATCGATCTTGTAAGAGGCTATACTTGAATATATTGCTGCATAACAACAAAAGAAGGGAAGAGCTTTTGAAACGTTGCATTCCACTCCAAAAGACTAATATTGAGTCTTTGAGTCAACAAACAATTTATGCCATTTTATGTAACAAGCATAGAATTATTCGTGAAATTCTCATTTTTAATTTTTTTTCTTTGAGGTCGTGATCACTTCAACATATAGAAAACCCTTGATGTTTATATAGAGTTAATGTATTTTCATCCATTCTACAGTGTATATAAGCAGATAACACATTGGTAATTATAATTTGTTCAAATTTCATAATATTTTTCTAAATTCAAATATATATATATATATATATATATATATATATATATATATATATATATATATATATATATATATATATGAGTGTGTGTGTGTGTGTGTGTGTGTGTGTGTGTTTTCAGCTTCAATGTATATTTCTACAAACAAATATTCGGCGTATTGATTGGGACCCTAATAAATGGAGTTATAACTTGTCCTTTTCTAGAATGTCTACTATCACACCCTTCCACAAATATCATACCCAAAACAGCTTCCTATTTTCGATACATCGACGATACAGTAAGCCTATAACCTAAATACAAGATAACTTACTAAACGGAGTAAGACCCTCAATCAAATTCATACAAAAAAAAAATCCTGTGACACAATTCCTCTCCTTGAAACCTGCTACTACGCCGATGAAATAATGGCAGCACCATTAGATGCATTACATGACCCACAAACTCAATATCTTCATCGGACAGACGTTGGGAACCCTCAAGAAAAGAATATTAGATCACAAAAGATCCCTGAAATTTAATGAAAAGACAAATGTATGGAGAACACGCGTACTTGATGATAAAAATGAGATATAACCCCAATTTTTCTCATGAGTTTCTTTTCACCTTTCAGTCATTAAATTGCAAACACACACACACACGCACACACACATACACGCATATATATATATATACAATATGTTGGTAATATATATATATATATATATATATATATATATATATATATATACGAAGGTATGCTAGATAGTAAAAATAAGGACAGTTGAATTATTTTCAAAATTAGCTCCACTTACAAGGATAAACTATTGTATATGTTATTATGTTTACCTAAGTCAAAGTTCAAACGGGCAGAATTGTAGAGTATGAAGATTGCGTTAAGACAATTCTCAAAATGTTGTGATTTGGATTTTGGCCATTGACTCTCGAGAGGGATACACAATTATCTCAACCAGCCAACAAGCCACGTCCCTGTTGCTAACTTGTTTTCTGTATTGACTAGACCAAGCTCGGAAACACAATCATAATAATTTCTCAGGATCTTTTATGTATGAAATTAGGTAAAAAATGTACCCGTCAAATCTGTGTCTATGAATCGGTGCAGTGTGCTAAAATAGTCATTATGTTTTGTTTTTTTAACTTCAGAAAACTACTTACTCATGTGTAAGTATGCATACATATACGATCGTGTAATTATAAGCCAACAGCATAATTATTAAAATGGTATATATTTACACAAAAGATGTGCATTTTTCAACTCAATCTCCTTCTTTATCAATGCATTCAATCCAGCAATGAATGTTAATTACATAGATCAAACATCACGAAGTGATAATTACAATAATTGCAAAAAATATATCATAATTACAGTACAAATGTTTTTTTAGAATTGCGCTCATCAGTGTGCATAAGTATAAACATTTAACAGACATATACGAAGATTAACAATGCCAGAAGTTCTGTGCAATCCGTGAGGATCAACCTCCGTAGAATGATAATGGTTTACGAGACTAGGTTTCGAGCATGTTGTTCGAAGTGTGACTTTCCAAATCGTTATTTACAAGACATAATTTAGCTTGGCACATGGATAGTGTAAATTTTATCCGGTAACACTACTTGTTATTTGGTCTCTGTGGTTAGCCTGGTAACCATCATGCTACAGTCGAATCCCAAGAAGGAATAATTCATATTTTAACTAATGAAAAAAATCGCCTCCTTCGTACTGAAAAATAGTGTGTTGAGGCTGCTTTTTTAATTGAGATATTATTTAAAAACAAAGGCAATGTCAAATTTGAAATTTATATTTATCTTTTATATTTTTATCGAGATTAATTTAATCACTTTCCAAACTTGTAATGGAAAAAATGATTACATTGAGGTTGCATTATTCAGATCCAAGAAAAATGGTTTATTCTGAATGATCAATGGATGTGTCAATATTGAGCAAGAAAGAACTGTTGCACAAAGAAGGTGATAAATGACAAAATTAAATTGAGCAATAAAAAGATTAATGTGAAAGCCAATTTGGCTAAAAGAGAAACCTGGTCGTTTATCTTTATTGAAATCCATAAAGATGAAGGAATTACGAATAAAGGAAATGCAAACATGTTCATCTCGAGACATTGATATATATAATATATATATATATATATATATATATATATATATATATATATATATATATATATATATATATATATATGTATATATATGTATATATATATATATAGATAGATAGATAGATAGATAGATAGATAGATATAGATATAGATATAGATAGATAGATATAGATATATATAAAACTTATTTAAAAGAGGGGAACAGAGTGTTACTGAACGTCAGAATATGGAAATGGAAAAATAAGAAAGAAAGAAAATAGAATTGATGTTTCGTTTAAAAATATCAGCATTTCTGTTTTTCTTAATAGCATTCTTTTTCCGACATCTTTTTTTATTAACTCATATTAGTAATATTAATTACAAAAATGTCGACTAAAACTGTCTCCAAGACTGTCATGATTGTTTCTTCAGTTTTCAAGTGATTTTTACTGACTGGCTATTCAAATGTATGTGCCACGCGTACATGCCGTACCATTTCCACCCAGAATAGATTTTTAGAGTGGATTCAGTTTCAATAAGTTTACCCATTCATGCATGTTTCTGTTTTTTATTTTTTTGACGATTCGATCTTAGGTGAAAATTAATTTTTCCACTGTTCATCCATTTTTCAATTTTTTTAATCGATAGAGGCCGACACAGTATGATCCCAAAATACATTAGTCTAGGACGGTTTCTACCGAGAAACTAACCAGCCATGTTATAATATTATTTTAATTGTTTTTATTTTGATAATATGTGATATTTTAATGGTTATTAGATATGATAAATAGCAGCATGAGTTAAGAAGGTAATACTATTTAAAAATTTCCTAGCAATTGATACTGCATCATTTGAGAATTTCAATTATATATATATATATATATATATATATATATATATATATATATATATATATATATATATTTATATATATATATATATGCCGGATTGAGCTCTACCCCCACTTCTCTTCTGACTGGAGATAATTACGGCAAATCTTTTGTATTGTACACGTAATGAATTTCAATATATATATATATATATATATATATATATATATATATATATATATATATATATATATATATATATATATACATATGTATGTATGCATATATATATATACATATATATATATATGTATATATATATGCATACATGCATATGTATATATATGTATATATATATGTATATATATATGTATATATATATATATATATATATATATATATATATATATATATATATATATATATATATATTAGTATAAATGTAATAATTTATTAGAAGGAAATAGGCCCATTGCGTATTTCTACCATGAATTTTGGTAGATATCTGAAATTCATCCATTTCGCTTAGTCAGTATGAGATACGCCTATCAACGAGTCGTTCATTTTACTGCTCCCCCCTAAAAAATCGGTGAGTCTTGTTCTTGTCCTTGTTACAGTAGAAAAACAAAGTCAACTCCAGGTTCAGATTTGAGTTTGACAATATGAAATTCATACGTAGGTGTGTACTATATGTATTTGTGTATAAATATACATAGCTATATACGTACCAGCTTATTCTGTATGTCAAAAATATACATCAAGAAGTATAAAAAATATCAAATTACTTTCATATGAATATATGCATTCTTAAACTATATAAAATGTATTCATATTTTTTGGAATATTTTATCGGTTTTATATGTGTGTTCAATGCAATTTCATTTATATATTTTTATATCTTTTTTTTATGTGTACATACACACATTTAAGTGAAAAGAATCTATGAATGTAATTCAGAATATAGACGTATGCATGCATGCATCTTATGACCAGATAAGTTCACATCCAGGGCAAGATACTTACCCTCTCTTAATATATGCTTTGGCTGTCTTGTAATTTAACTTACAATACGATGTTGATTTATGTCCTGGTTGGGCCTGCAATAATCCCGCTGTGGTTTTACCGGTATTGAAGATTGCTGGTTCAAAATCAAATCCTGTTGTATTTCAAACAGTGTAAATCATTCGAACGTGATTAATATTACTGTGCGTTTTTGGGAAGTTTCACAATCTATAATAATATTCGGCTTGTTTCTACCTTCGGTCGAATGTTAGACTTTCATCAATCACGAAAGGGAGAGGGTGAGTTATTTGATAAGAGGATGAAAAGACAGGACAGAAAATGTTAGGTAGCTTATTAAGTGGGAAGAGAGAGGAGCAAAGAAAGTTAGAAATTAAATTCAATAAGAAGATAGCAAAAAAGAGCGGAGAAAAGAAAGTTAGATAGTGGTCGAAAGATGTTTACATTTGAAACTCATCCATGTTTGTATAATAATAAGATGAAAATATGGACGTGTTGCTTGTTTCTGGAGGAAACAAAGCGAGGTGTTTCAATACGGTAGAGTAACATTTTATTGGCTAAAAGGATATCTAGCGTGCACAGGTCCGAAAGCTGGTTGACTGTGGCAGAGATAAGTTTCTAAACTTTTATTCTGATTGGTTGAATTGGTGAAATGAGGTGGTCTTTATGTGGAACTTCTTCTCTCTGAAAAAGTTTCGAAGCTTCTCTTTGACGAGCTGAATTGGTCAAAGAACCTTAAAATTCAGGTGTGAACATGGTTGAGAATAAGATGTGAGCTTGTGACGGAGCAGTGGCAGGGAGCCAGGGAGGAGAAATATGTTAATAATGATAGAAAAAAGAGGGGAAAATAGATTAAGAGTAATTTAGTAAAAGTTTTATCCATAGCTTAACTGATATCTCTCAACTCAATGGAAAAACATTTTTGCATGTAAAACACGAGCTTGTTTCTGCACATTATAATCCTCTCAGAAATAAACTGATCTTCATCCATCCTGAAGAAGTTGGACTTTGTTGTATCGATTTATCTTGGACGAGAGTGGCATCGCTATTGACTTCTATTCATATGTCATCTGGTGTTCAAACGTATTTCGATAATGACGCTTCACTGCTGTTACAGATTCGATTTACAGCCGTCAATGGATTTACCAAGCAACAGTACGATGCTAGAGTCTGGCAATTGGAAGAGATAAGAAAGAAAATTAGGAGATGTAGGCAAAGTGCAAGAAGAGAGCAGGGTCATGGGATCATCTTCGTTGTCAACGCCGTTTAAAATGACTACGTTATTTCGAATTGATTGGTGGATAAAAAAAATGAACGTAGATAGATAGCCCACTTCCAGTACATCAATCTATAGATAACAAAATGATGGGAATTTTTTTAATCTTCTTTTTTTTTTTTTGCAGCATTTGCTGACTGTCGTGAAAATTCTTTGGAATCGCCAGAGGTGTTTAGATTTGGTGATTTCCAATACTATCCATTAGTCCAGCTAATGCGGTGGACGTCCAAAAAGCAGCTTCAAGCGCCTGCAAAATAAAAACAAAATAACTTCAACTCGTACCAAATATTCTCATGTGACCAACATGCTGTTTGGTTGTGGCAGCCTTGGGAATATTAGCAGCAAAAGTTACAGAATAAGTAATTGAGGCTGTGTTGTTGCTTCATTGTGTTAGAGGCAGGAACCACTGCTTCCATTCCGTTATTGCTGTTCTCTAACAAATCCAGAGACACGATGATGAAAACGTCTGATAAACAATTTATATTTGACGTGGAATCATGTGACGGATGATATATGTAAGCCAGTGGACTAGCATCTTCCAATTTAAGCATGCGCATATGGAACAATAAATCTTAGCATGTTTGATATGTATGGCTCTACTTGGAAGGAGAGCAGCGCATTTATACGCGAATTCGTAAATCAACTCGCACACACACAAGTGATCAACACACATTCGGTTGAGGATAGAAATGGTCGAAGACCAGTCTAATAAGACTATCAAAGGCTGTGTCAAACCATGCATACATTTGTAAGACTGTCAATCTTGGCATAAGGCCACACACATTCAGCACAGTCAATGGCTTGCATACCGAGCCAAGTATGAATGGCTTCGTGAAAAAAGATTCGGGGAGGTTTTCCAACGACTATGTGACCATATTCGGCTGCGCTTGTACGAGGAATAGCCCTCTGGCATGAATGATGGAGTTAGAAGGTGAATAGCAACGTATGCTTGGCAAGTCCCACCCTTTAAATTACGGGTTTGCATGCTATGGTCCACCAAAGTGACCCAAAAAAACAAGGTCCCTAGGTTTGACAGGAGTTTCCTTCTCCTGGCAGATGCCCAAGATAGCTATGATAATATACTGACTCCGTGGCTGTACCATATGACGGGAACACTTCATAATTGGAAGATGCCCGAGTTGGCTGTAGACTTCTACTGTCGCTTTGGAGGGTTATAAGGACAGTATGTTTGTCTGTGCAACGTTGGCCACTTATGATAAATAGATAGATAGATACTACAAAACCGAGTGGCCCGTAGAAACAAGAATTGTACATTCTGATGAGGCCCAAACCAACATTTCGCTTTTTTTAAAGTTGAGTTTTTTAGGAAGATGTGTTGTGAAAAAATATTTCTATGCATTTTCGAATAAATGGATGGATAAAGAAATTAAACTAGTCCATCATTGGCTAATAATAGTTATTGGCCTTGAAAAATTGGATCATTGTAGAAGTGAGTGTGATCTCAGAACCCACAAATTGAGCAGGAAGTTGTCTGGATTGCTTACGCATTCTTTAATTTGGCACTTTTCAGCAGTGCCTTGATTAAATATACTAGTATATATATTTATACATACATATATATGTGTGTGTGTGTGTGTGTGTGTGTGTGTGTGTGTGTGTGTGTGTGTGTGTGTGTTAAAGTCCCCCAAACGTTTACGTGGTAAACAACTGATGATCCAAACAAGAGACAATGTATAAATTGTACCATAATAGCAAAATATATGAGAAACAGGGAAAAAACATTGACGAATATGACATAAATTGCATTGACAGATATTGGGAAATAGGTGACTGAAGTGACACAAAAAAATCTTTTGACATAGTTTTTTTATTGTTCAGTGTTTAAAGCTGTAAAACTCCCTAGATTATATATAGATACAGTGCACCATCTCGACTAATAACACCTTAATACCATAAGCAAAGTATAAAAAAGTTGGTGAGGCAACAATGAACCAACTCAATTTTGTACGTTGTTCAACTTATGTAAATGGTTGTGTACACGTGCGTGTATAAGTGCAATTGTATATATGTGTACGTGAACGTTTGAATTGTGTTTGTGTGCCTGTTACTATTCACATTCATTTCACATTAGGCACAGCTAACGAAAATGCTTAACCGGTGAAGTGCTAAAAGTTTATCCTAAACAAAGATAACCCCTGACCCCTGACCTTTATTTTATGAATTTAGTTTCGGTTTGCTTTTTATATTTTTTTATGTTTTTTTTTATTTTATTCAAACCTTCGAAAACAAACCCAGAGCGTCGAAACTTCAATATGTTATATCTTAGACAAAGTGCTTTTTTTTAAGTGTATCAAGCATATACCATATGATGATCAAGGTATATATAAATAATTAAATGATCAAATGGAATTAGACATTGGTTTACATTCAACATCTGGTTTTCAAAGCTCTATATCCAGGCAAAAACAAATTGAAAATTCAGCTCTCTCTTGGTCAGTTTTAAGGAGTTTAGAGCCAAAAAACAAATTGAAGTTAATTTAATAAAATAAAACTTGACGGTTATCGGTTATCCTTGCTTCAGCTAAATTTTGGCAGCTGATCAATTCAACATTTTCATAAACTGTGCCCAACATTGCATTTTACACACACATACACAGACTTTACATTCACTACATATTTTCCTTTTCAAATGTATTTTAATAACTCCCAACCGACAGTCTTACAAATATTCTTCAACTTCGTAAGTTAAGTCTCTCATCCGTTTTGTCTAGCAAATTTGTTATGAAACCGACATGAATAACAGGTGTGTATATTTGTTGGCGTCGATGTATGTATATATAGTTACATGTCTGTGTACCTATGTGTACTCTTTGTTCATTTTTTGCTTGTCATGTATACGTATCTCCACCCTCTCTCTCTCTCTCTCTCTCTCTTAACAATTTACACAAGTGCAAGTGCATATGTATGTATACAAGTATGCATGTATATATGTATGTACATAAATTCATTGGCATGTATGTGTATGCATGTGTATAGGCAGGTGTGTATATTTATGTGAGTTTTTATTCATATTCTTCCATGGTCGAATTCTACAAATTATTGTGGATTCGAGCACGAGATAAAATAATTACCGTAGTTTCAACTGTTTCCTTCGAGGTGTCCTCATTAGAAATATATACACTGACTCGGAAAGTGAAACAGCATGATCCATTTCGTTCACATACTCTCTCCGAATTTCCCATATCTTTGGGTGGCACCTCGTGTGTACAAAGTACGTATCATATATGTTTGGTTTGTTCAAGAATATATACATATACATATATATATGTGTGTGTAAGTGTGTTTATGTGTGTGTATGTGCAGACTGGTAGGGTAACAAATATTTTGACCTGCATATCAATGAATGTCTATACACTATATACAATTGCGCTGGGATAGAGAGTACGTGTTCATACATACTGGTGTACTCATTTGCGCACACGAAATCCCTACCGCATATCAGTACATTTTGATCATAAAGAAAAAAAATCATAAGGTGTATGCGTCACGATTCAGTCGATCTTGTTCGTGTAATCGACCCTAGATTTAAAGAATTTTTTGCATTTATTACTGCAAAGAATGGCTCTTCTTGATGGATCTTTAAAGCTGAGTATCAACAAGAAGAACAAAAAGTTTGATTCGAATGAAAGATAACTGAAGATAATTTCCAGTCAGGCCCCTCATGGATATTCTCCGCCGGACTCGTTTCTGTGTTCTTGACTTCCAAGAAATTGTCTGACAAAATCCTAAGATTTTCTGAATATTTACCCTGGTGGTTCGAAGATATGTTTATTTTATTTGCTGTAACAACATGTTCCAGCAAAGAGTTCCACGTGTTTGTTGATCAGACAGAAAAGGCAGTTCGTTTTATTGCAGTCTGCTTAAGTACTTGGGAGATTTTCATATTATGTCCTCGAACTTGAGCGGTCAATCGATTCCGTCCGCATACGATGAAAGCCCATTGCTGATCAGTCACATTTTCATCGTATCAAAAGTGATTCGAATGTTGGTAATTTCGATTCTCGTGCCTCTCCAAGGTATGTTAAATTTTGCATATTTGACCGTTGCTTAGTTGCCCTCCTTTGAATACCTTATAAGGAAATAGACTTGACTTGCGTAGTCTTTGTGCGTTCAGATTGGAGACTTGTATAGTGGTAAGAATGTCTAAGCATCTAAAAAACTTAAATGAATATCGTAAAATGCTGGATTAAAAATGTGAAAGAGTACTACTCACACCCAGACAGGGCAATACAAGGTTTTTACATACGACGGATACCCGAGGGTACAATGTCCGAAGCATTGTCATGAAAACAGCCAAGGTGAAGATGCAAATCTAGATGAATTGCTATATGATTTAGTATATGTCGGATAAATCAATGTAAGAACATTTTTCGACATAAGAAAGTTATATCTACCTTGATCACATGTATTATTTAATCGTATAAACATGAATAGATTGGTATAGAGACATAATTCAATTATGATAGTAATGTTGAATGTAGAGCATTTATTATTATTCTTGCAAAATTTCCGAAATTTCAAATAAGTATTTGACCACATGTAAAACAACCACATTGAAGATAAAAACACTAAGATCAAAATCGAAGACACAGAACTGAAGACAGTAGATCACTATATCTACCCAAGACAACGATTCTCCATGAGACTCTCAAAAGAAGAAGAAATCAAGCGAAGAATCACACTAAGATGGCAAGCTCAACCTTCAAAAACAAGATGATCCTATTAATCTTAAAGAGAAGGGTGTATAACCAATGCATCCTCCCGATAGTCACTTATGGAGCTGAAACATGGAACCTAACCAAGAGATAAACCTGCAAATTCAGAACTATGCAACCTGCACATGAAAGAATTATGCTGGCCCTCACATGGAGAGATCACAAGACGGCACAATACATCCGGGAAAAGACAAGAGTCAGGGACATCATAGATTCCATTAAAAAGCTCAAATCGCTGTGGGCTGGCCATGTTGCACGAATGGCAGACAACCAATGGACATCGCAACTCACGACATGGATCCCCCGAGATAACATGCTGAACCGAAGTCGGTAGAATATTAGATGGAGAGACGAGCTAGACAAATTCAGAAAGTACTGACTCCGTGACGCCCATGATAGAGAAGTGTGGTGAATCCTGGGGAAGATCTATGTCCAACGATGGATGATAAAAGACTGCTGATGATGACGTTTTGAATAATCGATTTCCTAATGAACGGGACATAGACATGAATGTACAAAAGAACATCACAACCAGAAGAAAATCGGATTTTGTAGCAAATAAATTAATAATAGGTCTGGCTGGCCACTAAATATAAACTTTCATGTGATCAACATCTTCTGGCAGCATGTCATGTTTGGGGTGATGAATTACAAAGTTGGAAAAACGGTTGATCAACGAATAAGTTACTCATCCATCCTTTCCTTGGATCATTGAAAAGAAGAAATTTCCAAGAAATAAGGGAGCAATTTAGCATAAACTTATGTTGTGAATTGAACACCGTATTAAAACTTTAATTTGAAGAAAAACAAAATATAATTTCTTAACATAATCAGTAATCAATGAAATTTGATCCCTCTAGCTCTATTGGTGCGATCTTTGCGCGTGACACATAGATAAATAAACATTTAAATAGATTCGCCTGAAAACTGAAAGAACTTATGTGGACAATATTTACAGTTTTGGGTTTCTAATCAACGAAAGTGGACAGATTTGGTCATTGGGAATTCTGAAGCATGGAGGCAAAACATATGTTCTGTTCTATAACGACAGACATTATTAAATGGTGTATAGAATATAATTTATAGCGTATGCATACATTTCCATTTTCATGGGGTTGTTTATTCTCATTTTTATCCTTTTTTTACCTTCCATATATCTTACATTCACACTACAGAACTTTAAACTTGAATGAAAATTTTAAAATATTTCATTATTATCAGAAAAAAATCCATTACCGTTTTCGATTATAAGGTTAATCATCATATAAACACTGTCTGTGTCTAATAGTAAAATGTTGAGCAGTGGTTATGGGTTGAATATTTTAAATATTGATGATTTTTTTTTCAATTTTAAATTAATGGACATTTGAGGTAAAGGATTATAATATAATAGATATAAAGGGTTCAAATTTCAAATGTATCGGTTTTTATTGTAAGTAAAAACAGTGTCATGTCTACACAGTATTAAAAAGAGACTGAGCATGTCCAATTTTGAACGTCGTAATTGAACTTCGGAATCAATTTGCAATAGCTGAGCAGATTAATCGTAGTCGGATAATTGTAAAATGTTTTGGTTTGATCCAGAAATAGAGAGGACAGACCCACGAAGATTCTGGATTGTGAAAGGGCAGAGCACTGCAGCAAAACTTCAATCAGTAAATCGCTTGTCTGAGGGCCGAAACCGGACTTCAACTTCGCGAAGAGATGATTAGATGAAGAGATGATCAGATGAAAAAAATGGAAGTCAAGGTTCGGGCAAGGGAGAAAAATTGCAGTGTTCAACTGTGAAAATGATCCGCAAACAATGCAGACTGGATGTTGTATTTTCATCTGACGCAGGATGAAGAGTCCAGCTCTGAAAAGGCAGGAACGCAGGTAATGCTTTCATTTACGCTATTTCGTGTATCTGAGCATTAAACAGAAGGGCAGCATCTCAAGTGGGGTTACTAAGATGCCTTGCACAACCAAAGGCTTTTGCGATGACTCGGTCATTCCATTCGCATATCATTTGATAACTTTTTAAAAAATATTTGAAATGTGTTTAGATACATTTTAACATCTCTCTCTCTCTCTCTCTCTCTCTCCATATATATATATATATATATATATATAGAGAGAGAGAGAGAGAGAGAGAGAGAGAGCATAGCTTCCTAGTAGTTCCTGACTGATGACTGCAAATATTCCTGAGGTTAGCGAGATTTTCTTCTTGATGAGCTTTAATGAATAAAATCTTCGAATGGCAGTGTGTAAGTCATTTCAATGCGATGAAACCTGCACCCAACATTTACTAGCAAATCTTTTGAAGAATGCATCAACAGCAGTAACGAATTAAACCAACATGTTATTCCAAAAGCTTATTGTTAGAGTGTGTGTATTGTACTATTAAATTTGGGATAAAAGCAGAAGTAGCCCCGTAATACATAGAGTATATGGTGAAGGTAGGCTTACCGACTCAAAGATAGTTCAAAGGTTTTCAACTGGAGATACAAACTCGTACGCGGCTGTTAAGAATTGACGATAGAAAGCACTGACTCAATCACCGACTATTATCGCATGATATGAACTCTTTGCTGGTTCTATGCAAGCCGTAGATATGTGTAAGTAGACAAAGATGGATACATGAAAAGACAAAAAGTGCAGAGAAATGAGCTGGCGATAGTGAATAGAAGACTGGAGATTGAAAGGGCTTTAAGTGTCAAAGAAAAAAGATGAGAAAATGTTTCCATTTGTATTCATGGTCGTATTAGATTAATAATTTCAGAAAATCAAATTTATGAAAATATCTTTAGATAAGGAAATGTCTGTTGCTGAATGAGAACGCAATAAAGCACATTAGAAATGGACAACCAGTTCGTTTTAATATCACTGTCGCCCTTATAAATAAGTTACCCTTAATAGCTGTAACTTTGCACAGCCTCGGACGATTTTTTTGCTAATTCGACACACAGTTTGTCTATGATGGAGACAGCCAGACGAAAGACAGATCACGTTCACGCAAGCCGTAAAATTCTTTTTTAGAATTTGAATTTAAAAAATACCATAAACTCTATCTTGACAAGTAGAAAATGGTGGGACGTGGAAAAACATAATTTTATATATTTACTAAATATTTTTGTTGTCATGTGTTTGTTTCTGTCATTTTGAATTATTGCAGACCATGTTTTGTTGTAGGCAATTATATAGATCCTGTTTATGTCTTATTGAATTTCTGTTTGCCTTACAACCCTAAATGTCACAGGGCCTGGGTGTCTAGGAAATTTGCTGGACATAATGGACAATATTTCTTTCTCTTTCTCTCTTTCTCTCTCTCTCTCTCTCTCCATCAATATATATATATATATATGTGTGTATAGTATTCTTGCATTTATTTCAACTTACATTATTATTTTCACATATTAGAATTACTGAGATTTGTTTAGTCTGGCACAGGATTACCGTAATGAGTACCAACTGATGATCGAACTCATTACAACAAAAGATTGGCTGTGATGTCAGCTTCCCAACTATTGCTTCATGGTAGACATCCTATTCGATGCATATGCGAAATCATGCGTGAGCATGCGCACAAACATACACACACTGAGGATTCTTGAAATGATTTGAGGAGGTTCACAAACCTTCTATACAAATTTGCAACCTGTGGGGTGAAGCCGTCTCCCTTGAATTTGAAAATGCCAACGTTGACCTTACAGAAAAGTGACTCTCAATTCCAATCGTTAAAAATGTCTACGGAGCTATAGGCCTACTCAGCTATATCTACAAACCTTTTAAAAATATCATCACCAACCGGATCACTAAAATACTCGATGAAAACCAACCACTGGAACAAGCATTCAATAATTGATAATAATCTGAAAGAGATGGCAGCAGAATACAAAATGCCACTTGCTGTAGCATTTACAGACCTCAAGAAGGCATTCGACTCTGTAGAAATTCCCATAGTCACGAAGGCCATCACTCTACAAGATGCAGACCCTCTGTACGTCTAAGTACTGCAACATATATACAGTCACAGCAACTCTTTCATCAGGCTACATAAAGACTCTGAACCGTTCTTGCTCACCCAAACTCCTCACAGCCTACCTCAAGATGGAATTCCAAAACCTGGATTGGGATAATCGAGGAATCAAAATAGACGGCAAATATCTGAGCAACCTCAGATTTACATACGACATCGCCCTTTTGACAGAGAACCTACACGACCTCCAACTAAAGCCAGCTGAACTAAATAAAGAAAGCAAGAAAGTTGACCGACACACGAACTTCAGTAAAACGAAGGTCATGTGCAACAACTGCATCGAGTATAAAAACATGCCAGTCAAAATCGAAGGTGTAAAACTGAAACAAGTAAATCACTACATCTACCTAAGACAACAAATATCTTTGAAACCCACTAAAGAAGAAGGAATCAAGTGAAGAATCACTCTACGATGAAAAGCCTTCGGCAAAGCAAGCTCAAGCTTCAAAAACAAGAAGATCTCATTAAACCTAAAAAGGAGAGTATACAACCAATGCATCCTCCCGATAGTCACTTATGGAGCTGAAACATGGAAGCTAAGCAAGAAACAGATCTGCAACCTGAGAAGCATGCAACATGTGCATGAAAAAATCATGCTCAACCTCTCATAGAGATCACAAGACAGCACAGTATATCAGGGAAAAACAGGAGTCTGAGGCATCATAGAAATTATTTTAAAAAGTTAAATGGCAATGGGCCGGTCATGCTGAAAGAATGGCAGATAATTGACGACTCACAACTTGGATTCCAAGAAATCACATGTGAAACTGAAGCTGGAAGAATCTAAGATGGAGAGACAAACTAGACAAATTCAGAAAATACTGGCTCCACGACGCTCACGATAGAGAGATGTGGCGAATCCTTGGGAAGATCTATGTCCAACGACGGACAATGAAAGATGGATGATGATAAAGAATTCTTTATATGAAAAAAGAATTTTTTTTTTTTTTGAAAACTGGCTCCTATTGCAGAAAAATGAAAGGCCCAAGGATAGAGTAGAGAAGTTATCTGAAATATAAGGGAAGTGAATATTTTGTCAAATAATGTTAGAACAGAAATGAAAAAATTGAGTCACCATAACCCCAAGAATGGCCCAACCGACCAACAAGCCAAGTGGATTACGGATTCTCCTCTCATACACCATTTTACTGTTTGGGTTCTTTTCTGTTCTAAGTTCTCGTTGGGTTCGTTTTTGTTTTGTTCGTTTGTTTTTTCTTTTGTTGTGTTTCGATTTTTTGTCTCTTTTCTGGATATTGATGATAAACCAATGTTTCAATACAACCTGTTTTGAGAGAATTTAGGGAAACCTAAATTAAATTCAATATCCTTTTAGTTCCTAATCAAAATATCTTATTTACTGTGTGATTCTATTCTAGTTAATGGAGACAAGGCCTGAGAGTTCAAGCGTGCATTGAATGTGTGGCTTTTGGGGATTTGTAAAAGTCATTGAGGTTTATCTCTCGACTTCATTCGACATTTCAGGAATGATCTCGAACTGAAAGATATGATTAGTATATGTCCATTCATCAAACGAATTCACATGTTATAGTTGTGTTATAGTGATTTAAGCAGTCAAGAGGGAGGGAGAAAGTGGAACGTCCAGGTCGGTTTTGAAAAAGTGCTAGTGACTGAATTTAGATATGATGTACCTTCCTCTCATATTGAAAAAACAACTGAGTTTATTTTTCTGTGGAAAATAATACTCACTATTCGAGATACACTCTCAATTCAAAATCATTTATCATAATACATAATGGTGATGGCATTCAATTTCACGTTCAATCGTTTTACTTGTTTTATGATTTACAAGCAACACGTGTTTTCATCATTGAAACCTTCCAGCTGTTTGAAAATTTCTGACTTTATGATCAGGGGCACAAAACTATGATTTATTCATCAACAGCAGGAATGTCTTCATGTGTTCTCAAAGAAGCTGAACCCTTTTTCAATAGTTAAGTTTCAAGCCTTTTTCTGTCTTAAATATATATTGTAATACATTGGTGATCCTCTTGGTTTTACACTCAAAATTCTTCCTCCTTTTTTTTCAACTCTTTTCTGATCATATGGAAAACACGCATGGCCTTTGCGAGAAGTGAAATGTGAATACAACATAGAATCATTTAGTTCAGCGAGGATACAAATATAATATATTTCGAAATATATGTAATATACATAAATATGTATTATAAGGTGTCCTGAAGATATATCAATATTTGATCATCAAATGACAAATACCTTTCCCTGTCAATTGATGACAGGGGAAGGTATTTGTTCAGCTGCCTCTAAAGCGGACGTGGATATGTTATCATAAAAACGTACATGACGTCCTGAGATATTACAATTAAAAAAATAAGTAGATTTTTTGATAGATTATACACATGTGTCCATACTTACATACACACATACACACACATACACACGCATACCCACTATATATGTGATATGCCTCGATATGATTAGGCAACGAATAATAGGGACCTTACTGCAGATGTGTGATAAAACCACTCCACCTTTAGGTTAATCAGTCAGCCGCGACGAGATATTATTTGACATTCGTATTTGCAACGGATGAAATTTCGCTTTTCTCCGACTTTGTACGACTTCGAGGATGATGCAGCTTATGGAATCACAAGAACGGCTTTAGCAGACTTTTTTGGAAAATGAATGAGTCTCACAGATAAGTGTGTGAGGCCCCAATGGGAAATAAGATTAACGAACAAGGTGATATTGTCCTTTGTAAGCTATTCTTCCGTTGGTATCAAATGACAATACTATCTGGACTGGCTTCACACACACACACACACACACACACGAACATACGTGCATATATATATATATATATATATATATATATATATATATATATATATGTGTGTGTGTGTGTGTGTGTGTGTGTGTGTATAATGTATACTTTCCATTTTCCCCGCTGAAAAGGAAATTTTATTAGTCAAATTTTCCATCGTCTAAAATATCCATGCTTACTTGCCATGTGAGTCATTTTAATTGGATCACGATTATTTCAACATGTTTTCCCATAAATAATTTGTATTGGTGTCATCTTTCCTCTATAAGAGGCATTGTCCTCCAGCCGGTCGGTCGGTAGGTCTATCCTAATATCGAGCAATTTGAGTCAGATTGAACTTGAAATTTGGTTGATGAAATGCATCTTATCGAGAAAAATCTTCCATTCAGGGTCACACGGTCTGGCAATGTGAGCACTTAAAATCCATGTTCTAAAATCGATTAAACTTGAAAATTTGTAGAAAATATTCCTTTGATAAGACGCTGCTTACTTGTGTTTTAGAATCGATTCTCATGGCTGTTTCAAGTCAGATTTACTTGAAACAGTGTTAATTGATAACCTACTTCCTACCTAAAATTGTCTTTATATATATATAGATGAGCCTATACTTTATGACTGGTGACAAGTCATAAAAACAATTACTATCTCGTAACGACGGAGCATATCAGGGTCAGATGCATATAAGTTGGTAAGCCTACCTTTATTCGATCATTATCATGTGCTGAATGCTGCATTTACATGCAAGACGAAAGTTTTGAATGACTTCGCTGGAGGCCAAATCGTTATCGCCAGAAAACAAAGTCATCATGTGAAACGTTATGGCTTGTGGAATATTCACGTTCTGTTGTTGTCAATACTTATCAGCAGTGGTTCTAGGGGGTAAATATGACTAACCACCGACAAGATATTTGGCGTCCAAGAAAGTGAACAGGGGCTTTTGCACCAAATACGAGCCAAGAGAAGAGGGACTGAAAAACGAATTGCAGATAGCGAGGTGAAGGAAGAAAGGTAGCAATCTTTTTGCGTGTGTCTTCGATGGATATGCGAGTGTTGAAAGTCGACTTTATAACAATGGAAGAAGGTCGTAGGGTCCGATGGGTCTCGCTTTCCGTCAAAAAAGCTTGAAAGCTAGCTGCATATGTCAGTGTCTTGGGGAAGCGATGACAACAAGATGCAATGTAGTAAACAACAATCCACTGCTGTGATGATTTATGTAACATCTTGATGGAGTATTTAAATAGGACATTCATATGAAAGGTATTTTGTAGCGTAACCCCTACTTTATAATCATTGATGAATACATACATTCTCTTCATATAAACGCCTTCCACCGTCATAGGAGCATATATTAGCAAGGCAATGCTCACTGTACGTGCTGTATGGGAATGGCTTTAAGAACATGAACAAAACATCACTATATCACAATGACCAGCAAGCTTCCCTTAAGAATGTGTCAGAGAAGATCCAGAAGATCTGCGCCCCATATAATATAGATCAACGCTAAATATTGTTTCAATGAAAACTCAGAAAGCTATCTATACAATTTGAAAGCTTTTCTGCGCACGATAATTTTTTATGCGATGGTTGCAAATCGTGTTTGTGTGCTCACTGTTTCACATTGAAACAATATTGATTGTCGAATTCAAAAGTATGCACATTATTTTTGTCATTAGAAAAAAATTGCTCAGCATAATTATTTTTTCTGACTACAGAAAAGAGTAAACATTGCTAATGGGATGTGTTGGAGGGACAAGTTCTCTATGCAAAACCTCCTCCACGTAATTGGCAGCAGTTAAAGGCCTAAGACCTCCTATTAACACCCTGACATCGGATCCAAAAGGAAACTATTAGAGGTCTTGAAGAGTTCATGCCTGATCGGTTAAGAACTGTTTTGCGGGCATAGGGCGAACCAACACCTTATCAGACAAGTGTTTACAACGCTTGGTCTCATTGTAAGTGACAGAAAGCAATTGTTACGATTCTTGCGCGGCAAAGTCTCTCCTTTAATATTCCTTGTATAAGTTTATCTAAATTTTGGAAACTTTTTTCTGAGTTCAAAAGTTGTCTCATACGCTAGATTTTACGGGGAAATCTGTAGTAACGAAGTACTTAACGTTTGACAAAACGTGACATTGTCTCAACTTTTATATAAGAGGGAAGAGAAAGAAAAAGCCTCCAATGCAATAAAATCACTTTTTCATTTTTTTATGCACTTGAGAAATAAAATTGGAATAAAAAAATCAAGTCATTATTTTGATAATATAAAGCAGAAAATAGCGAAAACCATGAAACATTTACAACAATTATAAAAAAAATTCACAATGACTTTTATTGTTAATTGATGCTTTTTAGAGATAATTTGCTTGTCTAGATAATGCAGACTCTTCTATAAATCTTCTGCTAGAGGTAATTTCGGTCAACGTGTAGCTTACATAATCAATCATTTGATCTATAAAAAAAGTTTCCAATGGCTTCAGTAAATTCTGCGCTTAATTTTGGACTAATAAAATAAATCAGTGAGCGAGCACTGGACTGAACGCCGCAAGGCATTCACTTTTTTTTCTCAGTAATATTCTGATCATTCGATATCTTGACTGGAAAATTGCAAAGATAAGGTCCCTCGCTCAGTAGCTGAGGAAAGATTTATGAGATGTTGTTCAACATATTTATTTGAATTGAAAAAGTCGAATGTTACAGCTGATCCCCACCCCTAGGTGAGAATAGTTGCAACACTTATTAAGAAGGGTTGCAGCATGTTGGGAATACATTAAATTTCATCCATTAAATTTTGTTTTCTGTCTCAAAGAGCTCAATATTCTGAAACTATGTATTGTTCTATGATAATATCATAGAATATTCCATTTATGCACCATAATATTATAGCAGCATTTATTTATCTATCAGGAAACAGTTACTGAGTTCTGTTTATTTATGCATATCACATTGGCCTACTATGAGTCAATATGCAGATACTGCAGATGCCATTCCATCTCTTTATTTCAGAGTTAGACAAGAAGAATGGGACTATTTATTAAAAATGAATTATACAACATACAGAAACGATTTTAAAAATTCATTTTTATCACATCCCAGTGAATGTGAATTACGATTTTCAAAAAAGCTTTGAAAATCTTTTTTCAAAAAGTGATTTTCAAAAGCATAGTCATCCAAAAATGACAAGGCTAATGAACATTTTGAAATATTTTAAAGGTTGTTGCAACCGTCTCTGACTCTCCCAGCCATGACAAAAAACTGTTTGGTAGGACATACTGATTTTAAGACATGCTGATTATGACAACAAAACTATGATTCAAATTAAATTAGTTTTGATTAATTAATTCAAACGGTCAAAATGCTACGATAAAAATACAGCTCATGAAAAAATAACCTCCAAAGGACATTTTTATCAATATATACAGCAGCAGATACTTCTGTATCATGGGCGTCGCGGAACCAGTACTTCCTGAACTTGTCTAGTTCGTCTCTCTATCTAATATTCTATCGGCCTCGGTTGCGCATGTGATCTCGGGGGATACATGCCGTGAGTTGTGATGTCCATTGGTTGTCTACCATTCTTGCAACATGGCCAGCCAACCGCCATTTGAGATTTTTAATGGATTCTATGATGTCCATGACTCTTGTCTTTCCCCGGATGTACTGTGCTGTCTTGTGGTCTCTCCATGTGAAGCCCAGCATAATTCTTCCATGTGCACGTTGCGTGGTTTGTAAGCTTCATATTCTTGCACGCCATGGTTATGGATCTGCTCTTTTCTAATCACTGAAGAATCCAAATGCACCAAATGCCTTATGCATTTGGTCAAAGCTACCTAAATTTATCAACAAAAACAAGAAGCAATTAGACTGAGTTCTTGGTGCTGATAAAAGAGAAAAAAGAAGGAATCTTATAGATAAAAATTGCACATACCCTGCTAGTTGCGTTAGGTTAGTCTGAGCGAAAATATATACAACCAGATATTTTCTGAGATTCTTTTGATCGACCAATCAGGAACTAAAATGTCATTTTCCAAAAGTTGTATTCTCGATTTTTTCACTATATGAATGAGCCTCATCTTTTGAGTATAAACGTCAATCTTTTCTATTTAATTTCAAGATTTGTTTTTAATCCATTTCGTTTGTCATGCTAATTATTGTCTTGTAGAATTGAATTTGTCCACTGATTGCTCTCTACAAATTTTGTGTATTACGCATTGTGTCTTTCTGTTGTGAAAAAATGATTTTGGTGGGTTATAATCTTAGAACGAGCTGATGATATTTTAGAAAAAAATGAAGGTGGAACTTCAAGATTGTTAAAACCGAAGTATCATTCAAACAGACCACGGATTGAGCTCTTACACTTTAATATTTAAATGCTTTATTTATCTTTGCTATTTATTATAATGCAATTCCTTTTCCGATGTATTTTTCGCACAAAATCACAAAAGACATTCGTTTCCAATGAGACTCGAATTGCATCTTCCATCAAGGATGTCGCTATTCCGGCAAACAATGATTAGGACGAGCACAATCTGTTGTTACGCTGTCATTCCCACACTCTGCTACGCTTTGCTACCTTCTAGCAGTGTTTATTTTTTTATATCAAGAATTCTCATTATTATCATTTTATCAATTATTACAGTTACTTTTTGTCACAACATTCTACGTTGATATACTGCTCGACCACTTAATCAGAAATACTGATTTCTGAGATCGTAAGTGCGAGTTCGTCTCATCAGAACCTACTTCTTTATACACGATTTCGCGCTTTTTGCTCAAGTGGTTGAAATGTATTTCGACTCAGAATGTCATGATACAAAAGCAACAATAATAAGATGAAAAACCAATTAGAAAATAATTGTGGGATGCTTCATTTAAGAACATGTATTAAAAAATTACATTCGTTGGAAGAATGGAAACATGTTCAACTCGTGAGGACAGATTAAGGAAGAGAACTGATAAAGCTATTTACAAAGGTTACCTTACTCTGACACAAAACCAAATGGGGGAAAAGAAGATTATGTTATGTCAACGATCCAAATTGATAAGGCCCATTTGTCTTGAAAAATCAACATTAAAGATCTCAATTTTTAATTTAGTTTGTAAGAAATATGCAAATGTCAGATTAGTGCCAGAAAATAACTCCAGTTTTTTACCATCAAATTTAAATCAGTTTATCTCAGCGAGTCTATTTATTCTGGAAGCATGGACTTCTGGGATTCCTGGAAGCAATAAATTCTTCAAAGGCCTTTTGAGCTGCTGCAGCTGCTTGTTTGTTGAAGACCTTCTCTGGCAGGAAGTGATCAATGTGCTTGAAATAGTAGTAGTCATATGGTGAGAGGTTTGGTGAGTCAGCTGGATGATGTAGAGTTTCGTAGCCAAGTACGTTAAATTTCTGCAGGCCCACTCACACAACACACGATCAAGTGTTATCATCAAAGAGAATTGTTCTTTTTCGACTGACCAATATTGGATGTAAATGTTGCAGTTCTTGGTGAATTTTGACGATTTCCTACCAATACATATTTGCTGTGGTGGTTTTGCCAGGATTCAAGAAGTTTAAGTGGATAATTTCCCTTGCCGACAAACAAATAATGACCATAATCTTCTTTCGATGCAGGTTTTTGGAAGTGTTCCATCCCTTCCAGCCACGGTGCAGAATGATGTCGATTGTTATACAGTTTCTGTTACTATTCGACCGAGAAATTATGCAAAATAGGTACAGAGCAAACTTTGTAATGGCGAATGTTTTATTTTCATTCAGCTCCTGTGGCACCAATTTGTTGATTTTCTTTGGGTTTTTTTTTCAATTTGGTGCAAATATCGAACAACTGTTGAATGGTCAATTTTTAGTTCCTCTGCAAACTCTTGATATATTTTGCGTGAATCCACCTCAACAATGGCCTTCAATTGGATGTTGTAGGTACGTCCACAAACCTCCTTATCTTCAAGGCTCTCGTCTTTCTTTCAAGTTTTGAAACCACCGTTGAGCTGCACGTCCGTTGATGGTTTCCTGGCCAAATGATTGCTTAATATTGCCAGTGTTTCCGCTGTTTCAATCCCATCTTCAACAACAAAATTGCCCGAATTTGCTCTTTCTTCCATCTCTTATTTGACAGCCTCAAATAAACATGAATAATCAGTGAAAACAAAACGTCCAGCTTGAATAAATAGAGCAGAACTCATGCTTTAAAATGATACATTCCATGGATATAGACGAATAATAGTTTATTCAAAATAAGCATCAAAGTTTAAACTAGCAAAAGCTGCAATTGTTTTAGCATCAACCAAATATATCAGTTATACTGTTAACCCAAAAGAAGACTATTGCATTCTCATAATTCACAGATTATCGTTGCTCATTCTGGCAAGTGATAACCATATCTCCCTTCGCTATGGCAACCCATTTATGCTGGAAATGATTGATAATATTTTACCCATTTATTGCAATCAGTATCTCAAACTTTTACAGGTATAGGAATAAACTGACAGCAGATAATAATGGTGTATTTAAACGACTCAACTCTTTCCATTTAAATTTACTCTTAAATAAGAACATGAAAAAAATTCGATGGTTAAACCATTATCATTCCTCGAATTATTCGGTCTAAAATCCTCACCTTATTTTTAAGACAGTGTTTTGATTACCTAAACCCGAGGAAGGCTAGGATTGTATAAGGGTTAAAACGCATAGGAAGATTAGGCTACTATTTTGGTTGGATGGTGTAAAATAATGACGCCACCCCATCTCAGAATTTCAAACATCAGCATTGCCAATAACGTCACAAAACGAACCAAGTAATTGTCGAGAGAAAGAGAACGAAAAGTATTGCTTATTGACAGTTATAAGTTTACTGAAGTCTTTACATCGACGGAACATGATCGATAGAGAATCGGATGCCGATTGCTTGTCCCCTAATGCTGAGATTGAGCTCGACTCGACTCATTCGCAAACATTTCTCTCACTGTCGAACAAAGCAAAATGGCTTGCTTCCATCGAGTTAATGGCTTTTTTCCTTCGTTTGTTTTGGCAGAAATACAGATAAACGTACGCACTGCTTAACTCTTTTGGCAATGCCCGGTCAGTTGGCGTCTCGTCTTTTAGCGCTCGACCTATTAGTAATGATGGCGGTGGCAGTCAATTAAAGAGTAGATCATTGAAGGACGATCACTAGTTGGTAGACCAAGATTATTCAGTTCAACTGAAGATCTTTAATAACGATGCTCTTCTACACCAAATCCCAACCGACGCTGTTTTAGAGTTAATACTATTTTAAAATATTTTATAACCAAAACATTTCAATGTTTGAATCTTTTGTCTTCATCAATTGATGCAAGTAAACAGAAAGCTGTTTTTATTAGATTGATCTATAGAAATAGGTATGTTTATGAATTCTTCTTTATAGGCACGGTGTAAAATTCACCAAGTTGCTCGTGTTAAACGAGCTCGTCCTTCTCACATAACAAGGAATGCTCTAATCTTTCTTTCTTTTTTTAAGCGCATCCAAGAAATAGATTTCAACTGACTGATCCCTGGTGCTAGGGTGACTCAATCCACCTCAGCATTATCACAATTATCTTTACATCGCCCAAAATCTGTTAAATGGAATAATTTTTCATATTAATATTTTTTCACTTGGGTTACAATTATTCAATCTCTATCTGTCTCTGTCTCTGTCTGTCTGTCTGTCTATCTCTCTCTCTCTCTCTCTCTCTCTCTCTCTCTCTCTCTCTCTCTGTGTATCTGACATGAGATTTCTAATCTAGCTCACCATGTAAACAACTTTTAGCATCAATCATTCTTAAATATTGACTGTTCTTCCCTGTCTAAAAACATGTTCAACAAAACGGAGATTAAAAAACGGATACCATGACAAATGACTGAGCCTGGAAAGCCATGTCAAAACAAAGAAAACTGATAATGAAAATATCAATAAAATAAAACGTTACAGTGTATTCTAGTAAGATAAATGAAGAGGGATAACTGGCTTAGTGTGTTTGATTAGGATATGAAATAAACGGCTGGTAAAATGTTTAGCCGATGGGGATCAATTCTAATAAACGAAAAAATCCAGGAGCGCTTCTCCAAGTAGACCAAGATTAATTTTACACATTTTCTTTGTTCGTTGTTTGTTTTCTGTGTGTATATAATCAATGCTATGGATGTAAAACTGCTGCTTGTTAGTCCTAAAGCCAAGGAAAAACGATTGAAAGTAAAATCAAATTCTATTACCATAATGTATCCTTATAAATGATTTTGAATTAACACTGTTTTGTTTCTACTCGGGAAAAATGAGTGGCTTTGGGTGGCATGCCAGTTGGCTGAAACAGTCCATTGGAGCCAGAGGTTGGTGTTCATGCTAAGGTAAAAGCCTCGATTTCAAATACTGGTTTTAGGCAGATTTTTCCTGCCTAAAAAATTGGCGTAACACAACTTTCCTAAACACACTCCCCGACTTTTGGCTTTGTAGTAAGCAAGGAATGGGCATCGCGTGCAGACATCACTCACTTAGGGAGATTATATATTTTTGCACTTGTCGTTTTATATTGTGCTCATTGAGTTATCACTTGAGTAGTAAATAGTGGCTTTTACTGTATATGAAGTGACATCAAATATCCTCAATATTCCAGCACTCTCCTTAGTAGTCTTGCTGATTATAGTAATACTATAGTTTGGATGGCTTTTATTATTCGGTTATTTCTTGTACTCACTAATTAAGGACTATTTCATGTACACCAATAATGATGGACATAACTGTAAATTCCATGTTGTACGTTTGTTCAAGTCTTTGACAAGGTCAATATATTTATACAGTTTTTCACTTTCTTCCAATTTTTCCCGTGCTTTATTGAATCAGGGACATCTACTACACGGCAATACTTTTTTACTTCTTGTTCGCGATCTAGTCTTTTCCTTGTGATTCAGGTGCTAAAATATCTTTCGATTTTTGTGCGAGATTTATTAGTGGTTGAATGGTGGGTCTATCGGTTGCGTGTTAATCATTTTACACCAGCTGTATGAGTCAACTTAGTAAATATCAAGGTTTTTAAAAACCCTTTTGTACATAGAGGCGCTGTACAGTCATTCCTTACCTCTAGCAGCTATTTGTAAACCTTTCAATGTACTTCATCCAATGACTTTTAAAATAGCACCGCCCTCTTTGTTGCTTACATCACAATGTTCTCTAAGGGTCTCTTGGGAAAGCTTAATTACATGATTCTTGAAGTGGTAAATTTAAAAAGGGCGATATTCATCGATTTTAAAACGTTAATGACACAATTTTCACTGCTACGGAATAAGAACATGCAATGTTTGTTGGTTTCCAGTTTTTTTCCAACTAAAGCAGGAATACAAAGATTTAAAAGATTATATAACAGTAATATTAGATTCTAGATGTTCTTTAAAATATTAAACATTAGAAACTACAGTCAATGTGAATAAAAGATTAAACATATTTGTGTCAACCTTTGCAAGGTATACGAATTTTTATTCGGATTTGTCTGAGTGAATATAAATCTCTGCGCTCTAATGTGCATGCGTGTGTATGTTTGTATAATTATGTACACTTAGCCGTGAGCGTATAATTGAATTAGGAATGGAAGTTAGACGTGGAATAGGATTGTGGATAGGCAGTCAGCGGCAGGAAACACCTAAAATAGAAAGAATGATAAAAATGGGGAGTGAATGAAGTTGATTTGTATGTAGTTGTGTGACACTGCCCTCTTGCATCTGTGGGTGCCATATCCTCTGGTGTCATCGACTATGGAAGTCCAGTGCAGATGACATAAATCAAAGAGAGACGTTATTTGGCTATTGGCAACACTGAACTCACTATTTCCTGGCTATTCAATGAAGCTTAGCCGGGCGAATCTCAAATATGGCTTCCGACATCTTATCTGCTTTTGCGTCTTTGTGATTTAAAGAAAAGGAAGACATAGCTGGATTATTTTCTCTATGCGTCACTACAACAAACAAAAATTCCGGAAAACTGTCTATTCAGTCCTGCTTCGTGTTTTTCGATAATTTCAGCCTTAATCATTTTAATCGAAAAAGACCCAGTTTTACTAACAAACAATAAAGGATCTGATGACTGTAGGTGTGTTTTCTTGAGTGTGAGATTTTCTTTAACATGAGATAGTATGTTCCTGCTACTGTTCATAAGTAACACGAATAAATTAGTTCGTTTGTGAGTCTCTGTGGATCGATCTTCATGCACACCTTCTTTCCATTCAGTATCCGTTCCGAAGGGGCATGTTCTGAAGAGACCAAACTTTATGGCGAGTGAATTAGCCTGCCACAATGGTCATATGGAATGATTTTCCACACATCGTACGAAAGAATATCTTTGAAATATTTCGATTATTTCTCTTCAATGTTCCCAATTTAGATGAAAGATCTTCAATTTATAATTTTTTTAATCTATTTTCATTATATTTCTAGAGAAGTGCTGATCCAAAACGCTTCACACTCGACTCTGTAGCGTGTAGTGTACTGACATATATTTGTTGGCAGTCAATTTTGTACAATGACCAGCGGTCGAATAACTGCGATGCATTAGATTTCTCGAGAACCACTGAACCAAAAAAATTCAACCTCAGCGCTGCACTATGTTGTGTGCTGACTAATATATTTGACGAATTTAAATTTAAATTCAGTACAAGGGTGCGTTGTCGAGAAGTCGCAGATATTTCTTTAATTGTAGTTAGATCATATTTTGTACTAGTGATAGTATCTATCAATGTATATATATAAAGACACACACACACACACACACACACAATCATATATATATATATATATATATATATATATATATACTGGACAGAATGAACAAGATGACGGGGGATAAAGCGGTTATTTGGGCCTTTGCCTTTCCGTCGGGCTGTATAGCTCGATGGTCAAGAGCGACGCTTGAGGATACTTTATCACCTTGAAGTGGCGACCTTATCGATTGCAGTTTTAATTCCTGCAGCAGCGCTATTTTCCTATAATTTTTTAATTTTATTTACACTGTCTAGGCCATGTGACTCATTCTCTGTGTAACAACGGAAGGTCATTTCAAATGGAGTTTCAAATGATATAACGCATTCTTAAATATTCTGCCGGATGATTTATCCATTTCTTAATCATATATATATACATATATGACAGTTTTATAATTAGCTCCATATACCAGTCCAACTTGAGTTTTATCGCTGTTCGAAGTATCTGCATGAGCCGTCACTAATGAAGCAACCATGCAAAAAAGAGCAAATTCAGGGACGTTCAAATTTCGATTGTTATGACAGCGCTTATAGCTCATAAGGATTGCGAAAAAATCTTTCATCTCATCAAAATGGTGTTGGAGCCAATACAAAACTGAAACAAAATGATAACATTCTATTTCAGCACAAGACGCATGCGCACAAAGCATAACCGCGAGGTGACTGTCGTAGAGTAGTAAATAACAATATCAACAATATCTGGTTAGATTCTCGATGGCTTCTTTACCTTTGTAGCCCTGTGCTAAACAAAGTTAAATTTGGTAGATATCAGTATACTTACAACATACACAATTATACACATTACAAGTGCACGTGCATTTGCCCATATAATTATGTAGGAATGAACATGAGTACCTTCTTGTATGCCACTCCCGTCATGCCGTAATCGAAAACAAAAAATTTTAAAAACACCCATCGTTATGCATTCTCTCTCTCTCTCTCTCTCTCTCTCTATATATATATATATATATATATATATATATATATATGAATGTGGTGAAATATGGATTCATTACACAAACATGTTTATGTTTCTGTCCTTTGGAGGCTTCTTCAGGTGAATAATTCGATTTATTCAGGTCCTTTTGGGGGACGTATTGGGGGTTGTCTATTTTGGGGGATGGAAAAACTTCGTCTTATTCTATCTATATATATATTTTTTTTTGTTCAGTTGTTGATCTCTATTTGTGTTTTCTCTTTTATGGGGGAAGTGGATTCCTGGCTAGTTGTTATAAATAACTTGGATTGTTTTATTCTATTTCATCTATAATAGTAGATTTATCATCCTGTCATAGTCTGCAAAGTGAAAGTGCTGTTTTACAATTAATAGTTTATTGTAGTTTACTGATTTTATTCTGTAAATAGTTATTTCATCTACTGAGAAAATGCTATTCAGATTGTCCTATATATTGTTTATAACAGAAAAAATCCCGTCATCTTTACTGGTACTATGCTAAAGTAAGTAATAGTGTCCATAAAGTATTTGAGTTTTTGGAAAGTAATTACGTATTCCACTACAATGAATTATAAGGCAACCAACTAAGGCAAGACTAGGGTTACATGGTACGAAACAATGTCTGAATTTAGTTCTCTTATTTCCAACGGTGTGTCGTTTTCTGTGTATAGTAAAGTGCAACCCGATGGAAGATGCGAACCTTAAAGAGCAATAGAATCGCTACTGTTTACTGCATGAATCTCAAAAGATAGTTCTGCTATTCCAGTAACAATGAACATCAGTGAAAAGTATCCTGATGCATTGGAGGCTTCTAAATGTCAGCTGTGGTTTGAAAACAGTGATTGTGATTCGAAAATATTTAATTACTTTCTGAACACCGTATTATGAATAAATGTATTGTATTTTTTGGCAGCAATTATTATTCCGTGTAAGTTTCATTAAAATTTCAATTTTTCTTCGCTGGTTTGCAAGAATGAAGGAACAATCTGAAGTCCATACTGTAGTTCTTCAAGCGCTCTTGACAGAAAGTATTTCAAAGGATTAAAAGATTTTAAATCGGCCTGAGTAATACACAGTAACATTATTGCCATTAGAAAGTTATAGTTTACTTTGGCTACTATAGGCGTACGAGCCGGGTGAAGTGGGTCGAGTGACCCCCCCCCACACACACACCAAATTTTAGAAGAACCTGTTGAATTTCAAACATATCAGTGTGTTTCGGGCTAAATTGTGGAACAATTTGGGCAAATCAAGCTTTTTGTCCTCCCTATGACAATGTGTTCGTTGTGAAAATGCATTAGATCAAAGTTCAATTACTTCGGAGCTCGTGAATTTCCTTATGGGCAGTTTAAAATATCTTCTTCCACTTCGTGAAAGCTTATATTAATTGAATTCTCTTTATTGTTGGAATTGAGTGATATTTTAGTGTTATTTATGAGAATCCTACGGATATTGAAGGAAGAGCAATGGTGCTGTTTGATGTGTTAGTTGATGGAACTTTTTTTCAGATCGGTGGCAAGAAAAGTGAAGACAGAGAGAGCGGTAGTTGGATATCCAATATAAGATGTTTTTTTATTACAGTCGATAATGCAATATCCTAACAGGCATATATATATATATATATATATATATATATATATATATATATATATATTGAGAAATGGATGTATATGATCCGACAGAATGACTATGAATTGCATTATATTCCGTTTTAAGTCTTATTTGAAGTGATTTCCCGTCGCTACACAGTTACTGTACCACTACACAGACAACATGAATATAATAAGCAATTGCAGAAGTCAGCAGCGATCAATTTTGGATTGAAATAGCTTTACAAACAAAAGAATTTTTGTTTATTTCTGGTACATTTGTTAAACATAGTGCAAACGCGAAAAATGAGAGATAAGTATCTCTGAAAGGAAAGCAATATGGGTCAATGCCGAAAAGGCTCTTTAGCGTGGTTAGAGTGAAATACAACAAAGTCCAGGGGGAAAAAACCGTGTTTTATACCTATTGAAAAGCAATGATGCAGGGCTGTGTGCTCATTGGTTTGAATATAGTAGCGACTTTATTATAGATGCTGTCATTTTGTTGCTTGGTTCGTTGATGTTGGTGTTGTCTTGTTCAGTAAGAATTCTAAATCTGTTTTTCAGTTTGAGCTTGAAAGATCGAGCGTGCTTTTTTGGTATGTTTATAGGTTGCAGTTTAGTGTGGAACATTTTCCTGTGTTTTTTGTTGGTGTTTACTTGTATTTTACATCGTACCATTCTATGATCGCTGCCTACATTGACTTGATTCAGAACTTGAATGTCCTTGATCTTATCGTTTTTGTCCATGAGGATGAAGTCTATTTCGTTCCTTATTTCGTAGTTGGGACTCTTCCAAGTCCATTTCCTTTTGGGTCCCTTCTTGAAGAGGGTGTTCTTGATTTTGTATCCATTAGCCGTTGCAATGTTTACAAGATCTTCTCCTCTCTCATTCCGTACTTCGTATCCAAATTTGCTGATGCAATCTTCATTTCCGTGTCGTACGTGTGCGTTGAAGTCCCCCATGATGATATCAAAGTATTTTCGTGTGTCTTGGAGTAGGGAGTTCAGGTCATCATAGAAGTTGTCTATTTCCTGTTGGGTTGATTGCGAAGTGGGAGCGTAGACTTGGATTATATTGAGTTTGTATCGCTTCGAAAGTTGTACGGTGACGCTAGCTATTCGGTCAGAGACGGCTTCAAAGCCGGTTACATTGTCTTTGAGGGCCTATTCAAACCAATGAGCACACAATCCATTTGTAAAATCTCAGATGAAACCAGAAATCTTATGAAAAAAGGCAGAAACCTCAAGCCACTGACAACAACAAGAGAGAAAATTGAAGAGGCCGAACAAAATGAATTAATCAAGAAAAAACATAGGGAAGACAAAAGATACACAACGTTAGTCATTGAATCAACTCTTGAAAAAGGTCGGGGCTTCAAAGCTATAAACAAAGACCTCAACTCTGGACGAAAGCAAATAACCAGCACAAAATGGAAACCTAACAACAGACTGAGACAGGATTGTTGACGTGCCAAAGAATTTTACAAAAAACTTGATTTGTCCCAACAAGCACTACGAAACAACGATACGCAAGACAAAAGCAATTAACTTGAGGACTTCCCATAAGTGACTATTGGGAGGATTCATTGGTTATACACCCTTCTTTTTAGGATTAATGGGATCTTCCTATGTTTGAAAGTAACGAAAAATCACAGTAGGATGGCAAGCCTTTAGCAGAGCAAGCTCAACCTTCAAAAATAAGGACATCCCATTAATCCTAAAAAGAAGAGTGTATAACCAATTCATCCTCCCAATAGTCACTTATGGGACTGAAACGTGGAACCTCACTGAGAGACATATCTGTAAATTGAGAACCATGCAACCTGCACATGAAAGAATTATGCTGGCCCTCACATGGAGAGACCACAAGACGGCACAATACATCTGGGAAAAGACAAGAGTCAGAAACATCATAAAATCCATTAAAAAACTCATAACACAGTGGGCTTGCCATGTTGCACGAATGGCGGACAACCAATGGACATCACAACTCACGACGTGGATTCCCTGAGGTCACATGCGGAACCGAGGCCGGCAGGAAATTAGATGGAGAGATGAGCTAGACAAATTCAAACAGTGCTGGCTCTGCCAGGCCCATGAGAATTATCGCGAATCCTGGGAAAAGTGTATGTCCAACGACGGACGTTGAAAGATTGATGATGATAATGATGATGATGATGATGATGATGATGATGATGATGATGATGATGATACAGGACAGATCTGCAGATCAATCGGGACATTGAATTCTGTTTGGTTGAATACTCTAGAAGTTGTTTCAAATCGACTTCTAGTCACTCTAAAAGACCAACGATGATGATGATGGTTCTACCGACCGTCTCCTTTTCCTCCATCTTCTCCCACTCTTTACCCCCAGCCGCAGCTGAAATGGGTTGGTTAATACAAATCAGATCTTGCTGCTACTAAACCAACTGACTGTAACGATCAAGATCTCCAGAATCTTCCACCAATACACCTCGCATTCTTTGTTTTAAGAGTCGACCAATACAAAGAGAGAGCTACTTTGGTCAGTCGAATCACCCCCCCCCCGTAAGAGAGTCTAGGATAGCTTATTCGACTCCACAACTAATCACTGCAAAAAAAAAACTTACGTTTTTTCCCTTTGTCTAGATCTACACTATTTTCTCACTCATATGGACTGTTTTTTTCATTTGTTTGAAAATTCCAACATGTGTATGCGTATATTTAGCAACACTTCTCCTCACCCGATCTGACCGACTGACAATAATTCAAAATTGAAGTACTGATTCATTTTATAGGTGTAACGGTTGCACTTGTATTTGTCATCTGTCTACTACAGTTTACGTCAGGTTATCGAGATACGGTGGTGTTTCTTTATTTTACCAACCGGCTTGGAATACCATGACTAGCGAACAGACCTGCACAAAAAAAACAATGCTATTAATATAGTTAGATCTTCATTCGTGTATATTTACTAAAGTGTTCAGAATAGCAGCTCTCATTAGTAATAATATCAACGATTGGGATGGTGCAATGAAAGATACAAACTAAGACAGTAACGCTCAGCATTCTAGCCTATTCGATCACTGCCGTGGTGTAGATTGTCTCTGACTTTCATTGAATTTCCATTTCTTCAAATCTTGCCTCTTGTGTCTTTTAGGGTGATTCCAAGTGCGCAAGTTATTATCATATTAACCTCATTATAGATTTTTTTTCCGGATCCCCATCTTTCGTGTACTTTGATGTTGTTATCACAGCCTTTCGAGTGATCCATCATTCGAGCCTTCGTTAGTTATACAATCTACAAGGAAAACGAAAATAAAATTCTCAAGGGGGAAAATGGCAACACAGAAAAAGGGAGCCAAAAATAAAATGTTCAATCCATTATAGTAGCGTACACAGACGAAAACACACCGCCATGATTTTTGTCATTTGTAGACAATATAACAATCATTTCCGTTCTACACAGTTTCCAGCTCCTGTGAGCTATTTTCTGATTTTTCTCTTTTATTTCCTGTTTCTTTTCAGTCACGTCTACAACCTAGCAAACCTTTTTCTCGTTGTTCACGACAAACAGAGCTGGCCCTCTTCCATCAATGTGAGGGTTGATCTCGACTTCCAACTCCCTGAGTATTCATTTGTTTTTTTGTTTTTTGTTTTTTTTTATAGAGAAACCTGGTTGTTACACATAGGTAGTAGTAGTAGTAGTAGTAGTAGTAGTAGTAGTAGTAGTAGTAGTAGTAGTAGTAGTAGTAGTAGTAGTAGTTATCATTACTGTAATGCTGTCTTTTTACTACAAAGGTGACATAAAGTTTCTTCCGTTCTAACTTACACTGTTTTAAATAATGTTTTGTGTGGTTTCTGATTATTTTTGAATTCCTATTTGTCCTTGTTTCTGATATCTGCTCTAGAGGTCATTCTCATTGTTCTATCTGTCACTTACATAATTGTTGCTATCCTGTTGTGTCATTTCTGCATCTCTTCAATGAAATCCTCATTGCATTGCTAAGATTTTCCTCTCCTTTATCTCTCTTGGCTCTTCAGTTGCATCCCTTACTTGAGAGATTTTTATGCTTTATCAATTATCATTATATCTACCTCCTGGCTAAGGTGGAACTGATCTGTCTACCCCTCAAAAACTGATATGAGGTTCCTAATATGACTTTTCCTAATGCTGCTGAATTTCAATCGTCGGCAAAATTCCAAATAATTCCTGTTATCGTTTATATGCTTCCTAATTCGAATTGAAACGAATTGAAATATCATGTGTTACTGAACTATCTTCCTCGCTATATAATCAACTGATGCTTTTCTCGGCTGTTTTATCTATTTGGCGTCAAATTACTTGATCTTGATGCATTTATAATGTACTGCCATTTTTAATGATTCACCTTCTCTTAAGGGCAGACAACTCGCACATAATTTAGTCAAATTTTCAAACTTTTTCTGCATCATCTTATAGAAATACATTAGATGGAGAGACGAGCTAGACAGGTTCAGGAAGTACTGGCTCTGTAACGCCCATGGTAGGGAGGTGTAGCAGATCCTGGGGAAGGTCTATGTCCAACGACGGACGCTAAAAGACTGATGATGATACAATGATAATTTGAAAAAGATATCTTATGACTGGCGTTGTTTATATATAGGATATAACATACACTGAGACATCGACTGACACTGGCAGTAGAAATATATTTCATTAAAAAACGTGCTTATATCAAGTGAAAGTTATATATTGTATAAATATATAACGTAAATATTGTATGCAAAATATAGATAATGAAAATGTTCTGTAAAATGCAGAATAAATAAACGTAATATCATAAATGAGATTTATAATAAACCTCATATATGATATTACATTCACTTTTTTTTATTCACCAAAACTTAAAAAATGCAGTTTCGGAAGCATAGAGGTTGAAGTTTTTTACAACTAATATCACTGATTATAAAAACTTTAGCGTCAATATTTTCAAAACCATGTTTTTCAAATTTAAGCAGGATTATTTGCACGGATAGACTTTCTATCTCATCCTGAGACAACATGAGCTGAACCAACGCAAATTAACACTAATTCCCAATATATAGACTGACACATTTGTTGACTTTACTTGATAACTAACGTATTATTCGGATTTGTATTAAGTGAGGGATTTCTGTTGGATTCCATGAGTTGTTCAAATTAAATCAATTTCAGCTCATCCATACAGAGAGAACTATATGAAATGAACTGTTGTTGTTTTTAATATAACGTGTGCGTATGCATGCTTCCTACAAGCATTCATTTATATTACCAATAGACGTAGGAGCCAACTAATAATGAATACAAATGTTTCGTCTGTAATATAGTGGGACATGAATAAATATGTCTGCTTCATCGGAAACATTAATCAAGCCAATATTTCTCCATTTTGTCAGGCACGCTTTGACCCAGATGAATCTATTTTTACTGTGCCTACTTCTAGTTTGGAAACTGTTCAAGTGCATACAATTATAATCAACACGGTAATGTTAAGCTATTTAACATTTCTATTATAATCAATAGGTCTCTACTATTATTACCTACGCTGAATAATTTGGAGAGGTGTATTCCCTGCTTCTCCATCTATCAACACAGTATTTCCAAAAATACAAAGTTTTGTGAAAGGGTGGACAATCGGGGAAAATGTTTATTAGGGGGCAGATCCAGGATATTTCGAGATTGAGAGTTGTTTCTGTTATTCTTTCATACGTTTGTGTATGTGCTCATGATTTCAAGACGATATTCCCACTGGTTAGCAGGGAATTATAATGACATTTTGTGGAAGTGTGAACAATTGGCCACAGCAGAAGCAATTATATTTAGGGTCAGATCTATATACAATTACTTTCCCTCTGTTATATCTCCAAAGCACGTAATATCACCAGAAGTGCATGTCTGTCCACATGACAATGGTAAAATTCCCAAATGAATTTCAATATGGCGATGAACTATTGAAGTGAATAAATCTTAGGCGGATCCATGAACAATTACTACCTCTACAAATCGCGTTGGCAGAGGTATGCTTTTTGTGAGCGCATTCTAGGTTGTTAAATATCTTCATCCATTCATTTTTTAATTTTATAGTATTTAGGATCATAAAAATAAATGATCGATTTTATTAAGTAGTTCTGAACGCCTTCTTCAAACTTGAAAAATAACTTTACATCTTTAAAATTGTGATACAATATTGTGTCCTCATGAGAAAATGACATGAACTTCATTGTTGTTTAATTTTGTTGAAATATTCAAATTACTACCATTTTTTGAGCCGAGACGAAAGCAAATATTTTGATTAGAACAAGATACTCAATGGAAAAAAAGCAAAATATTATGAATTAAAAACATTTTTACACATTGATGATCCATGAATCTATCCAAGATGAAAAGTTTTAGGAATATCTGAAGACAAAACCAAAAGATGAACAATTCCATTTCAAAATAAAAGGCTGGTTCTTACAAATCAGTCCTCAACTAAGGCAAAAAGTATCTGTTAGTTTAGATGAAGAGATATAATAAATTTCATAAGAGTATAAAATTAAATTACAATCAAATAATCTGTAAATCACAATGGATCTAACACCCACTCAATTCTTATTAAGTCGCGTGACGTTTGCAAGCATTCAGTGTAAATTTTTCCCCATTTATTTCTGAACTGACACAATTAGTTTTTAGTACCGTTTAACGCATGCAGCATGTTTGCAAAGACCAACATAATCGCAGTCAATGATACAATAACTTCGTGGACAGACATAGGCTAAGTTGGCAGATTTCTCAGCATTAGTTATCAATATTAGTACTGCAGTTTATCAAGCTGCCAAATGTGGTTGTTAATGGTTGAAACGCCAGTTGCTACCTAGAAAAGTAATATTCTCATGTGGAACTAAACGCAAAATGATATTTCAATAACATTGACTTGATATATCTATATTCGACCGATTGGCCTAAAATAATTGAAACATAGATTTCAGCAGTTTCTATGGTTGATTGATATATTCATTATCTGTTGGTGGCAAAACTGACCAGAAAATGACCGCAATTCTTCGGCCATTTGATTACATCCATAAGCCAAGTGCAGACACTCTTCAATCATCTTATGTTTGACAGCTGTACGCTAAATTATTATTTATTGACGATTCTGCTATTATTTCTCATGAGTACACATCAATAAAAATCATTCTGTAAACAAACAACGGTAGAGCATAGCTGGTGTTGCTAAACCGTTCGATGATTGGATTTGTACAAGAAATTGACAGAGGTTCAACTTCAGATTCCACTCACGAAGAGATAAATCGGAATTGAATCTCGAGAATTGAGGGATTAATACTTTCTTTCGTACATCAGTAAAGGTCATGTAGTACATCCCCGCTACATATTTTGAGTTTTTAATCTAAAACACAAGGAATTCCATCATCATCATCGTCAATGTTTTATCCTTCCCCAGGAATCGCCACACCTCTCTGTTATGTGCGTCGTGGATTCAATGTTTTCTGAATTTGTCGAGTTTGTCTCGACATCTCATATTTGACCGGCCTTGGTTCTGCAGTCGATCCCTGGGGATCCATGTTGTCAGTTGTGATGTCCAGTGGTTGTCTGCCATTCTTACAACATGACCAGCCTATTGCCATTTGAGTTTATTAATGGTTTTTATGGTGTATTTTCTCTCTGATATACTATGCTGTCTTATGATCTCTCCATATGATGGTGAGCATGAATCTCTATTGTGCACATTGCATGCTTCTCAGTTTACGGTTCAGTCTCTTGGAATGTTTCATCTTTCAGCTCCATGGGGAGGAAGGATGCATTGGTTTTATACTGTTTTCTTTTGGACTAATTGGATTTTCTTGTTCTTGAAGGTTAAGCTTGCTCTATCGAAGGCTTGCCATCCTACAGTGATTCTTTGCTCAATTTCTCCTTTTGAGGATTCCTTAGGGATTCATTGTCCTCGGTAGATGTAGTGTTCTATTTTACTCATCATCAGTCTTTTAACGTCCGTCGTTGGACATACGCCTTCCCCAGGATTCGCCACACTTTTCTATCACGGGCGTCGCAGAGCCAGCACTTTCTGAATTTGTCTAGCTCGTCTCTCCATCTAATATTCTGCCGCCCTCGGTTCTGCATGTGATCTCGGGGGATCTATGTCGTAAGTCATGATGTCCATCAGTTGTCCGCCATTCGTGCAACATGGCTTGCCCACTACCTTTTGAGCTTTTTAATGGATTCTATGATGTCCCTGACTCTTGTCTTTTCCCCGATGTACTGTACTTGTCTTGTGGTCCCTCCAGGCCCAGCATAATTCTTTCATGTGCAGGTTGCATAGTTCTCAATTTGCGGATTTGTCTCTTGGTTAGGTTCCATGTTCCAGCTCCATAAGTGACTACTGGGAGGATTCGTTGTCCTAGGTAGATGCACTGATCTACTTTCTCCAGTTCTGTGTCTTCGATTTTGATCTTGATGTTTTTATTTCCGATGTGGTTGTTGCACGTGATCTTCGTCTTTCTGAAGTTCATGTGTAGGCCGACTTTCTTGCTCTCTTCATTTAGTTCATCTCTCATTAGTTGGAGGTCGTGTAGGTTCTCTGCGAAAATGGCAATGTCGTCTGCAAATCTAAGGTTGCTCAGATACTCGCTGTCTATTCTAATTCTTTGACCTCCTAGTCAAGTCTTCTGAAGATCATCTCGAGGCAGGTTGTGAAGAGTTTAGGTGAGCTGGTATCACCTTGTCTTACCCGTTTTTGGAGCTGACAGGGCTCCGAGTCGTTATGTAGCCTAATAAAGGAGCTGCTGTGATCGTATATATGTTTCAGTATTTCGACGTATACTGGATCCACATCTTGTCCAGTGATGGCCTCCATGACCCAAGGGATTTCTACTGAGTTTTTGAAGTCGATAAATGCTACGGCGAGTGGTAGTTTATATTCTGCTGCTTTTTTCTCTCAGTTGATTTATCAAATGCAGGTGGTCCATGGTCGAGTAGCTTCTTCTAAAGCCAGCTTGCTCTGGTTGGTTTTCATTGAGTGTTTTTGTGATTCGGTTGGTGATGAAAGTTTGTATACGCAGTTGAGAAGGCTTATAGGCCTGTAGTTGTTGAGGTCTTTCGGGTTTCCTTTTTTATATAAAAGCATTGTGATAGCAGTGTTCCAATTGTCTGCGACTTTACTGTGTTTTAGACGCAAGTTGAAAAGGATAGCCAGTTTCCTCGTAATGATTTTACCTGCTTTTCGGAGTAGTTCGTTGGTGATGTTGTCTGGTCCAGGGGCCTTTCCTTTTTCTGTCTGATTGATGGCTTGTTCCACCTCCCACGGGGTCACTTCTGGGAAGTCCTCGAGTTGATTGCTCACGTCTTGCGTATCCTACTCATTGTTTTGTAGTCCTCGTTTGGACAAATAAAGTTTTTGGGAAAATTCTTTGGTACATTCAACAATCGTATCCGTCTATTGTTAGGTTTCCATTTACTTCGAGTATGCTGGTTATTTGCTTTCGTCCTGAGTTGAGGCCTTTCAAGAGTTGATTCGATGATTGCCGTCGTGTATTTTCTTCTTCCTTCCGTTCATTTTTTCTTGAATAATTTATTAAGTTCGGTCTCTTCAATTTTCTCTCTTGGTCCGAGTCTTTATGTACCCTGATGAAGGAGCTGCAGTTATTGTATATATGTTTCAGTGGTTATCTCTCTTTATTTGACATAAATGATGAAACAGAAATGCACGCTAAAGGAGTATTCGACTCTGGTCCCCTGTAACCTTTGTTATACTTTAATACATATTTGCAATAGCCAAAACAGAGAAATAAATTTTCCCAATCCACTTTCAAAATATGATATCAACTAATCAATCAATACCAAAAAATATTCTGCAGTCTGGAATTATCTTCAAACCATTACCTTCTTTTTTTCATTTATGTTTTTTTTTGACGATTTCAACTCCATCATATTTATAAAATAATATTTTTTAGTGCCTGATTACTCAACAAAATAAAATTGGAAAATGATGATAACATATATGCATTTGAAATTGGTATTTTGATATAGAAGTTCATATATATATATATATATATGTATATATATATATACACACACACACACACACACACACATATGTATATTTGTGTGTGCCTTTGCTTCTAAAACTTCAATATATCCTGAGACAAAAAGTTTATGAAGTTTTTAGATCGTAAGCCCTTCAGTATATCATAATCTTTTTCGTTAGGGTCATGTGATTTTGAGAGATGATACCATTTACTCAATAATTTGGATACAGGAGACTCAAATAAATATTTGCACTCAGCAGATGATACCATGGAATATATATATATATATATATATATATATATATATATATATATATATATATATACATTGATGGTGATCTATGATGATCCTATGTGTGGATGAGTGATCTGTGGGTTTGTCTGTACATGTTCATTGATGTGCCGGTGGTGCATGTCATGGCAGTTTCATGAGTTGAGTGTGTATGTATGTGTTGTCATCTGCATATTGTTGTGTTTAGAAGTGTTTAGAGGGAGGGGTCAGATGGTAAGTACTAACCTGCATCAACTGGGGGTTATTTGGCGGATGTTATTAATCTGGCCTGGTGTTATGAGATGGAGTAAAATCCCGGTCGTTGTTGGATAGTGTCGTTTATTACGATCATTGCAGATTCGATGATTAGGCAACTCTTCTGGAGGGGGGACATATTTGATTATTCAGCTTTTTGAATGTATGTATATTGTGACTGATCACTTTCACGCAGTCAATTCGATTGATGGACAACTATTTTTTATTTCTCTTCTGTTTTTATGTACCACTAGGGATTTGATTTCATGATGTCTTATCCCCTCTTCCTGCGTGTAGTGGTCTATGGCTAGGGAGAGGTTGTGTCTCCCAGCCCTGCCATGTTAGGGGGCAGTTCTTGAGTGGTTGTGTTTTGGTTTCTCCTGAGAGATGGTGGCGGGGAAATGCCGTTCGTTGTAATTGAGAATTCTGAATTCATTTATGGCTCAATTAAGGGTTCGGGGTAAGATAATAGTAATAGCACTAAATGAGATTTTAATGGGTTCAACAATGGGTTTAGCTAGTAAGTTTCCGGGTTTGTTTTTTTTTGTTTTTGTTTTCTCTTTCTTTTTCTTTTTTTTTTTCTTTTTTTTTCTTTTTTTTTTTCTTTTTTTTTTTTTGTTGGTACATTTTGCAAGCGACTGAATAAATGGGATTGAATCGAGTGTGATAGATTTATGGACAAAATAAAATGAGTATGCTGTGTCAATTGTGGTGTATTCTCGTTTCATCTTATCATGGATGATACCGTCTGGTCTGTTATGTTCGATTTGGTGATCAGTTTGGATTGAAGAGTCCTTTAACATTTCAATGTCATTTTTTTTTCTGGACACGAGGATCTAAATCTTTGAAAGTGTTTCCAATATCCTTCATGTCCCACTTTATTGTTTCTTCCACTCATTGTAATATTTTCGGGTGAGCAACTTACATTCTGAAGTAATATGGCTAATCGTTTCTTAAGTTTCTTTGCATAATCAGCTCATTGGTGACATATCTTCTTTGGCTATTTTGTCATAGAATTGATTTTGGACTCTCATTATGAATCCTTTCGTCCCTCACTTCATCCCTCCTTTCTCAAGCCATATCAAGGATTTCTAATCCCGTATATGTTGTGTAGCTGTGTGAAACTGTCGTGTAGTAATTTTTGTCTAAACTTTTATTTTTTTCTTGCCATATCCTAGTGTTTACTCATAATTCTCTGCTTTTAACATTTCCTCACTTTGGTTTACATAATGGTTTATAAGTTCTTCACAATATCAACACAGACTTCAATACTAATGAGACCATGTCGTTTTTCACTCTCTTTGTTGTACTGTTTTCTTAAAAGTTTGTATGAAATTAACAATCGCTAAACTCGTCTCCCAATTGCTTCATAACTCTTACTCCATCCTGGAAAATCGACAAGGCTTTCGAGCTCAACGCATTCACTGTATTTCCACCATATAAGTTTGATTTCAAAATCTTTCTCACTTTTCTGAATAACCCTTTTTCAATGTCTTTCATTTCCTGGTACGTAATATCATGGGCCTCCAATACACCCACGCATTTGTATCCCTCTCTTCCTGCAATGCCTTGATATTTTCTTCTCCTGGCAACTTTATTCCATTGCAAGTCATCAATTACCCTGGTTTCATCACTAATACTGCACACTGATCTCAAAGCCTATCCCCATAGCACCTAAGAATATCTTTTCTGCCTCAGGATGTTAACTTGCTTAAAGTTTGAGGTCATCTGCGAACAGCAAGTGATTAACTATTCCTTGTCCGTATCCTAGATCATATCCAGTCTGAATATCTTGCAAGGCTATACCCTCGAATTCCTTTTATAACCCTTCTGCTCCTTTGGCAATAAGCCTTCTTTATCCATATAGTCATTTATTCACCTGCAGTTGTGCCTGTTAAATGTTTCCATATATGTTGTTAGCACGTTGTAGGACGATAATTGGTTACTTTTTGCCCCTCACTTTTGATTTTCTGTATGAGAACAACCATGCCCTTCGTTAACCATTCTGGCACACCACATTTGTTCAGAACACTTTTTAACTTTATTGCAATTCTTTCATCACATGACCTGAAAGATTTCCGTGGCTTTCCAACCACATTGGAAAATAAAGTTAAATTGCATCAACCGTTAAACAAACATTATCATATAATTATCATAATTGGGTACAATCTTTGAAAACTAACTTGGAGAATGGAAATAACGTAAAAGTTCCTCAAAAGTTTTAATCTGAGATTTTGATTCTGAAAACAAATCATTAGAGACAGATCACCGCAAGAGAAGGAACAAATGGAAGTAAATAAGGAAAGATTAATAACGAAATAACGCTCAAAATACAAGAAAAACGCTTCAAAATTTGTCATCCCACATTGCTCGTTGGGAAACACCATGAATTTTAGTTAAACGAGGAGTTGTATAAATTTTCTAAATATCCTTATCTATACATCTTAATAATTGTTAAGTTTTTACTCCGTCCAACTAAATAATGCTCTGGTAAAGGTAGTTAAAATAGTTGGATTTATCGATACCCCCCCCCCACAAGCCTTTTAGAATAAAATGTAGTAGAGGGGATCCGCAATTGTATTCCTTGAATAGTTGTGAAATGTAAAGCAAATCCTAAACAAAATATACTGAATGTTTTAGAACTCCCAATGAAAACGAAAGTGAGGTAACTAAGGTAATAGAGTAGAATCATGATATAAAATTTACTAACCTTGGACAGAGAGCGAGAGGAAGCTACAGGTAGCTCTGAAGAGATATAGCAGCACAGGCCACGTCTCCCCCGCGTTTAAGAAGGGATGGATGAAGAAAACAAACTTCCTCGTTTACTTCCAAGTTCCAAACCAAAATATTCCAACAGCAAAATTACCATAGTTTAGACATATACAATTAAAGGGAACTATCTTGAGTTAAACGGTAAACTCTAATTAATTGTCAAGCAACAAGGAACTGATCAAAACCTTCAACATTCTTGAGAAAATTTTACGACCAGTAATGAAAATATAGAGGAGGATTGTAAAAGTGGATTGGTAATAAGGTTGTTCATATCTCTATATAAACCACAACATACTAAGCGTAAAACCTGACGAATAGAAATCTTGACAGGGTAGAAAACAAGCTAGACTTTGCACTTTGTCAGAGGGACCCACATATATATTTTATTTACAGTACAATCACCTTCATCACTCAGGTTTAGATACACATAATTTGTATTAAATTTTATCAACAACTGAATTTTAATGAATAAACAAAACAAGAAAATACGAATAACTCCGAATTGGTGAAAATACGACAAAATTTTATTGTTACTTACAATTAAACCAAAATAGCCCGTGGACAGACCCCTCACTCAAGGAATCGGTTGTTCGTAAAAATCATTATAATTATCTTAATAATATCCCACAAGGCCACTTTTGCTGGACGGTTTACACCCGAACACTTAATATTTTCTTGAGTATGAAGAGATAATATACAGTGTTAAGATACATGAAAACTTGCTCGAACGAACGTGATATACAGAACGAAAAGACAAAATTGTCATACAGAATCCTTGGGTAATGAAGAAAAAAAAAGGAGAGGTAAGTCTGAGAAAATGTTTGTATGCATACATAGTGATAATGGTTAGGACCATTTGGTCTTAAAAATCTTCAAACCTGATTGAGTAATTGTAGAGTACGTTATTCAAGAGTAAATGGGCTGGTTATTTTCAGAATCAAAAGAAAACAATAGATAGTCGGTTGCTGACGAGTGCAAGATGCACGAAATGCTTACATTCACTGGATACATATCCTTGGGAATATTATATATATATATATATATATATATATATATATATATATATATATATATATATATATATATATATATATAACTTATAAACAGAATCCAATCATTCTGGCACTTCATTCGAAATACTTAGGGAAAAAACATTCTGTTAAAACTTTCAGATACCGTTGAATTTTAGTTGTTCAGCAATTTCAACAGTGAATTAAAATAAACATGTTTTTATTTGCTGGCAGGTTATTTTCAAAGTGAAAAGATCGAGAATATCCATGAAGTCTCAGTTGCACAAATATTCTGCTTGTACCCAGTAAAATCGACAATTCATGACTACTCTATACGTCATATGCTGCCGGTGGCTAATAGAGATATGCTTGCATGTATCAGAGCAAAGCAAGCCAAATTGCCTACATCAATTGCTATGTTGTTCCGGCAAATCGTTTGCCAATTTTATTTCAGCCACACACAATGACGGCATCGAAGTTGATACACATGTACTATTGCTTTCTGTCATTGTTCTTATCCTTTTCTTTTCCAAGCTGATCTCTCTGATCAAGCCTATATATCAAATAGTGTGACTTGACAAAGAGAATTTAACCTCTACATTACACTGCATTCCTTGGAGTTCATCACTGTTCCTAACCAATCGTGCTTATTTCTGTACTCCTCCTCAGCTAATTTGCTGTCTTTAGTTAAATAAATGCCAATTTTATTTTTGCCTCCATACAGGTGGCATTTACTATATTCTCTTGTGTCTTGCCAATGTTGGCTTTACTGTAGTTTGTTCTAATTTATTTGATCTGGGCAATTATTGAAAATTCAGTATCCCTTTTGAAGCTTCCTTCTCGCAAACATTTCGTTGCTATGGTTATTATTATTTTTCAAAACAGACTAAACATAATAATATCAATGATGTTGATGATGATGATGATGATGACGATGATGATGGTGATGATGATGATGATGATGATGATGGTGATGATGATGATGACGATGATGATGGTGGTGATGATGGTGATGATGGTGATGATGATGATGACGATGATGATGATGACGATGATGATGGTGATGATGACGATGACGATGATGATGATGATGATGATGATGATGATTTTGAGGTTTCAACCTGGAACAAAATGATTATCATGATTCACCAAATGTCTGTCCGTGACAGCCTACCGCAAAAACCATTTGACATAACCCTGTGATTTTTTCCTGGGTACCTAAGGGAGCCCTGGACAGTGTTTAACAGGTTGGAATTCAGCCCCCAAAATACGATCGATTTACAATAAAAATTTATCTTAAAATTGAAACATTTTTGCTCGGCCTCTTTCATCTACTTTGCTTTCTACCTTTATCAGCCATAGTTAAACCCGGGGCAGTTGATTGTATCTTTCATAGAGGGAATTTTAAAGTAAAGGGGGAAAACATTGATTAGCTTAGAGGGGAGCTGAGAGAAAGCAATACATAATTCAAAAAATCGTTGTCTGCTGCTTTATCCGTAAATCATAAATAAAAACATGCTATACTCTATTTACAAAACCCCAAAATAGCATAACACCATCAAAATTCCAGTAATTTTCGGCAAATTAGCTTTGGAAACTCATTCCCCCAATTATGATTTACTTTTTGAAGCTGAAGTGAAGCGATAACATTCAGTGTCTGAGATTGTAAAAAATATGTTCTAATGTGCTAACTTCCTTTTTAAAACAAAAAACAAATGGTCACATTTTTATAAATTTGTATGCACGGAATTTTTCTAAAAACCTGTCTAATTTTCATGAAATAAATACGCAGTCTCTTCAAGCATTTTCAATTATCCAAATATTTAATTACTACTTTCATACGCAGATGATGAATAAATAAATATCAATGGTTTACGATTGAAGTTGTAATGAATTTCATACCCCTGATGTTAAAAACAGCATACAAATAAAATTTTAAAAAAGAAAAGAGTATTATGATATAAGAACAGACGTAAATGCAGTAATCTCAATTATATTGTTATTGCTTTGAATAGATATGTTGTTTTTCTCGTTTCTACACCGTTTTAATATCGAGTGGGCGAGGGTGTGAAACTTAACAATCGGAAAGATGGGTTAGTTCTAAAACTGCGAAAAAAGTACATAAATCCAACTTTTGGGGTATGAGATATGTCAAAAATAGCTAACGTGGTTTGAACATAAATTGCGAACAGATAAAGATATGAAAAGGAGCCAGACAAGGGAATAATACATCACCCAAACTTTTCACAACTAGACTTGAAAGCGTCTTTCAAAGAATTGACAGCGAGGAAATGGAATAAACATAGTCAAGGAATGTATAAATGACTTGAGATCTGCTGATGACGTCTACATGATGTCAGAAGCATTGAAAGAATTACAAAACATGTTGATGGATCTAGATAGGGGAGGTAAAAAGATAGGATTAAAGACACAAGAAATGTTCAAAATCCCTCAAAAGACCATACGAATAGAGGATGACAAATACGTTTACCTCAGTCATATGATAAAGTTAAATGAAGACAATGAAAGAGAAATAAAATGATGCATAACAATTGGCTTAAAAGCATTTGGTATGAATAGAAACATGTTGAAAAGCACTTTGCCAATGTGCTTAAAGCGTAAAATATACAATCAATACAAATACCAGCTGAAACTTACAGATGATAAACATGGAAATTAACAAAACGAACTGAGAACCAACTTAAAATCGCACAGAGAGCCATGGAAAGAACAATGCTAGGAATAATTTCAAGAGATAGAGGTCAATATGGATCAGAGGGAGGATTAAGAAGAAAATATACACATTATTACGCAACAAAAATAGAAGAGGGAAGGTCAGTTAACAAGAATAGATTGCAATAAATGGAGTAAAAGGATAACTATGGGACAGTAAAGACAGTAGGAAAGGACCTGACTCAAGATTGGGGAAGGGGGAGAAAAAAAGGCTTGTTGGTAGGTTATGACAGAGGATGGTGCAATCGTCAGGGAGGGTGATGAGAAAGGCTTCTATCCAACAGTCGACTTGTAACGGATGATGTTGATGGTAATCTATTGGATCGATATCCATCAAAAATGATCTCAGTCGTTCAAACAGAAATTGCTAATTTACGTTGCTTATTTTTAGGATTAGATCTTTTGCCCAAGGTAGCATGTTCTTGCTTGTATCTGTATAACTACAGAGTATTACATCTGTGAAAGTCAAAAGGGTTGTGAAGTTAATTCTTCTGGCTTATTTTCAATCTCACCTAATGAGTTATATTAGATCAGACGGAATTCTCGTTTATCCAAAGATAAATTGAAAATACGTTGGCTGGTAAGTTGAGTAGCACCATCGTTGAATGGGGATGTGATTTGATGCAATGTTCCTTTTTTTGTCAGTCGCCAGTGGTCTCGTTATTGCATCAACTGCAGTTTTCGCATGACACTGATGTCTGTCTAGAATTCACATGTTCCTGGTATATCTTTGCTACTGTTGACTGAGAAAAATCTAAAGCAGTTACAATCACAGAGATAAAGTTTTGCATCATTCTAGTCCAAAAAAGAAATTCCACGGTCAAATGGTGTCAAGTCCCGTCTGCGTCGTACGTTTGACTACACTGTCAACTCTACACTACCTCTTTACCTGTTTCGTCAAACATTTGTTATCCATCTGGGTCTATTTCTACATGTGGGGTAGGGGAAAAATCATCCAATGTACTGTTGTCTCTAATTTTTTGGCATTCTAGGTTTCATTCGTGTGTGTGTGTGTGTGAATGTTCATTGTCTGAATGCTGTCGGCTTTCTCAGACAAATTTTCTATAGGAGACACACTTTTAGCTTTCTGCAGCTGAAATTTTGGCGACATCTAAAGGAACGGTATAATTTTTTTTCTTATGTGTGGTATTTTTCAGATTTATCTATTTTTGTTTATTCTTTTAACTGCAGGAAATAGACAAGATAGATAGTGTTTTCTCTTCTTTCTTTTTTTCTGTACGTGTATCTCCGCTTAATGTTCCCTTTTCAAAGAGTTTAAAGTTCCTCCCAGTTGGATATCAACAACCATCAACCAAAACTGTCAACATAGGTTTCTTCATTGTTTAAACAGGTTTGGCTGGCTGGCTGGCTACGTATGTGCAGAGCGTACAGGCCGCACCAATGGAGCTAAAAGGTTGAAATTATGTCAACATTTTTTTTTTTCGTTCCAAAAATTCCACTCCATATTTTCAGTGAGGGGTATAATTTGCAATGTAAGTGCATGATGAATTGGTAGTTTTGTTTGTGTCCGGTATTGTTTTCGCTTCTTTTTTTATATATTCGGACTTGAGTGATCACCATCAAACAAAAAATGAGGGAATGGATTCATTCACTGATCCCCCTTTTTTCCAATTTATTAATTGGCCACTCCCAACACGGCATGTTACCAAAAGATATTGGTCACCTGACGGTTTCAGTCGAGTGACTAACCAGAATCGCCTCTTTCTTCTTTTTAACCATTTTGTCAAGAAGATAGAGAAAGCTTTCGTATAACTTCCGTCTTTCCAATTTGGAGGCATGACTTGTCTCTTATATATTCCACACCTCTCTCTCACTCTCTCTCTCTCTCTCTCTATCGATCTATCTATCTATCCATCCATCTACCTCTCTCTCTCTCTCTCTCTCTCTCTCTCTCTCTCTCTCTCTCTCTCTCTCTCTCTCTCTCTCTCTCCAAACCTCACTATCACATCCTATTTCTTTTCGGTCTTCAATTGAACGTCCATGAGTAAATTCTCAAAGAAGAGTTCGTAATGTTTGTACAAGTGCGTGTGTGCCAAAAGGAATAAATACAAAATCATAAATGAAAATAAAAGATTTTAACAAAATATCTTGTTTATTAAATTATTTCAAAGGAACAGACATACATTCACACAGGCGAATATCAATCCACAAAGACGTGTGCACATAAACGTATATGTGCATGCACAGACACGCACACGCATACATATATAGAGAGAGCGACGGTGAGGGAGAGTAAAAGATATGAAAAGAGAGTAAGAGAAAGAGAAGGAACGAGAAAGAAGAAGTGAGAAAGAAGGAGAAAGAGAAGCATGTAATGAGTTCCATGAGTGTACTTGATTTACAAACAAAGTTTTTTAAAGGTTGTAGATTTAAACAATAAATTCTCTTTCTGACATGTTTCATTCATTGATAGATAAGAAGTTCGTAACGATGGCAATCTCCTCACTGTCATGCTATCTTTTATTTTCATTCTTACCTCTTTTTTTATGTCCCCCTGGCATTCCCTCTGTTCAGTTAACTGTGCTTTATGGCAGACATACTCTGTTTGTTGTTGTTGTTGTTGTTGTTGTTGATGATGATGATGATGATGATGATGATGATGATGATGATGATGATGATGTCTGCTTTTCAGGCTGAACTCAATTGTATGCTTCTACCTGAAAATCCAGACACAAACACCTTTTTTCTCAATTGACACCAAGTTGTACTTTAATTAACTCCTTTTTTTTTTATTCTTTCGTTATCATTTTAGATAGTTCAGGGCATTTACAAATGGAACGCATTACCGTTCATCACCATCATCATTCACTATGATAAGTACAGAGACCTGGAAATTGAAATTGAAATCATAAAAATCTGGCAACTTGAGACTGAAACAATATCTGTTGTTATAAGATCCTTTTGGGTCATAAAAAGGGTTTCGAAATGTATTAAGATAGAATACCAGGAAACCCAAGCATCTATAAGATACAGAAAATTGTCCTTACAAGTAGCACCAATATCCTTCGCAAAGCACTGTCAATGTAAATATTTTGTTGTTCATATAACTTCGTACTGTTTCTTGTGTAGCCTCCTGTATTAATCCTCCATTTGTATATATGAAATGGAAAAAAAATGCCTGTGCGCCTAGTGAATCATAATATCGTTGCCTGCCTTAAGTTTCTAGCCAAAACTCAGTATGCAATGAATGTTACAAGACCTTGAAAGGAAAATGCTAGTAATAATAATGATAATGGTAATAATAATTAATAGTCATAATAATAGTAATAACAGTATAATAATAAATATTAGTAATAATGGTACGATTGGTGAAATGATGATATGAAGGTGAAGAACATTCTGTCAGATCACCTCACATATACATTATTACGAAATGGATATATAATCAAACAGAAATAATTATAAATGTGTTATATTATTCTGATACCATGTAATAACCTGAGTGACAGAAATAACCAGACCTTTCACTTTATATCAGGAGTGTGTGAGTATTTATTCATATATTTATGTATTGGGTATAATGCAACTACTTTTATAACTTTTATACGATGTTTCGGAACCTAACCAAAAGATTTGCTCTAAAACTAAGATCCATGCAAGATGTACAAGAAAAGATTATTCTTATCATCACCCGGAGAGACCAAAAGACAGAAGAGTATATAAAAAAAAGGAATCAGAGATATCATAAAATCCATTATAAAACTCAAATGGCAATGGGCAAGCCATGTTGCAAGAATGCCAAACAACCATTGGATATCACGACTAACAACAAGAGATCATATAGAAAATAGTGGATAGCAAACAATAAGATTGAAGATTTGGGGATATTGGTGCCGCAGCGTCCAAGATTGAAATGTGTGTCAGATCTAAGAGAAAGTCTATGACCAACGATGGACACTAAGAGGATGATGATGATGATGTTGATACAATCATCACAAATAGATGTTTCAGCATGTTCTAAATTTGTACAAGTACAAAAGTGTACTCATGAATGCTAAAACATTGCAGTAAATTCTATGCATTTATTTTAAACATATGAAATTGTGAATTTACATATCTCTCTCCCCTTCTCTCTCTCTCTCTCTCTCTCTATATATATATATATATATATATATATATATATATATATATATAGATAGATAGATAGATAGATAGATAGATAGATAGATAGATAGATAGATTCATGGGAGTGACCCAACATTTTCATGATAAAAAATAAGATGATAAGGATGTTGAATATCGACACCGGCGTATATAGTTCTAAAAACTAAGAATAATGGGTTGAATTGTTGATCTTTTACCAAGGTATGGCATATTATTTATTTGCAGAGTACGCCTTTAATGGATCTCATTTTACTTCTAAATAGTATGTCTTCTCAAAACGAGATCTCGTGATAGGGCGCGCAGGAATCTAAAGATTTTTTTTTTGCATCTTAAATATAGTAAAACACAACATGCAAATTCATATTTTAGACGCATGCACTCTCGCGCACACACACACACACACAAATATATATATATATGTGTGTGTGTGTGTGCATATATGTAGAGATAACAACGTTGAAAATAGTTATCAAGATGGCACTCATATATATTTCCGTGAATATGTTTGCTTTCTGCCTGAGAAACCAACGTACATATATATATATATATATATATATATGTACCATTAAATAATTGTGTCATCCACAAACAGCCGTTTCGTTGTATTACAACTCTTCAGTGGGGCTATAGACTATCCATCATTCAATCCAGTACCACGAGGTTGGATGGAAACTTTCGCTTCAGGTCCAGAGGCTGGTAACCTACTCCCTGCTCTACGCAGAACTGGACAGTCAGTAAGGTTGAACTTGAGTGATATATTTATTCACAATCTACACACATCTACTTTCTGTTGATGTGTGTACATGAGTGTTATTCGATAAGTCTGCGTGTGAGATTTTTTCTTCTTCTCTTTGACCGTTCATTTTCTTATAAATTTCAACTTTTTTGTTTTCTGTTTATTTGTTGCCATTTTATTCTGCAATCACTTGTTTCTCGATTTGTTCCCTCTGCTCTTCAACACATACATCCTGCATTTTGTATACTAAATGCACTTTTATTTTCGCACAAGCCTGCCACTCTCTCTCCCCTTCTCTCTCTCTCTCTTTCTCTCTCTTTCCCCCCTTCTCTCTCTCTCTCTCTCTCTCTCTCTCTCTCTCTCTCTCTCACATTCCCGTTTCTCTTAGTCTTTCTTTTTATAAACCACCAACCATGACTGTCACCCAACATAGCTTTCAAGTTGGCCCCAGGCTGGCAATGTATTCAACAAGGGTACAAGTCGCACCAGTTGACTTGGAGATCTAAAAATGTGAACATTCACCCATTACTTTGTTCAGAACAAACGTTTTGTTGACCCACTTTAAATAGATTTCCGGAGGGTGTCAGGTTACAATGTATTTTTTTGGTTGAATTGGTACCTTAGTTTGTACCCAACAGCATTCAAGCTTTTTTTTTATTCAGACATGTTTGGTGATCATTGTCCAACAAAAGGCGAGAGGATTAATTTAATGATTGATTACCACTTTCTACAATTCTTTTATTGATCATCCTAAACACAGCATTTTTCCAAAGGACATTTCTCACGTGACGATTTCTATATACTGACTAACCAGACCTGTCTTATATATTTCATTTGCTTTTTTCTAGCAGTTTTTTTTTTCGCGAATTACTGTGTTTTACTTCTTTTCTGTCTTCCTTTCCTTTCTTTCCTTCCTTTCCTTCCTTTTCGTTCTCTCCATTTTTATCTGCTGCACATCGTTTTTACTTGTTGTCTTCCTTTCTTCGTTCTTTTTTTTTTTGTTTATCCCGTCTTTATTTGTTCTTTTTGTTCTTCTTTATCCGTCCTGTCTTTGTTTATTTTTCTTTGTTTGTTTGGGGGTTTTTTTGTTCTTTCTTTCTTTGGTCTTTTTTTGTTTGATTTTTCTTTGTTTCTTTAAGATTTGATCGTTTACTCATTTGGTTCTAGTCTTCTTGAATATTCGGAATAAATGTTCAACTTCACCTATAAAAAGTTTGCAACGTTTAGAGTTTTTCCTTCCTAATCTTTTGATTCATTGTATATTATCTTTTTTCTGTACTTTTTAGAAATGCCTCGTTTTTTTTTTTCTGCCATTATTTATCTTTATTTATCATTCTCTTTCCTACCTATTTTTCCTATTTAGAAATTCTAACTTTGACTTCTCTGTGCCAATACGATAATCCAAATGGTGAATTAGTGACTATTCTACTGATTGCATCACCCACTTCATGGTAAAAAAAATTTTGAAGAACAAAAGACGCAATTTTCATTCCCAAGTATTTGGTTAGTGAAACCTCTTTTTTAGTGATTCAATATAAAGAGAATAAAATTCATTTCAGATGAGAGCCAAGAGTCATCTCCCCTTTATCTCATTTCAGCATCATATGTCTCATATGTACTTAAGAAACCGATTCGTTGTTGGTGATTACCAGTGCTAATCAGAAACCTTTAATTTTTAGATATATGGCTAAAACTGAGCAATGCTTTTTATAAGGAAATTATTCATCAAAACTTACGCATTGCAAGAAGTGATGGGGATCTGATTGAAAGTAGGAGAGATTTATTCGGGTAAAAATATTAACAGTTTTGTTGCTTTCACTGTTAAAACGAATTTTAGCCTAAGGAAACTAAATAGAAGCTGATGATTAATAATAGTCAGAAAAGAATAATAGTGGTTAAAGCTGAGCAAGTATTACGGTAATAGTACTTAATTGAAAACAATACGTACATCATTTTACGGTATACATCCATAAAATGCCTCAACAATAACACCGCTGTGTTGTACATAGAATGAAATAGTAAGCAAGGAGAGAAAGAGTATATCTATATTTGATCTTATAAAAATTCCTTTTATTAAAAAATTAAAGTACAAATTTAAGTTGATTAAACTTGGTAAAGTAATGAACACATAATGCCTTGTGGTTTCATTATTTACAAAACAGTATATTTTGTAGTCTGTGGTTTTTCACGACAGCCTGCAAAATGAAAAATAAACAATTCAACAACTGATGACAAAATTGCAGATAATTAAATCCGTGAAACAGAAACCAACAAAACCGGATGGACAACAATTATCTTCATTTTTTTTTAAATGACCTTATTTATTGATGATCTTCCTTGAATGTGAGGAAAAATTGCAGAAACTTGTAGGAAAATTATTTGTGAGTAATCTTTGTGCCATTAATAACAAGAATGATTCGCGAAAATCCTGTAGACAAATTATTTGTTTCCAATGTTTATAACCGAAAGTTGGTCAGAAATGGCCTCTGGAGACCTTGGGTAGCCTTTAAGGTCAGCTTATGTATGAAGATGATTTTTACTGATTCTTTATGCAAAATATTAGGCCAATACATCTTGTAATTGTAGCGTGAAAGAGGCACGGACAAACTAACAAAAGGCTCAAATACGAATATAGAATAATTTCTGAGTTGGGTGTTTGTTTTATTTTTTTTTAAAATAATCAATCCTGTGTTAAGGCTTACTATATAGTCATGAAAATTCAGTACTAATATGGAAATCGGAGACAGCAAATTTGATTCAAATCACGGTTCTCGAGGAAAGAACTTTCTTTGAATTTTGAACACCGACTTAACTGAGTCTTATTCTAATATGTTACATGAAATTGTCCGACTGGGTAGAGAAATGAGTTCTGAATTTAATCTTAAAATCATGATCAGAGTTTAAAGGAGATGAACAAGACGATGACTATTGAATGTATCAGTCTTCATTGTGACAATTAGATCTATGTCTTTCATAATATCGATCATAGATCAATGATGCATGTTTGATTGCATACTCTCCTCCTAACTTTTTTTATTTTGACCAAATGATTCAAAGATGACTTTGCACTCCACGATCAGAAATTGTTCTTTATTTTTCCGGTAACTACTAAAGATTTCTGATTATATCGGTTAATCACATCACATAGACACATCAACAGACTCTTGGCTACTCCAATCATTAAAATTTATGGGTTTTCCACCCAAAAAGATAAAAATGCCTTACCAGAATCATTCAAACGATGACTGAAGCAGAAGGCAGATGATTGTAAAAGTGTCTAGCAACCAAATTCTTTTTGTTTGAAAATTCATTGCTTTCAGGAACAACAGAAAATGTTCAATTATTTACAGTTATTTTTATAAACCTATCTGCAACGACAAAATTACGTCTTGAAACCAGTCATTTAAGGTCAAGGGTTACTTTCGAGTCGAGAAATTTATTTATTGAAATAGTGTCCTGGTTACCAAGTAGAAATGAAGTAGCTTTAACATTGGAGCACGATGATGTAGCCCGGTTAAATCACTATAAGTCGTTGAATGCTTTTTCTCACATTACTCTGAATCAATAAAGGCAATTAACTGCACTTTTCTCCACATCAAATAGAAACACGAAACCTATTTATAACCCGACGTAAAAACACTGACTAGTAGGAATAAAGAAAACTAGCATTTCCCTCAAAATAACTATGAAGATGTCAAGGAAATGTATACACAACTATCAAACAAATAAAGCCATTGAGTTGACTTTGGAATTAGGGAAGACCTTTCTAACGATTTATTGAATTGGTCAATCAAATCTTAATTCTAAAATATAAAAGTGACGAATTTCAGAGAAAATAAATGCAGCTCCAATCTCACTATTCTGACATGTTTTTTTTTATTCTTGAAATATTCATGTGGAAAAGCTTGGTTCAAGTTTTGGATTCCTCCTCACTTCATCTGAAGAATGTCAGCACCTGTGCACACAAAAGGATGCCAGCACATGCATTGCATGTGAAGGTCTTTTCCGTGGCGTCATAGAAAAAAATAACACTCCAAGTGGAGGCGAGCTGTGCAATTTAAATTCAAGGAGGGGGGTTTCTTTCCCTTCTCAGGTCTCAAAATTCAGTGAGAAGAACGGATAATTGTAGGCATTTCCAAGCAACAATGTTTAGCACAATGCATTTATTAGGAAGTTTGGGCCAAACTTTAACAAATAATCTGCCATGAAATTAAGCAATCATGACATTCTACCAAGTTTTAAACGCTGAATCGAAATCCGTGACCAATGTGTTCATTAAGAACGCGTGTACCTCTTTGTGTGTGTGTGTGTGTGTGTGTGTGTGTGTGTGTGTGTGTGTGTGTGTGTGTCTTAGAGAGAGGGAGAGAGAATGTGTGTGTGTTCGTACGCTAACGTGTGTATGTGTGCTTTCATGCGCGTGTTTGTTTTAGTTTGAGTTGCCAATGAACCATTGGTATTTCTATTAATTCTCGGCACCAACGTTCCAAGTCAAGGATTCCCAGAAGAAACTTCACAAATTGATCGGTCTATTTCTTTAGCTGCAAAATCCGAAGTGTGTAGAGCGAAATCCTCAGAAACAGACACAAATAATCCAATTATTTATCTCCATGGTTTTAGTTGTTTACGTTTCTTGTACTCAAAACTTGAATCTGGCTTCGAGATATTTAACACACTGCATGAAAAACCTTATTGTTTGTCAAAATACTCACTACCAAGAGAAATAAAAATGACAAATATCATGTAACAGAAAGAAATACAAAGTTCAGCAATTTGTACAGTTTCGAAACGAGGGTAAGTGTTCAAAATTGATGAAAATGAACACAAGAGAAGTATTAGCAAGATCTTTGAGCTTCATAAAAATTACACGGAGTGTCAAAGTCACTAATTTTGTGAGGGTCATTTTGATGCATGTTAACCTGTAACAAGAATGCCAAGTCACGAATTCGTTAAGAATATTTGTTAAGAAAAATTATTATTAAATGTTTAATGTTCATATATGTAAAGCAATGTACAAATATTTTGGTTCTTAGGAAGTTTGTGTGATTTTGTTTAAGACTGTTTGGTATTGCATCCGTCAAATATAGCAGAAAATACAGGAAGGAAAAGTTCGAGGGAGGATAGATAGATTTAAGTATTTACATGTATATTTATTAACAACCATTATTAGAAAATACTACGTCTGACACTTATCTTAACTAAAGGTTGACATTTCCCATCAGTAAATATGACACAAAATCAACAGGAGTTGGACACAAAATAATCTTTCACTTGGCCAGAACTACGAAACGAGATTTTGGTATTCATCTTGAAGGTAAAACATCTATTTCCAGTAAATTTACTGAAGTTGATACAGTTTTTGCTTTCTTATGATCTTCTGAGTCGCTGCTGTGGTCACTGCTCTCAAATGTTGCAGTGGCCTTTTTATTTGGAATCACGTAAATATATCTATTTTTCTTGTATTTCTCTTTTATGTATTCTCTGTTACATTTGACGAAGAGAATGGCGCTCTTTGTTGCTGGGAACTGTATTCCTAGCACTGGATCAGTTCTTTTGACATCCACATGAAATTATCTTGTTCATCGACATAGGCTAGGCTGGTTCAGCATTTCCATCATCCAGAGGCCATCCAAATTCTGTGCATAGCAATGTGTACATTGCTGTCAATAATGGCTATCACAGCAGTCTTTTTCAGTTGCAGGTTTTCCGTCGGTTATAGCTTAAATAAGCTTTAGGAATTTGTATGCTCTCAGCTAGCCAAGATTATAATCCTCAAAGTGATCGACTGCGGTTGTGTACATAGCTATAGTGAGGTCCTGCACCTGATGGAAGAGGTCATCAGTTATGGCATCGATAGGGTTCACACCAAACTCTTCAAATGCAGGTATAGCCAGACTTTTGTCGCTTTTGAACCTTAGCTTCTGGTCAGTGAAATGTGAATAACGTGATATCTCTAGCATACAGACAAAGGACATGGCATGACACTGTGATGGTCTCAGTGTCACAACCATTTTATGGATAGGCAGATATGCATTGTGGGCTGTTCAAGCCTACCGCTCTGATAGATCTCTGTAGTGCATTGCACCATAGAACATTAGCTTCCTGTTGTGAATGTTTCAAAGTAGGAACATCCGTAACAGACTCTTCTGTGAGCAGTGTATTTTTCATGTTTTTCTTTGAATGCACCACCCAGGTAAAGACCTATTGGCTGCTTCTGATCGGGCGTATCTGTATTTCTATTCAGCTAACTTGGGATTTGGTGCACTGTACTTGTCAAAGCCGAAGTTTGCCGACAGGCACATCATTTAGAAGCAGGATTTTGTGCCGTTCAGCGATGATTCTAAATGTTTCATGTTTCAGAAACGACCAATAGCATTAAAGATTATTGCTGTCTTTCTCTCATTTTGTGGCATATCAGGGATATCACTTTGGTTTCCTCTTTCAGGATTTTCACTAGACATACAATGAGAAGCTTGGGATACTTTCAGTCATTCTAACTTCAGTTATCAAACTGATATGTTGTATTTGTACGGGTACCAAAAACACTATCTTCCTCTTGCATTTTTGTAACCCACCCTGTAGGTTTCCAGTTACTTATTGAACAGATTGTGCACCCAGGTCGTAATCATTGAAAGTTCTAAAGATCATTTCTGGATTCGAACCTTTTATAACATTCCATTTAATTTCAAAGAAGGAGGATTTACCCCTTGGGTATCTCACCTTTGCCTCTATCTTCATAAGCGATAGCTTTTTGGCAAACTTAGAAACTTGCAGTGTAGCTATCTGCCACCTGCATCAGATCAGTAAGTCTGGGTCAAATGGAGAAAATAACGAACAGTATCTTTAAAAGAATAACAAAACAGCGTCTGCGTCTTGACGTGAATGTTGTCTGCCTACTCCACTAGTCCTCATTCAAATTTCTGCGTTCCATAGTTTACAGCTTGCTTATTGGTCTTATTTACTCCAATCAGAGTACACCTATCCTAGTTAGAAACGCATAACATTCGTACAACAAACAAGCAGAATGCTGTGTAGGATAAAAACGATAGTAGTAGTAGTAGTAGTAGTAGTAGTAGTAGTAGTAGTAGTAATAGTTTACTGAGTAAAACTGGAATTTAACTAAATATCTGGATCTTGACAGAGAATCGAAAAAATTCTGAAATATGGTGATAATTGAAGCCATCATTATTGAGGCACTTGCAACAGTGCAGAAGAGCTTTGCTATGAGATTGGAAGAATTGGAAATCAAAAGAGTGATTGAAAGCATCCAGATAATAACATCACTAATATCAATTGGAACACTGAGGAGATTATGTACTCTAATGTTGAGGACTGTTTGTCCTATTTATTTTAATTCTGAATGATTGAAGACTCATGACACGTTGAAATATCATTTGTTATTGCAACTCGAGATCATCCCGACATCGTCAAGTGTCTTGACAACATTCGAATTATAATGTTTTGGGAGAATTCTTAGGCTTTATTTTTGTATATCATATTTTTGTATTCTCTCATGGAAATGTGTGGAGATTACAACACAAAGGATTGAACATTATGGTAGGTAAGGGATATTTGATGAACTAGCATTATGAAAATGTTCTCTATTTATATCCTTATTCACACATGATGTGGTTAATAAACCTCACTATCATTAACAAAGCCAACTGCACTATTCTTTAGTAAATGAAATAGTCATTAATTACAATTACGTTCCTGGGAAATACTTTTGCAGTACATGATATCAACGAGTTTATCGTAAAGTCGAAGAGTAATGATGTAAATTAATTGCATCACGCTGATGGATATTCATCTATCAAATGGAATTTGATACTCAGTCTTCGGATGAATTATGCAAGCTTGCAGCGATGAGACTTTTTTTCAACATTCCTCGTAATTTTGATTTTGGATGTAGCTTAAAAAAATGCTTCAAAGTTGCTTTTCAATCTTCTATCATAATGAATCTATGAAGAACTGTCCTCGAAGAAGAATAATTTTAAATAAATTTTCCACTAATTACTTCGATTTTTATCACTCTCGGCAATCTTGCTTGATTCTTGTTTGTCTTCCTTCTTTTCTTTCTTTCTCCTTGTTAGTTTGGGTTTTTTGTGATTTTTTTTTCTTCCTGCACATATCTTGTCCTGTAGGGATATCTATTTCATTGAATTTTCTTGACCTTACTATTGCCTTTATTTATTCATAAAAATGGATGAGATAAGCGTTCATTATTTGATTTGCATTCATATTTGAAAAAATCATGAATTGAAAACTCGGAAGGAAGAAAACGATGTTATCTTCTGCAGCGAGTGTGAATTTGTTGATTTTCTGTAATAAAACTTTCCGGTTGAGATTTTAAATAGAACCCCCATCTTTGTAAAATCCGAAAAACTTCCAAAAACTAACAAATATCTAGATGGTTCTAAGGTCAAATGGATTGGAAGCACTTGATATCAAAAGAAATGAAAACCTTCTAGAACTGTAGATGTATCTTTTCGAATACCTTCATTAAAACACCTTTGAAGTGGATGAAGTTATTCTTTCAGGTTGTAAAGAATAAGAATTTTAATGAGAACAGAATTGAGATGAAAAATGTCTCGCGTGTTAACTTGTTGTTTGTAGCATTTACCTGTATGAAAACATCGTGCGCATACGTGATTAGTCCCAGTCCGGAGCAGTTAGTTGAAAAAAAGTGAAATTTGGGAATCAGTTGATTTTCTGTAATAGACTTATCGAGCAATTAATGTTCAGAGAACGACTCCATGACAACCAGAGATAAATTGAAAGAACAATTACTAATAATTGAGAGAATGTTGATATTGTGAAAATATTTTATTTTCAAAACTAGCAAAGTTATCTAGAATTGGTTTGGTAATACGACTTTCTAGATCATTAGAAATTTCTTCTCAAGAATTTTATTTAAACTCAATTTTATGCTATTTCCTACAACATACAAAGAATGAATGAAAGAATATCAGGCTAACTCATCTAACCGAAAGGAAAGTTTTGTGAGTTGTGGTTTGTTATTTCCTCTTGTTTAGTTCTGAAATATGAAGTGAAACGTTGTATCTGTTCGTTTTCACAGTAGAAAAACTTATCCTGATTTCTTGAAAATAAAGAAGAAACAACTTTTCAAAATGGCATGTTCAATGGGAAAGATTTTATTCGATTTCAAGGATTATATAGATGAATTATTGCCTTGAGTTAAAGTTATTTTTCTTACCATGTGCAACTACAGACACGGCACTGACAAGATGGTTTCTATCTCGAATCAATCACTCGAATAATTTTCTGCAAATGTTTACAAGAAAAGCACGAACTGCAAAACTCACAAAGATACAAACACACGCATCAAAAGAAATAACTCGATTGCAAATCTGATTTTAAAAAAATACTGCTGTAATAAGTGACTGGAATTTTCCAAGAGAAACAAAAACACATATCTTAACAAAAAGTAGTTGAGCATTTCATTAGACTGCATGACGTAAGTCTCGCTTTTGTTTGGGAACTAAGAAGAAAAAGTTTATCAATACTTTAAAATGAATACAGAGTAACAATAACATAAACTTGGTGAGCCGACTTTGTTTATCACAAGTTCTATCGATATTTGGGTAATTTACAGCACAACACTTTTATCCAAAATATATTACAAGGAAACATTTGAAGTTCACAGGACTTCAACATTAGACTACGTTTTATGAACTTTTAAGCTTATTTACCTCACTTTTAACTCTGTCAATAGCTTCTGGAAGAATTTTAGGCCTCAGTAATTACGTAAAGCGTAAACATGACTGTTGGATAACGGAGAGTGACATTTCATCCATGTTAAATAATCGTGGGGACAATGGCTTGGGACTTATCGCCCGAATCCTTTGTTACAGCCGATTGTGTAGTTTCTTGATGAGTGCACATTTCATACTTGCACTGACACCGTCGATACAATCTTACGGAAAGCCTGTTGTGTTCAAGTCCGGTCACTGAGAAACATAATGGCGAATCTGCGAAAAGGAAACACTGCAGCTGTGGAGAGGGGTAACCTTGATCCATATTAAGAACGAGGAATCTGATTATGAAAATAATCCATGTTGTTATGCTTTATTTTGTCGTATATCTTCCTACAGATGAAACTGTGCTGAAAGATTCCTGTATCTAAAATGCTACATTTTTCATATTGGATTTTGCACAAACAACATGCGAAATTAGCTCCTTTTCTGAGGTACTCAAACATACCTGCTAGCCCTAGGGTAGAGGCTAAACAGCTATCCGCCCCAACTTGCTGCTGTAAAATCTGTCCTAATACGTCTCTAAATGCCTACTATTCCTCTATCTCTAAATTCATGAGTTGATATATGAACATACATACTTACACATATATCTACCAGTGTGCCACTTATAACATACAGACACATACACATACGTTCATGCTCTTTTCCTTGTCTCTTATCCCCTATTAGTGATAATCCCTATCCCGTTTCTTCACTGGCCAGCTATATTGGGGAATAGGTCAGCTACACTTGACTCCTGGTACCATACATCTTTTCATGGGAAAGGGATGGGAACAGAACAACATCACAGCCATTTTATCATTGGCGTGCACACACATATTTTTGACATGCAATAATCGAATTGCTGACATTCTGCCTCATTACCTATTACGTAACAGTACTCAATATCAGTTTTAGAGAATTCACAGTAAAAATACGATGATCCGATGATTGAATGCGATAGGATCAAACATTTAATATTGTGTATTTACCTGGTCTCGGTTGTTTCGGCAAGACTGTCCAACCTGCAAAGTTCAGGAGTTACAGATGTTGAATATTGTTGATGTACGTATAGCAGAGACAACCCAATCAAGTTATTATTCATCTACTAAAAGAGGGGGATCATAAAAGGAATAATAATTACTTAGGCTCACTATCAGTTATGATACAGATGGAAACTCTTACAGTTGTGGACAAGGAGGAGGACCATAATCTTTTTATGTCTATATTGAAAATGGATGTAGTTTGACTAATGCCCTTTAATTTTTTTATTCAAAATATTACCGATGCGCCAGTGTTTGCTTAAATGTCATTTTTTCGCGGATTCTCGTAGCGCTATAATAAGATGAGGAAGATATCCAAGTTCTGACAGATTTCAGCAACCTCTATACATTTGACAATTCTCATAGCTTAGCTGTAATTCCATCACATGGCTGGAAGAGAAATAGAAATTTCTATGCTTGATTGACGCATATGACACAGATAATGCGGTTTCTGGTTTGCTCTAACGCTAATAAAGAAATCCTTCGACACAATAAAACATGGCGGTTAGCAAGAAGCAAGAAAAATGCGATGTAAATGAAAGCATGTCCATTATCAGAGATAATATGATAAAGACGGGGGGGTGCCACAAATGGCGTAACAGGGATGAACATGCTTACTGATTGGTGAATAGTGGGGAGGCAACGCTAGGTGTAAATAAATGAGGAAAAGTGTGTCGGCTGCGTAGAAGCAATGAATAGAAGGGAAGAAAAAATAAGACGATGCTCCATGGCGATATGAGGGATAAAGCACATGTAATAGTGGAAATTCCATGACAATCTAGTTGGAGGAAAAAAGAAAGAAGGAAATAGAATAAAACAAGTTTAGAGGAGAAAAAGATGGAAATCATCAGATTGAATTTAAAAAAGTCTGTCTTAATGGAAAAAGAAGCAAATAGAACTAAAGAGAAAGAAAGGGGGGAAGAAGAAAAGAAAAATGGGGGAGCGAACAAAAATCTGAAATATGTAAAAGAAGAAATGGAATGTTGTGCGGGTAAGGGGCAAAAAAAAGGAGAATGACAAATGGGAAGATTATTTTAGAAAGAAGAAAAAAAAATGAAAGTTACGTGTGTCCAATATAATTGGCTTTTGTGACGATTTGCAATCCACTGCGACGTGCTTCTGGTGCGTCCTTTGTTGTCTGTCTGTCAGTGAATATATCATGGATATTCACAGAAGGAGTAATTACGGTGAGTCGAGGAATACTGAAAATGGATCAATGAACAGAGGGGATATTTTCACAGCAAAGGACTGTGGCAGAATGGAAAGTCGAGAGAATACATTTTAAATCTCTAATCAGATATAAGAAATAAAATATTAATAAAAATTTAGTAAGGTAGGTGTTAGATATGCATGTGTGCGTAGTTACTTGTTGGATTCTACACAAGCAGCATTTTATAGCCATTTGCGTACGGCCTCAATGATTAACACGAATCATGTGCAAAACACAGTAATACAAAGACTTCTTGCACTCACAATATACAGCAGATTATGTCATCACCCAGTGTGCCAATGTCTTTCTACTGTGGGATTATTTTTACAATTTTGCAGCTTGCATGGCGCCCGATTCTTTCATGTCTTTGAATGTCACTTAACGCAAAAATTAGACTCAGTTGGGAAAAATTGCATCTATAGATTATGGTAAAAGGGGGGTAAAAGTGTTAAAATTGTTGTGCATAAAAGGGGCAAACGGCCGTTTATCTTGAAGATATGTGCCAGGAATGAGTGATTAAAGCATCTAAACCCCTCATTTTGGTTAACTATTTTAAAATTTCCATACCATTTGTGTTTGCTCTTTTTTTTAAAATGATTGCCTTTCTCGGCTCTCAAATCATTCACCTCTCGGCTGCCGTTTGGAGAATAGGTCTCTCGTCGACCGTTTTATTAAGTTTTTCTCTCTCTATCATAATCTCTTTTATGAGTACAATTGGAAGAGTAAAATAGAATATCCATCTTATTTATGCCTCCTCTTTTTTGTAAAGATAAATGAAAACATTCGTTTCGTCAGCACACTGTGTTTTTTAAAGTTTATCATCAAGTGTAACCCTATGATCAACAGGGAGGTTAAGGTGTGTTCCATGAATTTTATGAAACCAACAATGCAACACAAGCAATGCAGAATATTTTGTAATATTTAACAAGTATAAAACTGTAGTTTTGATGAGTTTTAAAAGCATTGCTCTGGGAGGCTAACCACTTAATTATCTTTTGAGCGAATTTATGAAAGCATAAGCTAGATAGATATTATAGAAAAGCATAATGCATTATTTTCAATCCTACACACGTAAGCAAATAAGAAAATAAATCTGGGAGGATATGGGTTCCGTATGAAGGAATCAAGAGCGACGTTCAACCACTCACAAGGGTCTGTGAACCAGGAATGAAATCTTTCTATCCTTCACTGGATTTTTACAGGGAATTACTGGTGGGTACTGTGTGTTAACAACAATGTAAAAGGTATTGAGTATCAAGTATTGCCCCATGTCAAACATATCCCAATACCAAAAACAGTTCTCCATTCACAGAAGATTTGTATCTTGTGGAACATGACAGGTATTGTGAGTTACTGGATCCTCGAGATACCATCACTAAATATCATTCTCCATTACGGTGATCCAAGGGTTTACTCAGCAAAACAAACCAAAGAGAAAATAAAGACATTATGCTGAGTAGTTGTACCTCATTCTCGATACTCATCAGATCTAGCACCTCCAGGTTAATATTTATTTGGATCATTCTAACATTTTCGCGGTGGCAGCTCACGAACACGCCAACTCAAGACGTACAATAGTTTTTTCATCAAAAAGTCAAAAATTTTATTTAAGAAATGTCTGAGATGATGTAACTACAAATGACAGCAATAATATCACTGATTCATAATAATCGTTACCTTTTATATCCGTTTTTTTTTTCTTTTTCCATTATATATATACACACACACACACACATATATATATATATATATATATATATATATGTATGTGTATATACACACACACACACACACACATATATATATATCTATAGTAAGTAGACCTTCACTGACAGAATATATGAAATGTATCGTCATGATTATTAACAGAACGAACACAAGCTAAAGCCCATGTGATAGTTTTGCTCTTAAAGTAACGACAAGTAAAACGGTAGCCAAGTTACAAGTTTTAACTTTAAATCGATAAGAAACAATCAGGTTTTTGTTCAATCCTCATTCAATACGACGGAGTCAATTATTTTAGGGAAAAGGCGAGACCAAATTAAAAGCAAAGAATAATACTGAAAATTATTTATGAGAGAGAAAAGGCTTGAAGATTAAAGAAATAAAGAATTGATTTGAAGCAAAGTTTTATTATTCTTATCCGCGCTCAAATATTTATTATCAAAAGCTTCATATACTTTATTATTTCTTACGAGTTCCCAACATCCACCTCTGAAAAGCTGTATTTCCAAAGTATAATACATCACAGAGTAGTTGCCTTGGTTTTATGGTACAAAGAATAGAAAAATATCAGACTTGCATACAATAAATTCTCTTTTAACTGTTAATGTCCTTCGCAAGGCAATAGTTCGCTTATCACAAAAATACAAGCGACAGACATAGTTGATTTGAACACCTAAATTTTTATATCAAAGTCTAGTCCTTTAGTTTTTTTGTTGTGTTACCAAATTTCTTTAGGTTTTTTTGTTTTTTATCATTTCAGACACAAGTTTATTTGCTTCTATTCGGGTACTTGGCTTTTTCTTTCTGTCTGTCTCATTTGTAGTAGCTTTTCTTACTTTACGGTTGCACATCAATTCTTTCAGCCGACATAAAAAATGATACTGGCAGTCGATAAAGCATCTCGTATTTTCACATTTGAAATCACACTGAGATTATTAGAAAACCAAACCCGTATAGATATCGTCTTCTTTATTTTGCTACCGGCTTCTGTAATTAAAAATAAAAATGGGGAAAAGAAATAAACCAATGAAATAAATTTTTGTGTCAGTTTTTTATTGATTTCATATTTATGTTCGATTCTTAACTGTTAGGAATCTTTAGAAAAATGAAAAAAGTCTTTACTTTTGATTACTTTTTGCTTTTTTAATAACGCATTAGTACTGCTGATTTTATGAGTACTTCAATGACCAATGAAAAATAGGAATCCGTCTTTCGCTGTTGAAATGAGTTTTCATTTTTCTTACTTTCAGTGGGTTTTCAGTGAATCTCAAGTACCTGGTATCCTATAATGCCCCATATTATATGCACATCTACGCACAAACACACTTGCATGCACACATATGCACACAAACACACACACACACACACACACACACACACACACACAAAGAATAATACTACCATGGCTACTTTGCATTGCCCAGTAATATAAGTAGTTGATTCACCATCCCAGACTATCAGAATTTACTTATTTTCTTAAATAATTTATTACTGACCTCCTTATTGATCGCTTTGAAAATTTAATAAGAATAAAAACTTTACTGAATAAATTATTGATAACTAAATTGCATTTTGATAGTCAGCTATTTTACAGGCCGGAAGTTGTCAGAGTTTCAAACGAAAACCTTCTTCCTCTTTCCGTTCATACGGATGAAGGAGCAAATAATCTTTTAAATTGAACATGCCAGACACACATATACTGTATTTGCAGGCCCATAGGACTCATCTGTGAAAATGATATTGCTTAAATATATACACAATCCACTGGTACCATTGGTATCCTTATTAAGAAAACTATGCTGTGATGGCGCGAGATATACAGTTGATGAACTCTGGTGAACCCGTGATGAACTCGGGTGAATAGTAGCCTCGAAACTAGATGCATATACATACGTGTGTGCGTGTGCGTGCGAGAGAGAGAGAGAGAGAGAAACGGATATAGATTCGATCAGCGCAAACATAACATTAAAAAATGATTCAGGATTATATCTATCTTCCACACTGACCGGAGAAATGCTAATTATTTCTGTTACAGTCTTATGAATCAAAAACTCAGGGCCAGTTTACATTTGATTGAACTACTGTGCAATTCAAAATAAGGGTCACCGGTAGCTCCCTATAATTAAACGGACGCTATGTTCCATCATCATCGTCAGCCACAGTAGCAGCAGCATTTTAGCGTCCGTCGTTGGACATAGGCCTTCGTCAAGATCTGCCAGACCTCTCTATCATGGACTTCGCTGAGCCAGTTCTTTCTAAATTTATCTAGCTCGTCATCTTACTTTCAGTCGACCACATATGATCTTTGGGATCCATGTTTTGAGTCGTGATGCCCTGCGATTATCTGATATTCTTGCAACATGTGCAGCCCATTGCTATTTGAGTTTTTAATTATTTCTATGATATCTCGGACTCCTGTCTTTTCTCTGTTATCTTATGATCTCCTCATGTGAAGCTGAGCATGAGACCCTCATGTGCACGTTGCATGGTTTTCTGTTTTAGGATCAATCTTTTGGTTAGATTCCATGTTTCCGCTCCATAGGTGACTATTGGGCAGATGCATTGGTTTATACCCTTCCTCTTAGGACTAGTGGGATTTTTGTGTTCTTGAAAATCGAGCTTACTCTACCGAAAGCTTGCCAACCTTTTTTTCGCTTTATTTCTTCTTCTGGGGATTTCATGGGGATTCGTTGTCCTAGGTAGATGTAGTGGTTAACTTTCTCCAGCTCTGCGTTTTTGATTTGGATCGTTGTGTCTTTGTACATGACATTTGTTTTATTGAAGTTCAAGCAGAGGCCAAGTTTATTGTCTGCTTCATTTAGTTCTTCGGGCATTATTCGGACATCGTGTAGGTTGACCTACTCAAAAAGCTGGAAGAACCATCACTAGGAAACTAACCATTCCCCTCAATTATGCTTTAAACAAAGCAAAGCCCCAGAAGGGTGTAAGACTGCAATCATAATGCTGATACATAAAAAAGAACCCAAAAGACCTAAACAATTACAGACCAATAAGCCAACTCAATTGCATCAACAAACTCATTGCAAAAAGTGAACATCAATCGAATAGCCAAAACGCGAGATGAAAACCAACCAGATGAACAAGCTGGTTTCAGAAAAAGTTTCTCAACCATAGATCATCTCCATTCAGTAAACCAACTTAAAGAAAAAGCTGTAGAGTATAGAATGCCACTCGCTGTAGCATTAGTTGACTTCAAAAATGCTTTTGACTCAGAGGAAATCACCTAAGTCGTTGACGCAGTAGTACAAGAAGGTGTAAACTCCATATATATCATAGTAATGCAACATTTTTACCAACACATTACTTTCTGCATCAGGCTACATAAAGACTATGAGCCCTTTCAATCAAAAAAAGCAGTGAGACAAGGCGATATCACCCCACCTAAACTCTTAACGGCCTTCTTTGACTGGCGACATCATCTTTTTTTCTAAGAACATTCAAAACAATGTTTACTTTGCTATAATCATATACAGTAGCCTAATGATAATTCCACATTTTTTCAACTTCCACCCTCCGTATTCTTATCCTCCATTTTCTTCTTTTCCTACTATTATAACTACTTCACTATTTCTATTCCTTTTCCACTTTCTTTTTCTTCTTTCTTTTCATCTTCTTCCTCTTCCAAAGTCTTTCTTCCATTTTCCTCTTATACTTTGCTTGCTTGTCTTCCTCGCTTCATCTTTCCCATCTTTGCCTCTTCCAATTTTCCGTTTTTCTTTTTTGCTGTTTTCCGTTACGTCCGTTCGTTTGCTTCATTTTCTTCTTTTTCCTTTCCCATTTTATTTTTATATTCGATCTTTTTCTTTTCGTCATTCTCTTCCTCTGCCCTTTTCATACTTTGTCTATTCATTCTCACCATGGTTTCCTTCTTTTTTTCTCTTTTCATTCCTCTTAACTACCTTTTCCACATTAGATTCCCACTTCAGCGAAAGTCTATCATGCAGAACAACCTCATTCTTCTAAAGAATTGCAAGTTGAAAAACACGTATATTTAATGACATTGACTGCTGAACACCGTTTATAGTACGGCAATCGCATGTCGAATGATTCTGGGCCGAATTCTCTCTGCCCATGACAAATGGGGGCTTCGTTTTCATTTCCACGTAGCACTTATGAAAGCCCTCAGCAATTACAAACTGTTAATACTTTTCTCTGCAGATTTAAGACCATTAATGTCTTCGTCTTCCTGAACAGCCAGCTTTGCCTTTTAGGCACAGCTGGAAAATCTCCGAAAAAGGGAGACAACATTGAACACCCGACCAATTCAGCGGATTATTTGATTTGTTCATGAATAGAATCTGTCACGTTTGGATTTTTCTCTCCCTAGGCAATCTGATGAAAAGAAATTTCGAGTCAACATCAGTACAGCTTACTGGATTTCACTGTATTTAACAAAGCTTTCTTCTAATCTAGACTGGCTGACACAGTTCAATAAATAAAAGATTGATTAAACCGTAACGAATAATATAGCCTTTTGTATGCAATGCACAAATTGTTCAAATTTTATCCAAGAATCGATTTTATTTTTTTATCATTCTTGTGTTGTAATGATTTTTAGCTAACCACACCGATGGCTTATCTTGCAAAATTTGTTTATTCTAAACAGTATAAGTCCCGCTGCGTCATGAAATATTATAGGTGACTCATAATTTAAAAGCATCGAATTATAAAGGTTCCCAGGGCTTAAAGAGAAGATCGAATATACAACCATTTACTCGGGAATATTTAGCCCTAATTAGATTTAAATAGGTAAAACCAACACCTGCGCCCTTCAGAATAAATAAAAATGCAACAATCTTTCTGCTTCTAAAAAGAGGGCTTTCAAAAGGTCTGATCTTATAGGTGATGAGGAGAAAACTGGATCCCGTTTGGACGATTTATTCCAAAGATATTTGTATCCGAAGCCCCCAAAAAGAATAAGCCCCATATTTCTTTCATCCATATCCCGTGATTCAACAAGTGGTAAAAATCTTCGTGATCTCAGAAATACTTTATTGTGTTTCAGAATGACAACTAAGTGCCAAACTTTGTATTGTTTAACACTTACCTATATGCAAGAAAAAGTCAGGTAAGTCGCAGGTAGACAATACTTATCTATCAGCAATCCTCTACGATGGCAATCTTTTTTGGAAATGCGCCAGGTTGGCAATAATTTGGGATTCGCTGGCCAAGACAAACTCAAAGTAAAACCATGGATATGTATATAACTAAAATAGCACTATATTAGAAACTGCACGCAAAACAGTCAACATGGGTTTCCTCAGTTTTCAATCTGGTTTGCCTGACGGGCTGGCTATGCATGAGAATTTAAGCATATACCCCTCATTATGCCTAGATCCCCCAAAGAAATTTTTGAGGCAGGAGGCAATCTGCAATGTAATTTTATGCTAAATTGGCATTTTAGCTTGCGTTTGGCAGCATTCATGCTCATTATTTTGAAAATACTGACTCTTTTGGGAACCATAGTCAACAAAAGACAAGTAACTTATTCATTGAATATATATATATATATATATATATATATATATATATTATATAATATATATATATATATATATATATATATATATATATATATATATATATATTATATATATATATATATATATATATATATATATATATATATATATATATATTATATATATATATATATATATATATATATATATATATATATATATATATATATATATATATATATATATATATATATATATATATATATATATATATATATATATTATATATATATATATATATATATATATATATATATATATATATATATATATATATATATATATATATATATATATATATATATATATATATATATATATATAATTTTTTGCGGGCATTAACTAGTTCATAATAACATACAATTTATACTGTGAAAGTTTGGTGGTTAAAAACTATTAAAAGAAAACTATTACATCAAAATTATCTCATATCCCCCCTCTCTCTTTCTCTCTCTCTCTCTCCTCTCTCTCTCTCTCTCTCTCTCTCTCTCTCTCTCTCTCTCTCTCTCTCTCTCTCTCTCTCTCTCTCTCTGTTCGTGCTAGTGAGCTATAACCAGGACCAGCAAACTTTCCCGTATTTTTTTCGAAATAAGAATCTGCCTGGTATTGGTTTCTCAGCTAGGAACAATCATTGGAAGCTCTGCTGCCAGCCAAACTTCCGCGCACTAAATCGCATCTGTAATGTAATTGGCATAAGAAAACCAGTTTTTCTCCGATAGCAGACAGTCCCCGATGGCTTGACTTGTTCGAAAGGTAAAGAAAACGGATGAAGAAAAATGGAAGATAAAAATAATATGAAAAAAGCAGAATCTTGTCATTCTGAGAGCACTTTAATGACCCTGGCAGAGAAATCACTTGTTCCTATCTCGCCTAGTCAGAACTTTCAATCAGAACCTAATTCTTTTCACTAAGCCGTCCCTATTACACGAACACATATACACCAACGAGGACTCAAATGTACATATACCAGCATATGTGTGCGCTTTAAGAATTCAGTATATCGTTTTTCATATTTGGAAAACTTCGCATACATGGAAGAAAATTTATGTATGCAGATATCAAAGAATCATGAATAAACGGTCACAAAGTTGTCTATATAGTTTGAGTATTATGCGTAAACTTTATGATCTGGCATAGTATGAGAATGTATAAGAATATTGACGGACCTGTGTATTTCTATAGTCACACGTGAGCATTTCTACTTGATTTTATACTGTAGGTTAAAAAATGTATGGGTAATATCTGAATTTTTCAGGTGTGTTTACACAAACACTGTAATAATTTCAAGACTAATGCCACACCAATAGTAATTGATGGGGTTTTGAAATATTATTCTTTCTGCAAACCAGTGATATTCGACATCATAGTTGGAGATCGTCGAAATACGAATCGGACATTTTTAGTTTTGACCAACTTCCGAGATTATTCGAAATATACATTTGAAAAGGTTAAATATTGGACTGGGGATGAGGTTTCTGCTTCAGCTAAATTGTCTAACTGTATGTACGGAGAAGCGGTAGGATCAGGATTCTCACATTTCAGCTGACATCGACCCTGCACTCTCCGGCATGGCCCCCTTACCACGCCTCTGACTAACCATCGTAGGTATCTGGTCGTTCTTTGATACGTAATCATAGTGAAAACCACGTAACAAAACGTATATAAATATGTATATATACACATATATATATATATATACATATATACATGTACATATATATATATATATATATATATATACATATATATATATATATATACATATATATATATATTTGTGTGTGTGACTGTATACTGCATATTAACTGAATCGATGTACACCATTGTATAAGTATATATTGTGCATATACAGTTATGAACCACAGGGATGTATTGCAACTTCAATTTTATTCATTCATTCTGATTGCTTTCATTGCAGTACACATATTCTCTCCTGATCAAGAACCTTCGAAGCTTTTGATATCAACTAAAATCAACTTAGTATGGTACACATCCAAATGAGAGGATGGGACAGGAAAATTGTGTCGCACCAATTCTCGAAGAATGTTTGGTCTGATATCCTTGTACTTATATTTTTAAATTAAAATCTGCGTTGAGCTAAAATTATTAAATCATTCTATGTATCTGGATGCATTATAAAATCTAATCTACATTTTTTTAGAAATATTCCCAAGTTTTTATATCAACAGAAAATCTTATGTTTGGCAAAAACTACGCAGCTTCAACCGGCTGCACTTGTAATTCTTATTTCACGAAGAAAAATGTCATAGAATTTGTGTTTACATATATGGTTAAAGGCGATCTTTCATAGTTGTATTAGATCAGTTCATCAAAACCGAAATCTGTGTCTTATTGTTTGTTAACATTTGGGAAAGTTGTCTCTCCTGGCTCAGGTAGCAAAGCAGCTGCTGCACTAAAACAAGCTCCACAAGAGAAAAGGAATGGAAGTTCGAACTCATCAAAAGTTCATATTTTTATTTTCTCATTGCAGCATAGAATGACGGTCGTGTTGTAAAAAGAAGCAGGTGAAATTAAGATGAAAGAAATGCTACTCAACAATCATAATACTTATTGATCATTTTCACCTCACAATGAAATTCAGGTTAAACTATATATGTGTGTGTGTGTGTGTGTGTGTATTGCAAGCGGCAGTTTAGAAATTCTACTGATCACAGATATACACTATATTTATATACACATATACATATATACACATATACATATATACATGTGATTTTTGATATTTTGCTGTTTTCCTAATTTTATTTATTATAATTTGTGTATATATATGTGTGTGTGTTTGTGTGTGTGTTTGTGTGTGTGGAAAGATACCTTCGTCGCACGGACATGTAAGTATATATATATATATATATATATATATATATATATATATATATATATATATATATATATATATATATGTATATATATATATATATATATACTCACACGTCCGTGCAGTGAAAGTATTTTTCCATTTCGCATATGACTACCAAATTTCATGGCTACTTCTTACAGTATGTTCTTTCCCATGCAGTTGATAGATAGATAGATAAACTGATAGATAGATTTATCAGTGTGCTCATGGATGTGAATATATGAAAATATAGAATATGCAAGATATTTGATGCGTTGGCATAACATGTGCTAAAATTGCCAGGGTTGAATTGTAATGGGAAGAGTGGAAAATTCAAGGAGCAGGTCAGTTTTTTTCAAATTATTCGATATAACATAGACTTTTGGTTTGATTTTTAAAAATTACTACGGGCAACAGACTGAGATAGATAGATAGATAGATAGATAGATAGATAGGTAGATAGATAGATAGATAGATAGATAGATAGATAGATAGATAGATAGATAGATAGATAGATGGATAGGCACAAAGTGAATCGTTATCTCTGTCCAAATCTTTAGTGGTTGTGACAGGGAATTGTAAAGGGCGATAATCGCTTCTTTCGTTTCGTGATCTTGCATCGATAGCCCCTTTTAAGTTGAAATCCTCCAATGTCTACGCATGAAAAGGCAGGAATAAAAGATGAGAAATACACACACGATTAGTTTCGGAACGTTTGAATGGAGCTTCATCGAAATTGTCGACGACGATAAGTGTTTGTTAATCAGAGGAGATTGGTGGAAGGGATTACCTACTAACATAACTTTACTTACTACGTGATTCTGAATAATTCATAGGAGTTGGTAAATGTGTATGTGCAGTAAAGTGATCAGACCGGAAATGGGCGGGGAAATGTAGCTTACAATGTGATTAAAAAAACAGATATATATTGCATATAGATAAAAGAAATGTAACTTTCAGGGTCCATTGTTAGACTTAAACCCAGGTTTCCCCACACCATGCTATCATGGACGTCGTAGAGCCAAAATTTTTCTGAATTTGTCAAGTTTGTCTCGCCAACTCACATTTACCCGAACACAGTTTTGCTCATGATTTCTGGGGAGCCACGTTGTGAGTTGTGATGTCCAGCAGTTATCTAACATTCTTATGACGTGACTAGCCCATTGCCATTTGGGATTTTTTATAGATTCTATGATATCTCTACCCACTGTTGTTTTTTTTAACATACTGTGTTGTCGCGTGATATCTTCAAGTAAAGTTGAGCATGATTCTGTCCGGTGCACACTGCATAGTTCGCAATTTGAGGGTCAATCTTTTTGCTATGTTCCATGTTTCAGCTCCATAGGTGACTATCAGGAAGATGTGGTGGTTTTATACCCGCCTTTTTTGGACTAATGGATTTGTTGATCTACTCAAAGCTTGCCGACCTAGAGTGATTCTTTGCCTGATTTCTTCTTTTGGGGACTTCATGGGGATTCGTTGTTCTTGGCAGCTAGCTTATCTTTATGCATACGAGAGTGTTGAGGCAGCTATTTTGTGTGTATATGGGTTTATGTGAATATGATTGTTTTGTACTTAATTTTCTTTCTTAGTATTCTGAAATAAAATAAATGATTAATCTTGTCACGCCTATTTTAGACGCGTGTATAAACGTAAAAACAAGTTTATCAATGAAATAAATAGTTTTAATAATCTTTCAGGGTTTCTTATCTAAAATGTAATTAAAATGGGAATATTGAGAATATTGTTTTATTTTTATTGAATGAATAGCAATTACAGATGTTTTCTCCACGCAGTTATTAGCTGAATTCTCATCTAAAGTTTTGTCCGTTCTACGTGATTAATATTCACCACTGAATTAGGTGCACTGACAAGGGAGGAGATTATATTGAAACATAAATATTTATGTGAAACATAATTGCTTTTCTTGTCATCAGGCTGATGATTTATTGACGTATTAACGTATATATATATATATATATATATATATATATATATATGTATATATATGTATATATATATATATATATATGTATATATATATATATATATATATATATATATATATATATATATATATATATATATATAAGTGATCAATAGGGAATTGGACAAACTCAGGAGTGAAAAATTATAGCTACTTTATTTGTAAATTAATTAATTCACAAATTAATCAATTGGTATACTATACATGTATCAGAAAGGATTCCCATTTTTAGTATATGTGTATCTTTTAGTGGTCAAAAGGTTAGGTTTCCATTGAAAAATTTTTTAGCATCAGATGTTTTGCTTTGAAAGCAAAAATGAGAAGCAAAAATTCGTGGGAGGCCATTGTGGATCTTTTGTTGGAACTTGTAATCGCATTCATGGGTATTTTATCAGTCTAACTGGCCAAATGAGATGGGTATCCTTGGGAATCAGCTGTCATGGATATTGGGGAGCTAGGTGATGGTTGAGTGTTGAGCTATTTGGGTACTTTGTAAGGTAGTGTTGAGTCATTGCATATAAATGTTCATATTTGAAATTGCCCATAGGTGCATTCATAACCTGTGGATATCAATAGTGGGGTAGAACTGTAGGTGTATTAATAGTATGTCTGTGTGTCTAGTGGGGGTTTGGTAATAAAGGGGAAATATTGGAAATTATTTACGAGTATTCTGGTGGTGGGCTTTGGGGTCGAGGCTATCTCCAATAGTCGTCGAGGCGGTCGGATATAGGTTAGAATAGGTCCTTATGTATGATTGAGTATATGTAGGAAAATGCATGTTCTGTATCCCTGAGGATCATGGTAGATGTTCTGAAGAGTCAGATAGCTTTGAGTAGTACGAGTAAGATGGATAATACATAGGTGTCTAGGGGTAGGGGTTTGGGTGACTATATGTGGCGTCCCCATTGTTTGATATACATAATAGGAGAGTTGATTATGTTCTGAGTATATATACATATATATATATATATATATATATATATATATATATATATATATATATATATATATATATATATATATATATATTGGTGTATCCCCCCAAGACAGATCTGTTTCACAATCCAACTATCCGTAGGTGAGTTTTGCATTGAAAGTGGATCATTATTTTTAGTATATCAGTTTCATTTCTCTCCTTTTACTTCCTGTTTTATTTTTTTCTCTATACATGATATTTACTGTTTTACGTTTCATGTTGAATTTAAAGTCTATTTACAATGCGTTGTGGTAATTTGTTTGTTTTTGTATTTTTCATATTTTTTATGAAATCGTTCATACTTAAGCTTGTTGTGATATTGCTTATTTTGAGTGTTATTGCATGATGTTTCTTCTATATTTTTTATGTATCTCCATCATTTCTTTGCGTTGTTTGTATTGTGTGATTAGTATTTTGGTTTTGTTCATGTTAATCTACTCGTTAGAATTTTCATTGTTTTTTGTCGCAGTTTTTAGGTAGGAATTTCGTCTTGTGTCTACGATTTCCTATCAATTCGGATTTTTTTTGTTTACTAGTGATTCTTCTTTTGTAAATTCAATTATGTGTATTTTTTCTTCTTCTCTTACGACCAAATCGCGTCGGATAGACTGATTCTTGTAAGTCCACCGAAGTTGAAGAACGTCATGACTGAAATGGTTGACCGTATGGGAATATCAGTTGTGATCTATTATGTCGAATGCTATAAATTCGTGTTTGTTTGTTTTTTGGATGTTAATGAACCAGTGTATGACGTCATTGGTTATAAGATATTCAATAAATAAATTGCAACTGCAGGCACCCTAATCAATGCTCTGTGAAACAAAACGATTGCACCCAAAGTAATATCATCTACAAAGCAACCGTATATTCCATTGAAGAACCAAACAACAGTAAATTATTTATAGGAGCCTGTAACACAAGCTTCCTTATCATCAAACAATAAAAGACACCAAAACAACATTGCCTTGTCCAAACACATATAGAATTCTTTTTTTTTTAAGCGTGACGAAATGGGGATTTTCAAAATCAATCCCAACATGCAAAAATACACCCGAAAATGCCAAGAAGAAGAATTACATGAAAAATCACTATTCAACAAAAAACGAATTGATGGGAAATTGTAGACACAAGAAGAAATTCCGCCAGGAAAACTGTGACAAAAACCACAATCAAAATTCTAAATTAATCACAAAAATCAAAATACTAATTAGACCATAAAAACAACGTTTAGAAAGAATAAAAATAAATAAATCATTGTTAAGATAAATACGAAAATGTTGAAGAATTTCAGACAATAACACTCCCAAATATCTAACCAATATCATAAGAAGCTTAAGTATGAGCGATTTTATAAAAAGATGAAAAAAAATTCAAAATACAAAAAAAATCAACCACAACACAATGATCATAGAATTCCAAATCCAGTATAAAACGTAAAACAATATCATTTATATAGAGGAAAATATTTTTATCGATACGACATGTACAATACATGGGAATCAACTTCAATGTAAACTTAATACAGTGACAAAAATGAAACTAACAAATCATGAAGGTAACTGCACCCACAACAGTTATATGTTCATGTGGACGTCAACTGTTTGAAGTTGCAGGCATAGATGTGTAGAGTTCTTGTGATATCAGAGCCGTCATGTTACATTGAAGTTTTGCTTATGGAGATATGTGTATTCCCATCTTGCATGTGCACTTGTGACAATTAAACTGACCAATATGTCTTAGATTAAGAGGGATTAAGATGGCTTTAAGATGTAGGTTACCATAGAAATGTGTTTGTGTATAGGAGTAGTAGGTTGATAATGGAAATGGCGAAAGACTCTATATATTCAAAAGACGTGAAAAATTAAGAAAAATATAAAATCAGTGATCTTAAGTGAGTTTATAGGTTGAGAGCTAGGAAATTAGAACGACCTAAGAAAACATTTAAAGGTATTTTTATGGAACCTTTAGGGCCTTGGTGATATTCATTGGAGTTTTAATCACTCAAATTGTACGTTTCAAGATGTTCCTTACTTTGGCAAATATCAAAATAAGAGGGTCGAGTTGACATCTTGTGATTTCCTTTTTTTTATGAACTATATTAGTATTGTTGCGTGTGTAGATTGGCTTATACTGTTGTGTGGTTGACAGAATTTGATTGTTTTAGGGGTTCTACTTTTGCGGGTTACTTTAATGTAAATTATAGTGTTGCTGCTTATCATATCTTTGATGTTATTGGCTCTACAGTAGGAGAGAACTCCTGGTTCGAGGAAGATTCTCTCAAATTCTGATATCAATATCAAGATGTCTCATCTGTTATTGATAATCTGTGGAAGTGGAGTTAGTGTATCATGGAACGCAGTTATAAGTGATATGTGGACTGATTTGTTTTTGTTGGTCAATTTCAGAGTGTTATCTCGCGGTATCGTCGCAGTTTATTGATTTGATTTTCTATGAGGGTGTGTGAGCATCTCCACAATGTATAATGATGTACAAGATTGTTATTGTGTATCTTTAGTTCCATATATATATATATATATATATATATATATATATATATATATTACAATTTTAGGAGGCAATTACTCATCAGAAAATACAGAATGGAAAAAAGTCATATATCTAATTCCTAGAAATATAGATCTAGTATGTTATATAGAAACATTCTGACCGTAAGCTGGATCCACAATTGCCTACTGATTGTTATGTATTCAAACGAAAAATGTAAAGGGTGTGGTAATCAGTGAGGTTTCGGGCAAGCAAGCATTATTGAGCAGTTCTTGTCTAAATGAGAGCGCACACCTTTGACTGAATAAGGATTAGTTCAATTCGCTTTCATTGTCCTTTTTCATTATGTAACACAGTACGAGTTGATTAGAGATTCGTGACCTATAATTTCAGATAAAAGATGGAATCCCGATGTACATGCAAAGACTGAAAGAAAAATGTGTTGATGAATGTGAAGACGCAGAACACGCTGCTCGGAAAATGGATTTCGTACAAAGACGTACCCAAAGATAATGTGTCCATTTCCCATTGTAAGAAAACTTGTCTTCATACACTTTTACAAGAGTAGACGAAAGTTTATATATAGACAGGCATGCAAAATACTCATCTATCTTCGTATATTACTATATTATGGAAGAACTCGAAATCATTCACTGTATATTCTCATTACATGTGCACACACAAGCACACACACACAAAAACACACATATATATTAAGATTATTTTATGTAAATGAGCTCACACGTTTTCCCCTTTTTAGCAAATTCAATAATGGTTATCGAGTTAACTTTGTGTTTATCACCTCCTGCATGTCTTTTGTGTTTCTCGATTCGAGATGTTCTTAGTTGATTCATGGTACTGTACAATAAAAAATCTATTCTGGAATGAACATATATTTTGTGAACATGTAAAAATGATGCAAACATGATGTGAATTGCATCTCTGAATTAGTTTCCAAAACAAAGATCGGCGAACAAGGATTATTTTACCATTCACCACAATGAATCTGTTCGTTCGAGGAATTATGTACACGCTTTCTCAAAAAAACAACCCAATTTTGAGGTGACGTTCTTCCAATTGGAGAGACGGCAATAGATTTATTAGAATTTGCAGTGAAGTTTCTCCCCAAAGAATGTATTCCTAAATAATTTAATTAAAAGTCCTATTCTCCACAGGTTATAAATATCTAAATCTTTTATTTCAAAAAAGCGCTCTGCAAACATTGTCTCTTTTCGGAGCGTGATTTTGAGATAGTGATCTCTCTTTGTGGTCTTCATTTGGTAAATAAAATATCTTATGTGATACTCGAAATTCAAATTTATTTGCCGTTCCAGTTCAATTAAGATTTTTATTCAATTACTAAAGACGTACCTTCAACTGAATGACTTCAATGCGGCGATGGTTACAACTTTAAAACGATCCAGCTCACTCTTTTTTTATTATAACAACATTTTCAATCAGCCTCAAAGGGTGCAGCCCCAACAATACTTTATACCAGTGGTGGGGAAAGCGTGGTAAATTACCCTGAGTAGGGAAAAATTGAAATTTTCGAGGGTAACTCAGGTAATTCGAGTCCAGCTCATGCTTTGATATATCATCTCGCAAAAAATAATATTATAAAGTGACATGAAATATTACAAAAAATTAAAATCATTTTTTAAAAACTTATAACAAATTAAAGAGTGTTTTAAAAAGTCCTGTCTATGTGGTATACGCTCCTCTCACAACATACCTCGTTCTGACTCGAAAAGGACGCAGCAACGTTTATGACGGATATAAAGAGTTACATTGATTATGCTGTTTATTGTCATCTAAAGTTTATATAAAATATCATTATGATTGATAATTAAAATATCATAACTGACATCGTAATTGTTTAATATCGACTCTACAAAGAACTAACTACTATAATTTCACCAATATATATTCATGATACCCGACTAATTTTGACATTTGTTGAACGGTAAAATATTTTTTTGTAGTTTTAGAAACATATTGTTTCAATATTCATATGAATGTCAGTGTGAATACTCTTTCAATTTTGATATGATTTTTCTTTTGAAAAGGGGGGATAATTTAGTTTTTTTCGTATTACCTCTATTTCGCGATTTTTTTTATTTTTTTTTGTGCTTTCGATCCAAAAACCATTTTTCCTCAGGGAATGTGTCAGTTGTTGTTTTTCTAAGTTGATTTCATAAGGTTTTAGTGACGGGGGCGTCTTGTGGTTATAATGTGAAAATAAGCCCTTACTTCACATCATTTATTCCATTCATTTTACGTGATTCATCCTTTTCCTTTCCTCTCTTTGACTTATAAATTCACATCTTTTACAAAAACGTAAGTTACAATATCATTAAAGTTATGGATTATTTCTGAAATTTTTTTATGAAAAAGCAAGAAAATTTATGAATATGCAGCATTCGAAGGAGCAAGTCTTTACCAAATTTTATTAGCAATATTTAGTCCCCCCCCAAAAAAAAATGAAGCCACAAAAATAACACCATCAGCAGCAGCCTCTTAAGATGTACATATTTTATTTCCCCTGCATCAATGATTATAATTGTTGCAAATCGACCAACATGGGAAAACAACAGCTGCACAGAATGAAACATAAACCGTCACCCAACCTTTACATATGCATAATCCAACAGCGGATATTACCTAAGTTTACTACACCCATTAACACACTCTCACAATAATATATCAATTTAGTCGATGCAGTAATCAGAAAATTACTGAATCAAATGATCATTTGGAGTTTCCCAACAAGTGATATTGATTTATTTGAAGTAATTTTTTTTTATAGAATGAATTGACAAATGACTTGATGTATTATATATTTCAGATGTCTTATCGTATATACAAAATCCCACTAAAAGCCAAATGATTGCAAATTTTCATTTACAAAACTTGGGTATATGTCTCTCAGTAGATATCGGTATATCTATTTTACGTTTTCGTGATCAAATATTTGTGCTTTTGAATCATTTTTGAATTTACCCTTCTGATGGCATCAAACAGGAAAAGAACATACCAGAGTTTCTAAGCTATGGTTTCACAGAAATAGAAGAAAAGAGACAAATAAAACCTCGGTGTGTTGTCTGCTTGAAAATACTGACTGCAGAGTCTCTCAAAAAGAATCAACGCACATTTGACTGCAGAATTCGGAAAGAGCTGTCGAAAGGCAAAGATTAGATTGAAACTTTAAAAGTACATTTGATCAAAGTTCAGCGTCAAGGGCTAGCTTTGAAGTGGCCAGTTTGATTGTTGAAAAGAAGAAGCTACATGCTATTTGTCATGAGTTGGTTAAATTTGCATCTGTGAAAATGGCAGCGATAGTGTGATATCACAGGGAGCCTTGCGACTGAAATCGGTACCTTTTGTCGGCAAAAGTTGTAAAAGAGCAAATTTCCGTCTTAGTGCAATCTGTGAGAGAAGAAACTGAGCAAGCTTTGGTGAGACTACGTATGTCAGTAGCAATTCGCAGTTTATGGTGCATATTCCAATGAAATTGAGGGGGGGATGTTGTTCCGTTTTGAATTAAAAGCTCGTGGAATAGACTTTTTTAACAAGATTCAGTACACCAAGCATTAATTCAAAGTGGGAAGACTGTATTGCTTTGTCTATTGATGGAACTCCGGTCATGTTGGGTCATATCTGTGACGGAGTTTACCAAAGAGAAAATTCCAAGAACTGAAATTTTCCATCTTATGATCCATTGTCAGGCACTGGTTGTGAAACAGTTGGAACCTGCCCTGGAAGCCGTCCTGAATGACGTGGTCAAGATTGTCAATGTTGTCAAGGGACATCCAGCTATTTCGTGGATTCTGTGAGAATGGCTACGCTGAATATTCGGACTTATTTTATCACTCAAAAGTTTGATGGCTTTCCCGTGTAAATGCTCTGAATCTCAAATTGCTCTCAAAAATGAACTTGAGCATTTTCTGGCTGATCAAAAACATGCCTTGGCATATAAGTTCACGAAATCATTCTGGCTTGCACACTTTGCATATATGGTCTATATCTTTGGATACGTGAATAAATTAAACAAAGAAATGCAAAGGGCAATATCGACGTCATTTCAGTCAAAGAAAAGATTTCAGCGTTTGGGTCAAAACTTCTATATTGGTGCAAGAAGGCGGGAAAACGAGATTGTTACCTTTTCAAAATTAGTTTCTGGAAGATTTAGATTCGATTAAAGGGTACCTTACCTAGCTCAGGAAGCGATTCTCTAATTCTTTTCCGGGGCTCGATTCATGCACAATCAGGTGGTTTGCGAATCCCTTGAAGTGTAAAATTGTTGTTGTGCCCGAAGAGTCTTGGCAGACCAACTTCTTGAACTTCGCTCCAACAATGAAACACGCATTGAATTTCAAAACAAAACAGGTCTGTCATGTTTTTTGATGTCAAAAGCTCTGAAGGCTTTCCAAATTGCTGCTTCAGTTAGCATCAACCTGCCTTTAAAAACGTGGATTTTCAACTATTATGATCATAAAAACGAAGGACAGAAATTGATTCGACTTCGGAGACATTATCCAAAATGTTCTTATATCAAAAATTAATACAATTGAAGTTACTGTATAATAAACAGAATCATTTCTCCAAAACCTAAATTGCAAAAGTTTTCAATAAAAAAAATATTGATTCACTAATTTTATGAAGCGTATTCATCATTTGATTATTTTGTTACATTTATGTTATACGTTTTGAAGTAGATTTATCTCGCATAATATACACTTTCTGGCTTGTATTTAATCTAGCGAGTAAAATTATTGTACAAATATATGATTTGCAGTAATACCAAAAGAGGTTTGCTGACCGCTGCTTTATACTTTCAATTACTATGATTTTTGTCCATCATTCTACTAGAGCTAAGGTGATTTTCATATTTTTCTATTGCTTTGAACAATAGCGCTATTGTTGCTTGGCCACAGTTGAATGATTACATTCTATTTATACCGTTTCCATTAAATCCTTCCTCGATGTGCATATCTAAATTTCGCCTCCGCACGGCGTTGTCGTTGTCAAAAATCATTTTACATGAGGCTATGTTGCAAGAACCAAACCAAGTGCAGTTGTTTTTTCCTCAAAGGGAACCGCAAACCCCGACTGGAGAAAGGGTTTCAGTGAGTATATATGAGTGTGTGAGAAAGAGAGAGAGACTTGACAATGTAATGAATACAAAAGAAACATAGACATACTTACAAACAATTTTAACACCAACGCTTGTTGAAAAGGTGTGAACCCACTTCTCCTGTCCACAGTCCCATTACTAGATATTTTGACACACCTCGTTGGCTGATAGAGAATAGTGTGGGTAATTAAACACTGAGACAAACTATCTATCTATAACTACGTTAGCAGTCTGAATGAAATGACGTTCTTACTCCAGTTGCTAACCTGAAGAATGACGAATCAAGACACGCCAGTTTGTTACAAGGTGGAATACTTCTTCTTTCATTTAAAATTTAGATACTAAAAAGAACGTTTCTGTATAGCGAATTTTACAAGTACACGAATGCACGGGTCGTTATGAGTGTACGAAGTATATATCAGACCGTCTGTGTGTTTTTCTAGATTTCAAAATTCTAACTTTTACTATAACAGACGCTGAAAGTGATCAGGCAACTTTATATCATCCATCAAGAAGACCGAGGTAGATAGATGAATACATAGACAGGTTTTACTAGTACACTGAGCGTTAGTAGACAGGAAGCTTTTGTTACGCAACCATCGGCTGAGAATCTATCCGCCTTAAAAATGAGCATTTGCAATCTTGAACGACTCCCAAACCACAAGAAGTGAAATAAAAATTTGCTAGTCTGTCATTGAGCAGATTGCATGGAGATATGAACAGAAGCAGATGAAGATAAGAATATTTCTTCTGGCAAATTCTCATTGGAATAACAACACCAAATGGGATAAACAAAGGATATTATTGCTTTCACAGCTTACGTGTATATCTTGTAAATTTCCAAAATTGAAAACAACCAAAGCGCATGTGTTGGTGAAAAACACTGATACACATCAGACACCTTAATTGGTTCGAGGTTAAAATGGACCAATAAAACAGTTCATTGGAAATATAATCAAAAGTATATCTAACGTCTGCTACCGATAAGAATGTTGTACCTGCGAAATTAGTTATATCTACCTCGTAAACTTATGGCTAAAAGTTCAAATATATAGAATAAGAATTTACCTAATGGTGTAAATTATATAGTAAATGTTTCCTGACACTCATACAGTCCATTTTTCTCAATTAAATGTGCTTTGAACTTAATCCGAATCTCTGGTAGATGTGAATATCATGTAAGAACCAACATCTATAGGGTCAAGACAATATATACACATACATATATATAGTCATGCATAGTTTTCTTAAGATGAGCAGTTAGAGATATGTATGTATTTGTTTCGATGATCCAAATAAGACAGACAGGTGTGTACATGCACGCATAAAGTCTTAATCAGTCAGAGGGACAGTGAACTAAACAGGGATAACGGAAGAGTGAGAAATAGGATGAACCGTAGCCTGGAATCTCGATGTGGTAAGTAATCAAGCCATCGCGTCGGTTGATTCTCAGGTCACGACATTTGGAATCTGTTTCTGGAATAGCATTGTCCAACTTATCTCGTCCAACCGCTTTCGTCTGAACTTATCTTTGTTACGAACAGCGTCCTGGCAGCACAAATATACATTTTATTACGCTTCAAAAGACGTTCGGGCAATACATTTCTCCATTCGAGATCTTGAGAGGGGAGAATAGGTCAGAGGTGACAGGTTCTTCTCTAGCTGATTTGACTAAATGCCTAAAATGTCAGCGGCCACTTTTTTTTCGGATAAAACTACCAAATGGATTTAGTTTTAGAGGACCAATTCTTAGCAAGTTATATTCTTTTGGGTTTTTTTCTGATTTAATGTGATACATTTGTTCTGAGAAAATTACTTTTACTTTGAAATAAACTTATAGTCAAAAGCAATAAATCAGCAGAAGGTAAGATGATGTTTCAAGACTCATTCTGCGTATTTTTAGTTTGCAGATACATAAGAAAATGATGACATTATTTCTTCATCAATTACTAATTCAGTTCAACTCTCCCTCTGCAGTCATCATTCAAAATATCATGATGCTAGAAGTTCTCAACTGATAATAACCAGCACCAAAATTATCAGCTTTATCACTGTTATTATCTAGTCACGAACATCTCCACAAACACCTGACATTACCCTTGGCTGCCAATAATACTCTTGATACTAATATCATCAATATGAATGTTAGTACAACAAGGTAAAGGTGATGACGAAAAATTTTACAAAGCTGCTATTTTTATTTTCACATTCAAACAGAAAAGTGTCATATTTGTTTTCGTAATTCTGCATCAACTCATTCTCTTGTAATCTTTGCTTTAGAACTATAAAACACCGGAAACAAGAAATTATTCATAGCTTTCGTTTTAAAATAAAACTATATGTATTAAAAGATATTACTCTATTATCATAATCCTGCTTACGCTAAAAAATAAAAACAACTTCGCATTGCCAATGATTGATAGATTTAATTTTCCACATTCTGATTATCATATTGTTTTGAGCTGTCATGATGAACGATTCCGTTTCTCTCTTCAGGTTTCCTTTCCGTAACCATGTCCATGATCTCTCGTCTGCCACATCTTGTATCTGTCTTTTGAACTCACTGTACAATATTTTCTTTTCCCATTTTTCTTTCCAAGTTTGCTGTGCTGTTCCATTGTTTTCTACTTTGTTGTTTGTTGCGCTGTTTCGTGCGCTCTTTATGATTTCTTCAGTTTGCTTGCACGTACTTTTCAAGATCTGCTTTAGCTCTCTGGACACAGTCCTCTAGGCTGATGAGCCCCTTGCCACCTTCTTTTTCTCTTAACGTATAGTCTATCTGTGTCATCTCTAGGGTGTAAGGCTTTATGCATTGTCATAAGTTTCCTAGTTCGCCTGTCCATTGATTGGAGTTCTTCCTTTGTCCATTTTAGGAATGGTCCTGTGTATCTCATTACTGATACAGCCCAGGTGTTCATTCCTTTTATTAGATTTCTGCTGTTTAATTTGGTCTCTAATATTTTCCTTATCCTTCTAAGGTATTCTCTCTTTATTTTCTCCTTCATCTCTTCCCGTTTCATCTTGTCACATTCAAGGACGCCCAGGTATTTGTATCGGTCTTGTGCAGTCAGTGCTTTAATCTTACTGTTGTCCGGGAGTTCGATTCCTTCAGTCATTGAAAGCCTTCCTTTGTACATTACCATGATTGCACATTTTTCTATTCCAAATTCCATCCCGATGTCATCACTGTATTCTTTTACTTTGTTGAACAGCATCTCAAGCTCTCCCCTGTTTTTTGCAAACAATTTTATATCATCCATGTACATTAAGTGGTTGACTTTTCCTTTTGTTTTGGAAAAAAGGTATCCTTTGTTGTTCGCCAGGATTCTGATGAGTGGTATCATGGTGAGAACAAATAATAGTGGGGACAGTGAGTCTCCTTGGAAGATTCCTCTTTTTATCCTTACCTCTGCTAAGTTTTCTCCTGTGGCTGTCAAGTCTACTTTCCAGTTTTTTATTATTATTATTATTATTATTATTATTATTATTATTATTATTATTATTATTATTATTATTACTACTACTACTACTACTATTATTATTATTATTATTATTATTATTATTATTATTATTATTATTATTATTATGTGATGAATGTCAAACTGAGCAAGAAATACCAAAAAGAATTCTTGCTTCGCTCTTATAGGATGATCCAGTTATTCCAAGAATGGCTGCTGTCCGTTCTGATAAACAAAGTGACAAATCTGCAATCATTTTTTACACTCATCAACGCTAGAACAGCTATCAGGAGCAACTTTATAAACATTATCATTATCTGAATGACAGCAATGAAAATTTGATATCTACTAACGCACACTTTCTCTCTTCTTTGCATCATCAAAATGTATGAATCATTTGTGTTTAAGGTCAATTTAGCAAAGGTTCACTGTGAGCAGCCACCTAATTCCCAAATATCAATTGCAGCAAACAGACCACGCGGTCAGGCGCAAACATTAATCTTGACATTAACCTAATTAAGGATAGGAGATAAACATTACATTGAGATATAGGAAGCTCTTCGACACATAAAAAACATTCAGTATTCTTGTAGCAGGTAGAAATCCCATGTAGAATTGATGTATTTGACATCTGTATCCCTTAATCTAACCACGAATGCGCTCTACAAAAAGCATTTTGAAATGAGACCTATTCTATTGATAGATAAAACCCTTACACACTCTTTTATAAAACTACAATGCATTGTCAACATCATCATCATTATCATTATCATCATCAGTCCTTCAACGTCCGTCGTTGGACATAGACCATCCCAAGGATTCTCCACATTTCTCTATCATGGGCGTCGCGGAGCCAGTACTTTCTGAATTTGTCCCTGACTCTTGCCCTTTCTTGAATGTACTGTGCTGTCTTGTGGTCTCTCCATGTGAGGCCCAGCATAATTCTTTCATATGCACGTTGCATAGTTCTCAATTTGCAGATCTGTCTCTTGGTTAGGTTCCATGTTTCAGCTCCATAAGTGATTATTAGGAAGATGCATTGGTTATATACCCTTCTTTTTAGGATTAATGGGATATGACACAGAACAGGAGAAAGTAGATCACAACATCTATCTAGGACAACGAGTTTTCATGAGACCCTCAAAAGAAGAAGAAATCAAACGAAGAATCACACTAGGATGACCAGCCTTTAGCAGAGCAAGCTCAACTTTCAAAGAAAAAAAACAATGCATTGTGCCTGTTTTTAAATACTGAAGAACGAAGTTTCAACTGCAATGACATAGCTAGGGTGAGGCTAATGTGTGGAAGTGTTTGTGTTTGATGGTTGGGGGTTGTGAAAATGATGAGCATCTAAGGCATCAATTATATAATGGGCGCTAAACAGACTGTAGCAGATTGTACAATCATTGGTGTATGAGTCTGAAGATGTTCACTCAGACATAAGCCTGCAGAGAGGAAGATTGGGGCTCTCCGAGAACTATAAATAGAAATAAGTACTATAAATAGAACATGTAGTACACTTAATATAGCGGTTCGGAGAATGATGATCTTACTTTGCACCTGAGAATGTAGACAATATCAGTAAACAGAAATGGTCAAATTGTGTCAACAGAAATTCAATGACTAATAGGTTAAGTGCTTGTTGAATTATCTTTCCTGAGGAATTCGACTGAATAGTTAAAACTACTAAATACTGCAGCACTTATACTGTGTGATCTTCATTTTGCTATCATCGAGAACAATGAGAAAATCCCAGTGTAATAATATATTTTTGTCGTCGTGTATTGTGTTTTCAATATCTTTTTTACAACAGTAACTGATTTTAGTTTCTCTTGTTTATGGATTCGGAATCAATAATTTAAACTAACATACAAAGTAACAATATTGATTTTACTAGATGTAATTACAGACGTAGTGTCCGAGAAATTACACCAGTCAGTCTAGTTGGAATACCGTTGAACGAAATATCTCCTATATTGCTACGAGGAAAATCTATTTTTATATTTGTTGCCTAAATAAATAACGACATCTATCAATGTGTCTTTTCTTATAAACGCCGGCTTCAAGTGGCTGTTCGACTCACTTAAGGCTTGAGACACCGTTGGTTCAGCTCCCAGCGTAAAGCTATTTGAGTATATTTTTTCACCTTGACAAACATACTCCGTGGCCAGGATGGCCTGCCATTTTTGTTCTGTCTATTTGATTGGAAGCACAAACTCTCTGGCAGATTCTATTAGAGGGGTTGTTATTTTGCTGTGGAGTTTGTTGATGTTGGTGTTGGCGTCGTTCTATTTGGTAAGGATTTTATATCTGTTTTTCGATTCTTCCTTGAAGGATGGGTGAGTTCATACTCTTCAAGATATGGACAACAAATCATATAAGAGGATACACAAGACGAGGACATTCGGTTCGAAGACTTCCTAGAAGTTACACCATAGGAAATAAAACAATCCATCAAACAAACAAAAAATTAGAATCCTCTGGACCAGATTACATCACCATCGATCTACTCAAAAAAGCTTGTAAGATCGTCGATAAGAAATTGCTTCTTTATTTAACATGGCAATCATAATTCTTCTACCTGAAAAGGAAACCCGACGGATCTCAACAACTACAGATCTATAAGCCTACTCAACAGCATATACCAGATTTTCGCAAAAATCAACACCAATCAGATCACAAAAACACGAGATGAAAACCAACCATGGGAACAAGCTGGCTTCAGAAGAAGCTACTCGACCGTGGACCATCTCCATTCAATAAATCAGTTGAAAGAAAAAGAAGAAAATAAAATGCCAGTCGTGGAAGCATTTATAGACTTCAAGGAGGGATTTGACTCTTCAGAAATCCCCATGGTCATGAAGGCTATCACCCTACTAGGTGTTGACCCTGTGTACGTCAAAGTACTACAACTTATATCCAATCATTGCAACTCCTTTATCAGGCTAAAGACTCTGAGACTTCCAAGCTCCAAAAAGGAGTAAGATACAAGCTCACCAAAACTCTCCACAGCCTGCCTCGCGATGATTTCCCAAAACCTAGCCTGGGAGAAAAGAGGAATCAAAAAAGACAATGACTATTTGAGCAATCTCATATTTCCAGACGGCATCACCTTTTTGCAGAGAGCCTACACGACCTCCAAGTAATGCAAGCTGAACTAAACGAAGAAAAACAAAAAAAAGGTCATGTGCAACAACCATGACGGAAATAAGAACACAACCGTCAAAATCGGGGAGGTAAATAGGAGAAAGTAAACAGCTACATCTATTTTGGACAACAAAACTCTATGAAACCCACAAAGAAGAAGAAATCAAGCGAAGAATCACTCTAAGATGGCAAGCCTTTGGCAGTGCAAGCCCAACCTTCAAAAACATGAAGATCTTAATAATCCTAAAAAGAAGAGTATACAATCAATGCATGATAGTCACCTGTGGAGCTGAAACGTGGAACCTAACCAAAAGACAGACCTGCAGATTGAGAATTATGCAACATGCGTATGAGAGAATCATGCTCAACCTTACATGGAGGTATCACAAGACAGCATAGTATATCAGGGAGAAAACAGGAGTCCGAGACATCATAGAATCTATTAGAATCTAATAAACTCTCTGCCATTTGTTTCTGCTTAATCTTTCGCACGCACAAACGGTTTTACTGAATTATTGTGATTTCGTGCAACGAATATAGTTCAATCCACACAGATTTAATATTTTCTACCACTAATTCAGACGTAGTACATACATTACGGCACAAAAGTTGTTCTTCCACTAATTTTCTGCTGGTGGAAAGCATCTTGCTTTTATACGGATTAGTAACTGTATCTTCCAAGGTGCCTATTCCTATTCCATCATATTTCTTTTAATGACTTAAAGATATTACATGACATAAAATAATCTTCCTTGTTGCAAAACGTGTGTACATCACTGTATCTGTATGATTAATTCTTATAGTTATCAAATATTTTGTTGTATGTATTTCTGTCAGATTATGTATCCATCTCTTACATATATATATATAAATATATAACACATAATCGGAAATAGAATCGCCTCCACCTTCTGAAGACATGTAAGAAACAGGTTAAGGCTTAATCAAAATTATTATACCTTAAAACAATAACTAAAAGTTTGGCTTTCCTTTTTGCACTTTTTTCTTATACATATATATATATATATATATATATATATATATATATATATATATATATGTGTGTGTGTGTGTGTGAGTGTGTGTGTGTGTGCATGTGTATATATATTGTTCTGTCTGTCCCTGGACATGCTGACCAATGTGTCTTTGGACATGAACGCATCTTCTTTAAACAGGACAATAACTTTTTTCCTACAAAGGACTAAAATTTCTCTTACAGAGGCAACATTTCCATTACTTACGATGGTAACTTTTGAACTTACTAACTCTGGTGACCTGACTACCACCAATGTATTCATCCAGAATAGAACTCGGCATTTTATTATATTGTTGACCCCTGAAATGAATCAAAAACTGCAGTGTTCACGTATCTTACACAGCTTAAATACATCCAGACTCTCCATTTAATCAAATAAGTGAATAGTGATTATCCTTTACAAACTGTTGTTTTTTTTTTTACTAGAAACTTCCACACAGTCCCATAAGTATTTCTGATGACATTTAGGCACTGCACATCTACATTACTAAAGAATTATTGCCCTTAACTTTATTATTATTTTTATTATTCTGTTGACAGATATTTTGAGGAAAATCCTTGGAAATGTTTTTGAATTAAAAGGAATAATTAGACAGAAAAAAGCCAAGTACGATACAACCAAGTGTGGTTTCACAATAGTTAAGTATATATATATATATATATATATATATATATATATATATATATATATATATATATATATATATATATATATACTTAAAACCCTATATCCTAATGGGTTAAATACTAAACTGAACAACCCTCACCACACAGAACACTAATACACACAACTCCTACCATTAATATCCTCACACCCACATCTAAGACACATTCAATAATGGAAGCTTCAAAGTCACCTAAACCCATAGGAAAAACTTCACCTTAGCCTGTTATAACCCCTGTCCAAATCATAGCCAAAACATTTTCAGTAAATTTTAAGGTTGATACCTATGTAGCTCCTTGACCCCACCACCCCTCCTTCTACACTATCCCAAACATACCAAAAAATCCACCTCCACAACACTACCCCCCACCTTGACACACTCTGCCCTCCCCAAGACCAACTGCTGCTGTTTTACCAAAGTCCCAATACCTGCTGGTCATTCTTACATTCAGCAGGAGGCCTCTAGTAGCCCTGACAACAAAACTTACCCACAATGCATAGCCCCTGGCAGTGGACTCTGGTTCCACATGGTACATTTTAATTCACAATCACACAGCACACACCACTGATGATGAGAAGAATCCCGAAACATGTATGGACTATTGACATATAAGGATTAATAAACCTTACCACCAAAAACTTCACTCCCGAGTCTGTCTCACTCTCTGAAGTACACATTATATATATATATATATATATATATATATATATATATATATAATTGTTTCTGCCACAGACAGCTGTTTCGTTGTATTACAACTCTTCAGTGTGGCTATAGACTATCCAACATCTTTCAAGTAACATGAGGTAGGATCAAAACCTTCGCTTGAGTATATATATATATATATATATATATATATATATATATATATATATATATATATATATATATATATATATAATAGACATACCATTGGTATTTTTGAAAGCATCACAAATCCTCAGAATTATTAACAGAGGTAGTTCTACTCATTACTCTTTTCAGGTAAATTCAGGAAAGCGTTTTTGCGTTTTCTATATCACCTATCTCCCCTGGCCAGGATCTTAAAAATATCTTTTAAAAATGATAACTTGTGCTGATTTTTTTATATAGACAAATTAGTTTTGTGATATGTTCTGCATCATTACAAACAAATTAAGATTGATATCAATTTAATTCGGATTTATGAGACTTTAATTCGTGATAAATGATGCTAATTTGAATCTATGAGGGTTTATTTTGTATCTTTCAACCAAAATGATTATGTATTCCATTATATATACACGTACGGAGCAATATGAAGCGTGGCTGAAGTAGCTGCGTTTTTCAAACCAGTCTAAATGGTGTTTGAGCTCAAATAAAAAACAGAATTCCTAATGAGCAATTGAAAATTTGTGAAATTGCCTTGAGTTTGACTAACATGTATATGGAAAAAATGCAATGATTGTCAAAAGACACAGTTTGGGGTTGTCCCAAGTACTTATGAATGTCACTGTATGAATGTATTATATAAATATAGAATAGTTATTTGGTTTGAAAATGTGTGTACTATATAGCTTACATATACGTGCTGGATTGATATACGATAGTAATTTGGTTTATCTGTTGATATATTGAGAGGTGTGACGTCGACTGTCCGTCCAACCAAATTTGGCATACATACTCGCAGGACCTAGGGAAAGATTTATGATTTTAAAGGTTTGAAACGGAAAGTTTTTGAAAGGAGGATTTTATTTACTATGCAAGTATAATGCTAAACTGGACCCTTACTTTCCGTTCATACCACACACGCGTGCGCGTGCACACTCACACACACACACACACAGGTGTGGAGGAAAAGTACTCGGATTTGTGAAACTTGACCCTTACTTTCCATTCATCACACACACACACACACACACACACACACAGGTGTGGAGGAAAAGTACTCGGATTTGTGAAACTTGACCCTTACTTTCCATTCATCACACACACACACACACACACACATATATATATATATATATATATATATATATATATATATATATATATATATATATATATATATATATATATATATATCGACAGGTGTGAAGGAAAAGTACTCGGATTTGCAAATGAAAAATTAAATATGTAAAATACTTTGAACACCCTCAAAAAACGAGTCCAGCGCTTAAAATTATCAAATGTATGCAAATCTCAAATAAATCCATTTTAGTTCCGAGTGATAAAGTGGTAAATGATATAGCATTTATATGTAATAAACATTATATTCAAAGGATATCGTCCGAAGTATTTTTATGGGAAAACCATCATCCACATATAGAGTATCTACTTGTGAACAAGATAATGTTATATGTAATAACATCGTGTTATTTGAAAAGTTGAGACTTGAAATAGACGGAAAAATACAAAAGTTATCTTTTATGTATTGGATACCTAAAATGCGTAAAAACCAAATGGGTGTAGCCCTAAACTTCTTAGCAAAGCTGTTTCTGAAGTTTTTAATCAATATACAATTAGATACAGAAGATCCATAACAAAAGTAAATTCTATTGTAATTTAAATCTCTTTTGGGTAGTAAATAATTTTATTCCTGTTTAATACCCGTAAGGAGGCTAAATCAATCTCAACCTACGATTTTAGTGTTCTTTACACAAAAATTCCTCATGAAAATCTTATTCAAGAATTGAATTTGATTATAGGCTTGGCATTTGCAAGAGGAAATAGTTAATATATTGGGTTTACAAGATGTAGAGCTTTCGGGAGTAAAACAATAAAAAGGCAAGACTTACTTCGCGTGTTCTACTCTTGGGGCGATTGTTAGTCGTCTTATCGGAGAATGTTACTTTAAAATTTGTTATAAGATATTTCATCAGATGATAAGTGTCCCTATGGGAATGGATCGTGCACCTCACTGGGCAAATTTGTATTTACATGGACATGAATGTATATTTATGTCGTCTATAATGAGGATTGATATAACGTTATCTCATTCATTTTTAGTCGTACCCGTTTTAATGGCGATGTTCTCTTAGTGATGGAGGAAAATTCGGAGAATTGAATAGTAATATATATATATATATATATATATATATATATATATATATATATATATATATATATATATGTATATATATATATATACATATATATGTATATATATATGTATATATATATATATATATATATATATATATATATATATATATATATATATATATATATATATATATATATATATATATATATATATATATATATATATATATATATATATATATATATATATATATATATCCTAGAGATCTAGAACTTGGATGTTGGATCATATCAGAATGCAAGCAACGTTCCTGGGTTTGGAAATTGAAATTGAGGATGGAATATTTGTCAATGAATTGTTTGATAAACAAGATTCCTTTCCGTTCCATATTGTACATATGCATTTATAGTATCCAATCTTACATATTTTAAGATGTAATGTTATCCGAATATTTAAAAATAGCTCGGGATGCACTTAAATTTATAGATTTTATACCGAAAATTATTTATTTAGTTGTAAGAATGGTCAGTCAAAGCGGCGAGATTAGTAAGATTTTTAGACAATAAAGCCATGACTACACATTCTTGTTCCTTTAAAACTTATCAGTTTGACCATAATGAATTAACGAAAATCGAAGAATATATTATCAGCTGTATAAAAATAGAATAAATGAATAATGCACATTAAAGTAAATCAATGTGTATAAATGTTAGGAAAATTAGGTACCAAAAAAGATGTACCCAGTCTTTGTCAGAGTGAAATATCATTGTATTTGACTCTGGTCCATTTGTCTGACTGATAGGTATTGAGGCAGGATGGGAGATCGAACATGGAAAGATAAGTTACAAATTGTCCAAGTATGATAATGGAATAACCCATTGGGATGTTACAGCTAGAATGTGGTTTCGTTTCAACCATGTATAAAAGGATACTTCGTTTGATAATTCAAAGGAAAGAACAAATTAATGGAAGACGGATGATATACAACGTGGAAAAATGAACTTGTGTGTGTGTAAAAGATAAGTAAGAAAAGCCACACTGGTTGAGGATTAATCAATATCTAATAATTTGGAATTTAATAAAAATGGTTTGTGTTCGTAGTTGTATTTCTCAGCTTACAGAAAATATTCCTCTGGTCGGTTTCAATGTGATTATCAAGAGAGAAATGAGAAATTCGAAATTGATTAATAATAAATCTGTCATCCGTGGTTGGGGTAGTTATTTTTGCGGGCAGTTTGTAGGAAGCCCTTTGAATGAATATATATACATATATATATATATATATATATATAGTGTCATCATCTGACAACTGTTTCGATATATTACATCTCTTCAGTGTAGCTATGGACTATTATTTATCCAGTACCGCGAGGCATAATTGAAACCCTCTCATCGGACCCGGAGGCCGATATCCTACCTCTGGACTATAGAAGTGGGTGGTCAATAGGGCTGAATTTAAGCGATATATTCATTTACGCAGAAACTCTTCATCTACCAGAGTGCTCTATTCCTATGGAAGAGCATTGCATAAGCTTACAATGGATGAGTTACCTCACTTAAAGAGTGCTCAACCCCGAATAGAGGAGCATTAATTATTGTGTCATCCACAGATAGCTGTTCCAATGTATTACATCTCTCCAGTGTGGCTATAGACTTTTATCCATTCAGTACTGCGAGGCAGAATTATATATATATATGTGTGTGTGTGCGTGTGTGTGTGTGTGTGTGCGTGTGCGTGTGCACGTGCGCACATGCGTGCGTGTGTGTGCAGATACGCACGCAACCCTATCTGTTATTCAAAGTATTGTGTACGTACATAACCAGGTCTTTTTGTCAAATTGTGTGTATAGACGTATACCAGCCAGATTAATATTGCCACGGCCTATGGAGCCAATCCTGGATGGATAGATGTCAAGAGACCTTTGACTTCCATTGGTTGCCTGCTCATTTGGCAGACACTTTTTCCAAGTTTTAATCGTTTTGACTCTTTGGCCTAAGCACTTGGGTAGAGAGTACGGACCTTTGTCTTGATGGGTCCATTTTGACCGGTTGGTGGATCTTGACCCAGCGAGATGATGGACCAGTTTAGTCCGTCAGTTGGAGTAAGCAGGGGGGCCCGTGGCAGCCAGGTTAAGAAGCAGATGAGAGAGAATTTAACTGCGGGGCGAGGGGGGTCAAATAGCACTCAGTGAAGAGAATAAGGAAGTTCAACGTCTCCATTTGCTAAGAAGATACCCATT
>OY735206.1:71576442-71631442 GCA_963457665.1 Thysanoteuthis rhombus
GAAAATTGTTGAGTGTACAACTTCCCTGGATTTCGTTTGAAGGTCTTGCAACCATTTTATAAGATTAGAATTTTCTGCGTGTCATCATTATATTCTAATCTTTCCCTTCTAAGATTCTATGCTCCTGCGATCAAGCTGGTTACCATGGTCATCTAGCCCCTGCCTCCCATCTATCTTCCATGGTAGTCTTCTGAATATTCGACTTGAAACAAATAAACTTTTAGTGGCGATTCTGAAAGACAATGGCTCAAGAACCAACATAATTAGATCTAATCAAGTCAATATGCTGACACCCACTTCTAATTTTTCAACTATATAAAACCATATCCAGATCAAGAAACAAGTTTTCGGTGATGTGTGAACCAACAACACACACCTACATATAAAAACTCTCGCTCATATACAAGTATGCAATGGCCAGCATCCTCACTCTTGAGTATATACTGCAGCCACATACATACACATGTATACATAAACTGATACATATATACATAACCTCATACATATATACATGTATTACTTGTGGTTCTTTTCTTCTTTGATACATTATTTAGTTTAGAATATTGATCTATATCTTTTATTATTTGATTTAAACAAGTACATGCTTACACCCTTATGTTTATACATTTTCACATATCCATGTTTGTACGTATTTTTCTTTTATATTATTTTTTGTTAAGGCATTCACAAATTTTTGCAATTATTTCGATGAATCGATGTCTTAAAGTATGAAAGTTTCTGGATGTCTATTTTCAGTTTTATGTAGTGTTTATATATCATATCAATATAACCTCGTTGTTTTTTTATTCTGGACACGAGATTTGCGACTTTTTCTGTAAAATCCTTCGTTTACAGGATACATCGAACTATTCTTGAATATTCCGACATTATCGTACCATAAATATGTATTGGAGAATATTGTTACTTTTCTGTAGCATTCGGATTATATGGAATGGAAACGCATCGCTCTAATCGAGCAATTTATAAATATACATCCAATTTTCATTTTTCGTATCTCAGTCGAGAAATATTGCCTCTATTCCTAACAGTTCGAGTGTCAATTCAGGGTCTTTGTATTTCTCCATATTATCTCTCAAAATCGTCTCTGTCATTTAAAAAACACATATGATTGATGAATAAGTGCATGAAATTTATATACTCTCTCTATATCATTTTTAATCAATGACGACATAAATTTGTATTCGTTGCTATGTAAGTATAGGTTTGCCCAAGATGATTCCAGATCAATTCCCATAGATACACCTATGGTTTTTCATGATATTTAGTTACCTATTTTAAAGTTATTGTCTCTAATGAGATGATTTACTACATCTTTTAGAATAGATTTAGTGAAGTAGAGTTTGTCTTTCAGACCAGTAAGCTTTAGAATCAATGACATTAATACATTGGCTTTGACCAGAGTATGCATATAGATTATGATTCAGCCGACAATATTGGATAATTTGGAAAGCCAAAATAGCTGCAGTAAAAGTTATTTCTTTATCTAACTTGATATACCAAGTTAGACAGAGCTAACATAATGGTGTGATGTCCCAAATGTGAGAGAGTTTTAATTAAACCTAATGGTGTACTCAACAACCAGGAGTGGAGATTCTTTTTATCTCAGCTGAGTCCTGAGGGAGTATGTATGTGTGTTTGTCGCAAATAATGCCTGTAAGCAATATCTGGTTGGGGAGATTTGATCTGATTATGAGTCAAGTTTCATGTGTAAATATTGGTCTTCTTTGTTGTGCATGTGAACTTGCTAACAGCAAGGATTTAATTCATGCATTGGATTAAGGAAATAATTCGAAAATCCTAGGTTGATATATTAGTAGAGATAATACCAGTGGTATCTATGTGAATAAGCTGATGGGGTTTTAATTTCTGCATTGAATTAAAGAAATAATTTGGAAAAAAAAAAACATCAAATCAACTAGGTCTTCCTGCATTTCTGCCAATCCCGTGAACACAACAATCTCAAACCCGACGCCCAAATTGCATTTGTTTTGGTCTTCGACTGACCAACAGGTCCTAACTAGCCAATTGGATGCCCTAAAGCACCGACGTTATTTGCAGACTTATTAGAAATATCAACAAAGAAAAGTCATTTTAACGCCATCAGGTATGTCTACATTTAGCAAAGCATGCAGTATAATAAACTTCAAGATATCTGCCCTAAAATCCTGGTCAAAACTAGCCACATCCAAATTTATAAGTACAGATGGTGAACGACGCAGGGCCGTGTAATGGACCTCAAAGGCAAAACCAAAGATGAGTCATTCTAACACCGCCCCCACCAAACAATCGACCATCAACCCCAGACTTTAACTATACACCTGTATAATTGTATCTTTTTTGAAAGGATTGACATTTTGAAAAAAATCGCAAAACAATCATTAATTGTTTACTTAAATCAACTTCTCCCATTAGTAAAATCCTGTGCCTTAACTACGGGGCCTCTTTTCATTACAACATGCAAAAATCATGTAGAATTCCCTGTCTCACCTACAAACAGTATTTCCTTAAAACATGCAACACAACATATAGAATTGCCTGTCTTAGCTGTGGGCACTATTTAATTACAATACCAGACCAAAACAATCCTGGCTTAATATGTGGTAGATTGTAGGAGTGTGAGTTTCTGGATTTTCATTTTGTTTTTCAAGCGATTATCCAGGAATTCTGATAACCGAGTGATGAGAATTTGATCTAGATAATGCAAAACGTTTTTAAGTATAAAACAGCTTGTTATATAATTTTATGAGGTTTCTTTCATCTCCGTTATGTAAAATTACGAGACTGAATCATTCGAATCATCATCGGAGAAAGAATAAAGTATCCTGACTGTATGAAAATTTTCTTGACTTAGAGTTTTCTCTCTTTGTCCATTGTTTCAAGATGGAAGAAAAACGTGTATTTCTTGGAAATATCTTGTAAGAGAAAGGTTGCCAGCCTATCATGCCTTTCATGAATATATGAATGAGATTGTGGGTGTTATCTATTGCAAATCAAAAAGAAGATGTGGATGAGAAAAATTTAGAGAAAGAAAGAATTAGAAGTAGAAATATAAGGGAGAAAAATATACTGAATTCAAGAACAGTTAAAAAAAAGATTAGAAAAAGAAAAGAAGAAGAAGAAGAAGAAGAAGAAGAAGAAGAAGAAGAAGAAGAAGAAGAAGAAGAAGAAGAAGAAGAAGAAGAAGAAGAAGAAGAAGAAGAAGAAAAAGAAGAAACTTTAAATTTGTTGTGGAGAACAAAGAGAAAAAGAGTAGAAAATGAAAAGAAGGGTGTGTTCAAAATCAAAATTATGAAAATGTATATCCATAAATAAGGAGGATAAGAAGAGTAACAGAAAAAAATCAAATCAATCATAGAAAAGGGGCTTTTTAAATAAGAAGGTTGACAGGTTGAAGGAAAGATTGTATCGAAAATAATGAGAGGTGACGAAGAACAACCTAAAAGATGCAAAAGAAAGAGATTCAAAATCAATGTAAAATGATCATTTCTCATAAAATTATGGATTCCCGTTGTTTGGGTCAAAGAAATACGACTCCGTCATAATCACTTTTTTTTATTGTTCATTTCTTTGTTTTTCTTCACTGAGCAAAGAGTGAAAGGAGAAGGCCAAGCTTTGCACGTATTTCAAGGGGCAAGCGTTTAATGAGCCAAAGTAGAACAACACGTCGCAATTTACATGTTTTTCTGCGCTTTTTTATAAGAATTCAGGTTGAGCAACTCAGATATAATGAGCAAGAACAGAACAGATGAATACTTGTCAGAGCGATCTCTTTGTTCACTGCTTTGTGTTTCATTGGTTGTTTTGTTTTGTATTGTCCTCAGTTTCGTATTTTTCTTTTTCTGCAGTCTTGGTTTTTTTTATAATCACGTTCGTTGGAGAGGGTATATTTAGTGAGAGGCAACGGTAAAGAAATTATGAAACTAATGAAGGAATTCGGATAAAAACACTCTGATGTGAATATTTGCCTTATAAACAATTTGCTTCAGCTCCGTTTTTTACTATCTTGATTTCAGGTTCGTGAATATTTTTGTTGTCTTCCGGTCTGAGATTGAGAAGTAAGGGAGAAAGATGAAACTATTTTATCAGGGAGACTGAAAGAGCAGATACGAATATGTGTGTACAATTTTTCATGAATACCTCTGTTTCCTACATTTCCCTTTGAATATACAGGTAGAAATATGTGTTGTTATATTTAAAACCGATACAAAGATGTGGGTGAAATAGGGTTAGGAACATTGTGTAATATCATTCTCTCAAGCAATTGGAGCCTACCTTGGAAATCAAAATTCAAAATCTTAGCATTTACCTCCATAACTTCGATTTATAATACCAATAAGGAATATGAAACTTTCTCAGCCATGAGGTAAGCATCACTATATGCTTTTATTTACGCAATTTATGAGTATATAACAGCTACTTTGTTTTTAATTGATATCAATTACGAAAATAAATACGGATTAGCTTTAGCTACGAAACCCTTCATTTAGCTAAATACCTGAAATGTAGCATCCTCCATCAATTCCCAATAAAAGCCCTGAACGCACGTGTTCACTCGTTCATTTGCCTCGGCTCTGATGGTTGCTTACTTCTCTCTTTCTCTCTCTTCCTTTCCTTCTCTCTATAATTGGTATCATTTAGCCAGCCTCCCAGCCGATCTGGACTTTATCGTTTTTTCCATCATGACCAATCACTGTACTAAACATTCCCCATTTTATTTCTCAGATGTTAATGTATCTATCGTACGCTCAGCCAACCAATGTTGTCCGCTTCTCTAGCTCAAAACGCGTATTCACTTCCTTCTCTCGTGAATAAAATGGTGATGCCTTTATTACTCAACAGCCACGATTATCTTTCTTATTCTCTCGGGAAGAGCACATAGACTAAACCCCATGTTTTTTCTGTGACTTGAATAGTCTGTTCGTAGTGTGTTTTTCTGCATCTTAAAATAGCCCCCAAGTTGCTCATATGTGATCACAAATACGTCATCCACAACTTGGCAGTTAGGCTTACCACTGATACCCGATCTCCATAACGATTCCTTGGTCTCCTCTTGGTCTTATGGGTTCCAAGCATTTCAATCACCTCAGCACAGAACTTTTACCTTTCGCCTCGAAGATATCTATCTTCCTCTTTCACTTAGCTGCATGTTTATATTGCCCTTACTATCACGGGTCCAATCACCTAAACGAAACACACCTCTTCTCTTCATGATCAATCATATTACTGTTTCCTAACATGCATTTCTTTTCAGTTTAGTATTGTTAAAAATGTCTTGTCATTAAATAAACGTTTTATTATTCTATCTGAATACTTGTCTGTGTCCATATTAAAATCATTCGTATTCTGTTGAATCGCTGCATCCACACTCATACCAACTACATGAAGACAAAATTGTTTGTCCTCCACAACTACACCGTCTCGTTGCTACACATGTAATTCCAGCTATATCACTGCATTTCCTCACTCTTTATAGGAATCGCCTGTAACTAATGATTTTACAACTCACAAAGATACGTTAATATTTATACGTATACAACTGATAATGAGAAAATTTAGCGTCTATATGAGGTCGGCGTGTGCACGTGCGAGTGTGCATTTGCGAAAATCTGTGCTCAAAGTCAGATTTCATGTGTTTATACAGAGAACACAGCAATTTCGTTTTGCTTTTGATTTTGATTGTTATCTATTCTTGCTTTGTGTTTATGACAATATTCAGTAGGATTAACCAAGTTTGATAAAAGTGACGAGTGGGGATCGAACACACGATATAAACGAATGATCTACGACTCTAGATTTGCCCTGCGACATAAAGTCATATATTGATCTTCTGATGTTGAGTTTTGTCTGGCATAGAACTACGACCGTGAAACAACTAGTCAGAATTGAACTCCTTACTCTTGTGGATGACTTGATTGTTCACCAACGCTCTTTGGCATTCAACCTACTTTCCTTATGTGTTTATCTGTGAGTCTTTCTGCATTCGTGCAGGTGTGTGTCTTCATGCTTAAGTGAATGTATTGACAATATATATATATATATATATATATATATATATATATATATATATATATATATATATATATATATATATATATATATATTATAGTGTGTGCACATTTGTTTGTCTACATATGAATTATAATCATATGAATATGTAAATGTAGTGGATGGACAATATTTTTATAATTCTATATATGCATGAGCATGTGAATATAAGTTGCTGTGAGAAGGTTCCTAGGTATATTTTTATAATGTGGTGTGGAATTTGGGAACGGCCGATCAGACTATCCCAATCCTGAACCAAGTATTTGTTTGTAGTCACATGTTTAGAGAAGACAAACATACAAACCTAATGCCAATCATGAAAATGTTGCTTGTCATGCCATTGGCACGATAGAATGCTGTAAAGTGACTGGGGACAATTTTGGGCAAGTTTGTTCATCCATAATGTGACACTATGGATAGATTGGTAGATAAGGAATTAGTTTTTGTCTGAATTCATAAAATAAAGAATTATCACTACTGTACACTAATTATATTTTGGTTGTCATAGTTGTACCATTCTGCTTTCTTAAGGTGCGTACTGTAATCGGTGACTGTCAGGGAATTTTTGACTGGACTGCAAGATATATATTGAAATTGTTTTTGGGAACATTGATGAATGTTTGTAGTAAGAAACAGATAACTAGCATTCTCGAAGCAAACGGAGACATAACAACAGATAGAGACAGAAAAGTTAAAAACGCCCAAGAATTTTACCAGGAACTCTCCTCTTCAAAACACGGAAAATACAACTACGACTAGAATACACAAGATGCCGACGATCAGTTCGAAGACTTCCCCGAAGTTACACCATGGGAAGTAAAGCAAGCCATCGAACAAACAAAAAAAAGGAAAAGCCCCCGGACCAGATAACATCACCATCGATCTACTCAAAAAGGCTGGCAAGAGAGTCAACAGAAAACTTGCTATTCTATTTAGCATGTGTCTGAAACAGAGTAAAGTCCCGAAAGACTGGAACACTGTTGTAATTGGGATGAAAGATTTGAAGCATTGATTATTTATTGTACAGTAGAGAATAGTTTGAAATTCAGTTTTCAAATGAATAACTTTGATAAAGTTGCAATGAGTCTTTTTCAAAAGGTAAGTATTTGCTCAAATATTTCTCCAATATGAATCAGAAAAGATAGATAGGAGTGAATTGCGATAGATGAATAGATTGTTGTACTATCGGGCTTTTTAAGGTGTCTATTGTGGTCGTTAACCCCGCCCCCCGGAATTTTTAACGGAACCCCATGTTTTAAACCACGGGTTTATATTGTTCTCATTCCACGGTTTATGCCTGAGGATATCTTGTGTGAGTTAATTTTTCGTCCTTGCGATTTTGTTTGTCTGCCTCTTCGACTGAACTTGGGTATATGACTTTTTTTTAACTTTCTAACCAAGGGAAGATTACTATAGATGCTTTAACCATGCACGTTAGACTCTCTATACATATGTTTTAAGATGTATTTGGATTGAGATGTGTTCGAAATGAATGTGGGAGAGAATTACTTGACTATTGCATTGCATGCATGTAGCTATGACTTTACATTTGTATATTTGATTATGCACTCAAATGAACATTACATACATTAATACGTGACTATGTATGAATGAGTGTGTGTGTGTGTGTGTGTGTGTGTATGTGTGCGTGTGTGTGTTTAGGCTGCATTACAAGAAAGTTAATACAGGAATTTTACAAGCCCAAAACTGGACGGATGTTTGGTTTTTGTTTTGTTTTTTGTTTTCGGGGGGGGGTGAGATAGTATTAGCTGTAAGACGATGATTGGCAAACTACTATCGTTAGCTATTGTTAGTATCTTTGATCCTCACAGATTACTCCATGAATCTGACCTTGTGCCAGACTATCAGGTTTTTTTTGGGGGGGGGGATATTTTCAATGTAATCTTTGCTGAATTGGCCAGCAGCCTTCATGCTCGTGTTCTGTAAAATTCGGACTTTTTTAGTGATTACCACCCCAAAAAGGCGAGAGAAGTAACTTTTCAATAATCATCCATTCTTCAATTTTTTTTTATTTGATCATCCCTATACACATGCGGTATGCTGCCAAAAGTCATATGACGGTTCCAATTGAGGGAGTTTCTGGACCTGAATCTATATCTATTATATAGTATCAATGATACTATAGCCACCAGTCTGACAGTTCACAAATTGAACGCCTTTATCCAGTTAAAGTTCACTTTTACGACAGTATATCTGAGTCTTATTACTGAAACAGATTTTCCACTGCAATATATTTTGAAAGATTATGCAGCTATATTTTCTCTACATATGACATCTCTAGCATAAACTTTGACTCTCAATAATTGATCTTTGTAGCAAATTATATTGATAATAAACATAATCGTCTCTAAGATCGTATAAATAACACTAGTAATCTTATAGTTTGTGCATTTCAGCGCGAGCGAATGCGTATGTTCAAATGTACACGGAAATATTTCATACATGTGTGTGATTGAATAACTAATTTTAGCATGACTGCATGTATGCATATATATGTGTGTGTTTGTGTGTGTTTGTGCACGTGTGTGTGTGTGTGTGGATATAAACTTGAGTACTCACTCGCCTGTGTAAGCGATTAAAAAGGAGAAATGGAAAATAATTAAAAGAAAGAAAGAAACCACTGTATGTAAAAATGAGAGAAGGAAATCAAAAAGCGAAAGAATCTGGGAAATAAAAGGTAGAAGAAGTAAAAAGAATAGGAAGAAGAAACAAAATGGGAGAAAAGTATTGTAAACAAAAAGAAACAATATATAGTCGAACTAAGGTCTGTGTTGATAGAAAAAAAATGAAACTCTCAAAAAAGAAATATCATCCAAAAGTTATCCATAAAGTTTGGATACGTAACTAAACAAAACGCTGGTTTAGATAAAATATATAATCAAAATGCAAATGAATAGAAAAGAATTTTTTAGGCTTCAATATTATCATTTGTGTGGTTCAAAAAGGGAGGACAGTTTTGAAATCAGCTTATGTATGTTTAAATTTCGTTTTTCTGTCCAACTGAAAACAAGACAGCTAATGACGACCGTAAAAAAAACTAAGATCTTGGAATTTTTATTCTGTTTGTGACTTTAAGTTGAAGAATCAGCGAATGATAATCAAGAAAAAGATTATATGGTATGTCATCAAATCAGCCAGGAAAAAAGGAAAATCACCTTTATTCCAAAATCTACGTAGTTTTAAATCACATAACATTGAAAAAGTACTTATTCCATGTTTTATTAGATAATCAAATAGATAGATGGATAGATATCATAAACTGCGCAAGTACTCGAATCTACCAAATGCTGTTGGTGTTGAAAGATTGTGCAGCATCAATTTTTCACTTTGTAAAGACCTGACTGTCTTCAATTTCAGCATTTGGAATCCTGACTCAAAGCTCAACTCGAAAACTGATTACAAGCACAAGAGGGAAATGGGCAACTATCTCAGCTACTATGCAAAATGATGATGATGATGATGATGATGATGATGATGATGATGATGATGATGATGATGATGATGCAATTCAAGCCGATGGTAGCAAATCAGACATTCGGGCAAATAAAGAATGAAACCTAAATGGGTAAATTTGAATTTTATCAATCGTTCGGTCTTTGCAGCTTGATCTGTAAGGCAGTTGTCCTTGGAATGCACACTTCTGAGGGATAGGGATACGTGTTCGAATATCCCCAGAGATGCATTTGTTATTTCCTATCTATGCTGCTTACTAATGCTCGTAAAATTAAGTTTTGATTTTTTTAAAGCGACTGATATAATATGAAATTTAAAAAAATCAAAATGTCTACTAATTGACAATGCCTCAGCAAAGAAATTTGAATTACAGAAATAGAAATAAATGACGTTATACCTAAAAGACCAAAGTCTTTGATTGTTATCATCATCATCATCATCATCAACAGTCTTTTAAGGTCCATCGTTTGATATAGTCTTTCCCCGGGATCCGTCACATTTCTTTATCATGGGCATTGTGGAGTCAGTATTTTCTAAATCTGTCCAGTTCATCTCTCCATCTTGTATTCTATCGGCCTCGGTTTCGTATGTGATCTCCTGGGATCCATGATGTGATTTGTGATATCCATCGGTTGTCAGCCATTCTTGCAACATAACCTGCTCATTGCCATTTAAGTTTTTCAATAGATTCTAAGATGTCAACGGCTCCTGTTTTCTCCCTGATACAGTGTGCTGTCTTGTGAACTCTCCACGTGAGGTTGAGCATGATTCTCACATGGGCACGTTTTATGCTTCCCAGTTTGCGGGTCTGTCTCTTGGTTAGGTTCCATATTTCAGCCCCATAAGTGACTATCGGGAGGAGGCATTCGTTGTATACTCTTCTTTTTCGTATTTTTGGGATCGTCTGTTTTTTTTGAAAGGTTGAGCTTGCTCTACCGAAGGCCTGCCATCCTAGAGTGATTCTTCGTTTGATTTCTTCATTTGTGGGTTTCATAGAGATTCGTTATCCTAGGTAGATGTACCAGTTTACTTTCCCATGTTTTGCATCTTCGATTTTGACTGTTATGACCTTATTCTCAGTGTGATTGTTGCATGTAACTTTCGTTTCACTGAAGTTCATATGTAGGCCAACTTTTTTGCTTTCTTCGTTTAGTTCATCTTGCAATTGTTGAAGGTCGTGTAGATCATTTGCGAAAAGGACGATATCATCTGCAAATCTGAGGTTGCTCAGATATTTGCCGTCTATTTTGATTCCTCTATTCTCCCAGTCCAGGTTTCGGAAGATCATCTTGGGACAGGCTGTGAAGAGTTTTGGTGAGCTGGTATCACCTTGCCTTACTCATTTTTGGAGCTCGAAGGTCCCAGAGTCCTTATGTAGCCTGATGAAGGAGTTGCTGTGATTATATATATATGTTGCAATACTTTGATGTATACAGGATCTACACCTCATAGAGTGATGGCCTTCATGACCATGGGTTTTTACAGAGTCGAATGCCTTCTTGAAGTCTATAGTCAGCTGATTTATTGAATGGAGATGGTCCATGGTCGAGCAACTTTTTCTATATCCAGTCTGTTCCCATGGTTGGTTTTCATCTAGTGTTTTAATAATCCGGTTGGTTGTGATTTTTGTGAAAAATTTATGGATGCAGTTGAGTAGGCTTATAGGCCTGCAGTTGCTGAGGTCTTTGGGGTTTCCTTTTTATGTAGAAGCATTATGATTGCCGTGTTCCAGTTTTTTTGGACTTTAATCTGTTTTTGACATAAGTTGAATAGAGTAGCTAGTTTATTGTTGACGATCTAACTAGCTTTTTGAGTAGATCGATGGTGATGTTATCTGGTCCAGGGACTTTTCCTTTCTTTTTTTTTTTTGTTTGATGGCTTGTGTTACTTCACTTTAATTTCAAAACTGAGAAAATCGAACGAATTCTTTCTGCGAGTAAACTCTATTGGATTGACAAGGTCATGTCAAAACTGAAAGTACAAAATGTTTTATATAAAACTTGAAAGTTTCTTTTTTAATTGTCAATAATTTCTTGACTAGTTTAATGCACATCATACAATGATGAAGCACTAGTTGCGAAGGCTATGAACAACGCAGCAGTTAAAGGTTTAACGTCAGAAAACCTATTTATCTGAATACTTCAACTTATCTGTTCATTTCCATCAAACCTCAACAGAATTCAGTTGAGAGTAGAAAAAACTAGAAAAAACTTACTTTGCCTTATTTTTGTTACGAATTTTAATTCTTCAGATTTCCTTGAAACTAAGATGATTTCATGATTGCCAATACAATAAACGTTTATTCATAATGATATAGTTGTAATCAAATATCTGTATATCAATGTGTGCTTGGGAACACTGACCAATTTAAGAACCTTTACGTCAAGAAACCCCAAGAAATATCATGTATTAAATATTTAATGAAACAGAAAATAGCAATAATAATGATAAGGATATCCATGGCCCAAATTAAAAGAGCTGATCGTTAAACAGTTACTGTCATCAAATTTGTTTGTTTATTTATTTATCTGTTCATCTCAAAAAGTTATGCTGAACCAGATTGATTCAATAAATTAACAACGGTGGTCTGAGCCTGTATCTTGAAGGTTGATATCAAGAAACGAAAACCCTCACGCCAAGCTAATAGTTACAGATCAAGCGTCTTAAATAAATTGTAATTGGTAGGGTGATTTATTTTTAGCAGATTGTGTTTGTTTGAAGAGGTCATATCATTTTGATTTTTTTAGATCAAATTCTATTAAAGCAAAATGAATTTTAAAGAACTGGACATTTGCAAGATTTAGAAAAAAATCCAATGTTTTGTTCATTCTTTCTGTCTGCGAGAAATTCATTATAAGTTATAATTATTTCATAAATAAATAAAAATCCCTCTATAAACATATCTGAGAATAATTTACAAGAGAAATACGTATCCATCATTAGATTGACATCAATTCAGTTTATAAAATACATGAATTACAAGTTAGCAGGACAGAAAAATATGTACCGGGTATATTTGATTTATTCATTTTCCTGAATCCATCAATATATTCCAGCTGATAACTCTCAATCTCATGATGATCAAACATTTTTCAAGTTATTCTAAAAATCATTTATACTTGCACTATTTTTATATAAGATATTAAACCTCCCGTATTTCAAAATCTTTTGGGAGAAAAATTAAATTTGGTTTTGCGACTATCCTATTTGTGATAGACATAGCAAATAAATTTACCGTCCTATCTGACTTATTGAACATTAGAATTTCGTAATTTGTAAGTTGTGGATTTCTTTGGAAATCTTATAATAATCAAGATTTTTTAATGGAAAACGTGTTTGCTTTCTTTATTTTATTGAAAACTATTACTAAAAAAGCCACAGTCAATGATAAAGAAAATTAATGCAAATCAAAAATCGTATTTTAAACAAACGTATCGGTGCATCTCGAAAATAATACCAAAAATTTGAAAAAAAACAAGAACCATAAGTTAAATGAAGCGTCTACCATCCTTACGCTAATATTTTAAAGAGCTTCTAAACAAAGTAGTAGTAGTAGTAGTAGTAGTAGTAGTAGTAGTAGTAGTAGTAGTAGTAATAGTAGTAGTAGTAGTAGTAGTAACCCAGTTTCATATATGATGAGAATTAGAAAATGATAGTCAACATTACTACTTGTGGTTGTAGCGGGAGAAGGGGAGTATGGATGAGGATGGTTCACCAGACAGTCTAAATCGTGAATCATATCAATCCAACATGATACACCTGCAAAATCTTGTAAAGATATTTAACATAAATAGTTTGAAGCAAACATGATGCACCGTACAGTAGAATTAATGCGTAAGATTAATCGTAAGAAAATGTTTATTTAATTTTTTAATGATAAGCATCTACGAAAATAAATGCAGTAATGTGGATGAAAGAATTAAAGCATCGATTATTTATTGCGTAATAGAGAATAGTTTCAAATTCAAGTTTTAAATGATTAAACTTGATAAAATTGCAATAAATGTTTATCACAATATAAGTTTCTGCTCAAATATTTCTCAAATGTAAATAAGAATAGATAGATAAATAGATAGATGGGTGTGATGAATGATGTTTTTATTTCAAGAAATTGGGAAATCAATTCAAGTTACGGTTCTTGAGTCAAAGAAGTGGAAATATAACAACTTCTTAAAATGAGGAGCCTAATACCTGGATACAGCTTCAATTTTTCGGTTCTTGAAAAAAAAAAGGGTAAGGGTTAAAGTCTGAGTTAACAATAAGGTTAGATTTACGTTTAGGGTTTGGCCTAGGGCTACGGTTAGGGTTAAGGCAACACGGCCAGTTGTCCAGGTGGCAAGTGCTACGGGTCCCTTGGAAGGTGTCTGACACAAAAGGACTTGACAAATACAAATGGGAATTGAGAGGAATAAATCAAACAGAACTTGTAATCTTTATTTAATCGCAATATGAGTCATGATACATTTATTTCCTATTACAACAGCAACAATCTTTTTTCTCTATCAAGATTTTGATTTATTGCTGCTACTACAAAAAAAAAGGGCACACTTTTTCAGATACGATACAATATATCTCACAGGCAACCAGAAAATTGTTTATCCTATCGAGTTTTGTCAATGAAGCTAAATTTGTATCTGTAAAACAAATGCTATTAACACAAATATGGAATTGTATAATAATGCTGCAGTCACGTTCACAAAAATTTTCATTTCTTATTAAACTCAATGTATTTTGATAATTTTTGGATATTTTTCCATTCACTAAACTCAGATTAACTTAAATGCATAGCCAGAAAAGTGGGAAGTCAGTGAGCATCAAACTCACTACAACAACGGTAGTAAATGTCCACGAAGCTATATTGTGGATATATATATATATATATATATATATATATATATATATATATATATATATATATATATATGTGTGTGTGTGTGTGTGTGTGTGTGTTTATGTGTGTGTGTGTGTTTATGTGTGTGTGTGTATGCATATATATATATATATATATATATATATATATATATATATATATATATGCATGCATGCATATGTATATATTTTGTATTCGATTTTTAGAATATCGTTCTAGTTTAAATGAACGGACTATGTTTTGAAAATATATAATTTTCAAAAGCTTCGTAGACATCATTCAATGGCATAATTCACCGAAATGTGCGTCCGTCTGTGACAGCCAACTGCTACACAAGATGACCCCATGAAAATTCCTGCTGGTATTCCACGGAGCCCTTGGTAGGTACATAACAAGTTAAATTTTGAAATTCACCCTCAAAATGTGCTTGAGGCACGGGTCGATTTCCGTTTCAAAATCATCCAAAAATGGTCACATATGCTCACTGTATTGGTTTCAGCTGATGACAGAAATATACCATGACAGGGCTGGGATGTCTTTGATTCTTTTACTCTCTCTCTCTCTCTCTCTCTCTCTCTCTCTCTCTCTCTCTCTCTCTCTCTCTCTCTCTCTCTCTCTCTCTCTCTAAGGACCTCAGTTTTCACTCTACTCCCCTCTATTGAAGATACGAATACGTAAAAGAATATTGTGTTGTAAATAAAACTCGAAGTTGAAAAAATGAAATGATTCAATAATAGAAATAACTATTTGACATTTGATTCTTATTGAGATTCGATCGACTTTTTGTTTTACTTGAAAACAGAAAGAAAAATTTAGCTAAATTTGCATTAAATAAAAGCTTACATTTCCGGCTTACAATTATTAGCAACATTTTTCCCTCGCTCGATTCCTTATTCACTGCTGAAAGATTGGAATGAATGCAATTTTCTCAGGTATATCAACATCATGGAAATCTTAAAATCTGGCAAAAATCAACATATTATCCGATTTTGATACAATTCTCGATACTTATTCATTAAAAGGAGAATCTCTTTTTCATTTTCTGTCTTATTGCTCAGTTTATTTTCATCAAAGAAAAGTCGATTGAATGTTAAAAATGAGAGATACATTCGTTGTCGTAGGCAATTCTTGAAGGTTCTACTGTTTTATTTACTCTGAACAAACTTGAGTAAAAGAGTAAATTCAAATAAAAACCCTTGTTTACTTTTTTTATTTCAAATCTTATTTAGAGCATAAAATATTTTCCAATAAAGTTTCAGTTACAGTTTTAAAGATTTTTGAAGTTCTACTTCTGAATGTTAAAGAATCTGTCCACATTTTTTTCTAACGCCAGTCGCTAAATGAACTCATGCCAAAATCAGTTTGACACCAGGGAAGAATTTTCGGCAAATTAGTTTCTGAACAACGCCCAACCGCCCCAAATCAAGGTTTTGGTGTGAGGATTAACAATTTTGTGTCCGTTGTTTCTTTTATTCAAAAAAGATTATGAGGGGTCTTGATTTTTTAAATTCTGAACACAGCTACATGGGCCCAAGCACACTCCCGGACAGATCGCACCCTCATGCAGATCCAAACGGCCTCCCCAAACCTTCATGAAAACACTAAATTACTTTTGAAATGATATATTTTCAAAACATCTGATGTGCAACAGATTCATTTCATAAACATTAGAGTTCGAGTAGAGCTTAGAATATGATGATATAAAGGCTTTGCAATATATATATATATATATATATATATATATATATATATATATATAAGAGAGATTCGCTACCCAAACACATTTATATTTTGGCTTATTGAGGTGAATGAACCTAAAAAAGCCTAAGCAGGACAGGAACATAAACATGTTTGAATAGCAAAGCCTTTATATCATGTTTATGAAATGAGTTCATTGCACATCAGATGTTTTGAAAATATATCATATATCATATTCATGAAATTGATAAATTCATAACAAAAAAAGTACTGGAGCAAATATTCAAACCTGCTCTTTGAGAATACATAATATTTATGCGATGCAGAGTACCACTTCTCTTCCCGTTTGAACCAGAATGATGAAGTTATGAAAACTGACATGTCTTTTGATGTTCTTTAATTTCATTTTTCATTTATTGACTTGCTAAAGCAAAACTCAATTCCTCACACGTGACATTGCATTACACAGAAACCCTTGGCAGACGAGAAGATGAAATTGAAACTGGTTAAGTCACGTGACCTTCCTCCTACGATTGTTCTACTCAAGTCTTCGTTCTGTTGCTGTAAATAGCAACTTTTATGTGGCGGCATTTGGCCTTTTCGTGCACTTTTGATGAAATCCATTACGGTAACAAATCTATAATCGTAATTTGGTGCAATTATCACCGCCTCCCCCGCTGCCTGGCTTGTAATTTACAATTGGCAGCCAAGAAATGAGATTTTCCCACGCTGCTTCCTTCCTAAATTCTTCCACCAGATCTCTTTCAGCCAGATGAATTGTAGCCAGCAGGCACATGCTAATTGAATCCTGGACTCGTTGTAATGGAGGATTTCAACCCATCTTTTCTCACCCTCTTAGTAAATGTTGTGACTGCCTCTATATCATACGACCATCTTATCTATTTGTTTGTTGTACTTTATTATATTTAATATCCCGAAGTGGTTGATAAGTCTCTTTCTTCACTATCACGTTCAGTTATCTATTGGCAGAATATAGTTTACTCCCATCACAAATTTGCTCACGATTTTTACAAAAGATTTAAATAAATGATTTTTGGAATTTTTTCTTGGGTCAAATCGTCTGTTAGTCCACCCCAATCATTCAACCCTTGAGCTAATCATAAAACAAAACACATACTACCGTATCGAACATAAGTGAAATCAAGGGTTCCATCTTTGCCAATGTGATAAGCGCTGATAAACTCCAAGAAGTGTCCAAAAATCGGGGTCTTTAAAAGGATGTTCTTTTTCTCCCCAGCCCAATATCTTTCGAACAATCATTAAAAAAACAAAGGTATGGAAATGCAATCGATCCCAAGCAAGAACAGGCAAATCTTGTCGCAATCATGATAATCAATGTCGTCGAAATCAGGGTTTTACTTTTTCAAGATTAAGTTTATTATTGAGTGATTTGGTGGCGGAGTAATATATTTCTCCGTTGAGTCTTACTAATCGAACCAAACGAAGTCTTCATTGAATTTAATAACACAGTAAAGCATCATATAACTAAGTCCCAAAATTTTCTTATGCGACAAATAAAAAACAAAAGAGTCATTAATGTTTGTTTCAAAATTAAACGGCTAAAAAAATACAGGTTGGAAAGACCAAATTGTTACCTTCCCAGTTTGGCAAGTGGCAATTGTTACCTTCCCCGTTTCAAAATGGCCACTGTTCCTGCTTCAAAATGACAGGCACTGATTGGGAACCAACCCTAACGCTAAAAATACTAACGCTAACTCTAATCCTATCCTTAATTCTAAAAATATTGACGCTAACATCAATCCTAGAAATACTAACCATCTGGAAAGGCGGCCATATAGAAATTGGGGGAGGTAATAGTTTCTATGCAAGTTTCTGTTGCACAGTATCTGAAACATCTTCATATTTCCCAATCTGTAGATCTAGTTAAGAGACTGCAAACATTTTCATAAATCATTAGAAGTTTATTTTATTGTACTTTTAACTCGTAAATCACTTGTAAAAAACGATCGTATGATTCTTCCACAAGAAATCATTTTGCAGTTGAAGCGAGCGATTTTCTGGGTCTGATGTCCTGAATATTTATGCTTAAATACCTGAGTTAAGAAAAATAGATTTATGCGACCGTGTAAGTATTAGTCGATGGCGTTTTCTCAGATAATTTCTCTCAAGTTGAATTTTACTGTCCACTGAAGTCGTACAAAGAAAAATTTACAACTAAAGTAAATCATAGATTAAATTTTTATATTTTGCACCATTGCCTCAGAAATGTACAGGTATTTTAGAGAGACAAAAAAAAGCATATGAAGTATCCATCTTTTCTTTTCTTTTCTTCATTTCGTAACATTGTAAAACTTCTTCTGCCCTCACGATATATTTTCATTTCTGATCATATTTGATTAGACCAAAATGAATTTGAATTTCGAAACAACAATGATTACAACATTAATAAGTAAATAGATGCATTGGACAATAAAACTTAATTCATTATAAATAATTCCTGCGCTTTTAGTTCTATCTACCTAAAAGACAACTAAATATTGCTTTCTGTCTCTCAGTTGAGTACAGATTCCAGTAGTTGCATTCATTTCATCTTGATGCATCCATTTCGTTATAAAGAGACAAATTTTCGAATCTACACCTAAAATATTCTCTCCAAAAACATTCTGCTAAAGATTTATGTTAAAAAAAAACAACCCTGAAAAATTGTGCAGAAAATTTCAGTCCTAATTTCATGATATTAAAAGTTTCCCTTCATGGAAGATTTGATATGAAGTCACGTGTGGATGTGTGTGATTATTGTATATGTATGGTAGTTTTTGTGAATGCGTAAATCTTTTTTTGAGTATATCATATATGCAAGTGTATTTTCCGTGTTTGATAATAGATGTAAATGAATGCGTCTTCAATAGGTTTGGTGGGGTTTGCACTGGAAACTGCTTCTTAGTGAAGAAATTTCTATACATGCACAGTGCAGAGGCAATTGTACTAATGATTCCTTTGTAGAAAGTGATCGCTTTTATCTTATGTTAGAAAAGTATTCATAGTGTCGAGAGAAACAGCGAGAGAACATTTATTGGTGCAAGGTAGGGTGTCTGTTTGAGAATCTCTTACTAGAATGCCCAGCTGACTTGGTGTAGGGGAGAAATTTGATACGTGTCTATATCTTCTTAATTTCTGTCACTCTGTCATGCCCACTTTGCTCCTCTTCCCTTTTGCGATAGTGATGTATTAATTATGTTTCTTCTATTCTATTTATTTTTGAAGGTTCTCATATCATGCATAATGATTGACGCTCTTACTTTCTATTTCCTGTCAAACTTTTTTCATATTTTTCTTGGCTTTTTTCTTCCCTTTGTGTCTATCCTGTTATACGAAACGAACTTGGAAGATTCGTTTTTCTTGTTCAATAATTCCATTTTCACAAAGCGCAAATACGACACCCCATGAGGAGGGTGCTTGAAACGAGATCTGTCGACTCTAGGTCCTGAGTAAAAACTAATCCCCGAGCAAATTTAATCCCTCAGGAAAACTTTGGTCGGAATTCTGTCCAATGGATTCACAGATGCCAGTGGCCTCCATACCAAAACATACGTACACATTTCACACACACACACACACACACACACACACACACACACACACACACAAACACACACACCTTAACCAATGATTCATCATTGAGTATTAATTACTTCCATAAGCTCTGTCGTTTTCAAGTCCCCAAGAAATAAAAACATTACTTTTACAAATTGGACATTGTCAGGCCGTCTAAAGATGTTAAATGTTATTTTTTTTTTTTTTTTTTTTTTGCGGAGTCAACTCCAACTTGACTAATAAATCCATGTTGGGAGAGATTTGCGATAAGTTCCATGAGCAAATCCATAGAAAGTTATTGTTTTGTCTTCGGGTACGCTTATCTCTCGTTTTTACCTCCAGTTCCAAACCACATGGGCATGTTTCCATATGTATTTGTAAGTGTATGTAAAAAAGATAACAACAGAATATAACATCATCAGTGAATAAGGAAATTCAAAAAGTAAAATGAATAATTAGAAAAGATTATTCCCTTTTCATTTTGTTTAGAATATAAATAAAATCAATTCTGCCACTTATTTGTAATCAAATATTGATTATCTACAAAGATATTTTTCGAAGTTACTTTTATCTTTTATGGATTAAAATTGTCTGATAGACAATGTGATCTTTTTAACTGTACACGATTTCCATTAACTAAGTGATACTTATATTCGCAACAGGGAACTCGTATATACTTGATAGATAGATAGATAGATAGATAGATAGATACTGATATGAGATTAAAATTTCTATGAATATCGCAGCTCAGACCTAACTGAGAGGCAGACCTGCAAACTGAGAAGTATGCAACGTGCGCATGAGAGAATCATGCTCAACCTTACATGGAGAGATTACAAGACAGTACAGTATATAAGGAAGATAACGGGTGTCCGTGACATCATAGAAACTATTAAAAAACGCAAATGGCAATGGGCAGGCCATGTTGCAAGTATAAAAGACAAGCGATGGACATCACGTCTCACAACCTGGATCCCAGAGATCACATCAGAAACCGAAGCCGACAAAACACAAGATGGAGAGATGAACTGGACAGATTCAGGAAATACAGGCTCTGTGACACCCATGATAGAGAATTGTGGCGAATCCTGGGGAAGGTGTAAGTCCAATGACAAACGTTAAAAGACTGATGATGATGATGATGATGATGATGATGATGATGATATATGAGACTGAGAGCGACTGAAAGACGGATATATAAGGGTGTATCGGTTTTTGTTATTTTGTTTTTTGTTGTTTTCTTCACTAAGAACTGCATCACTATAAACCAATCTTCTTTAACAATTGAATAGACGCACAAGTGAAAACAAACCACTCTCACAAACAGACATACATTCATCTAAACATACCAACACAGTCTTAGTTTGACAAACAGACAGATTAATAGATAGTTGCTCGAGGGGAAGCAATGACCCTCTGACCTTATTGGCATTTGAGATCAGTAGATGTCTGTCTGTTGGAAATAATATGAACGGTAGAAATAGTACAAGAATTATCGATATGGATCTTGGCAGGAAATATAAAATAGCTGAGGCCACTTTCGCGCCACTTGCTTTGATTTGCAATCTGTACACATCCACATTTAGATGATAGCACTAATTCTTAAAGTACTCTGCAAACTAAATACTACAAAATTAAAGAGAAAAAGTAACAGTAACCAAGAAGATGTTCATGAGTAAAGAAAATTGGATATCTCACAATAGCCCTCCAGCTAGTTCGAAATATACATCGACTTGACGCTATACAGTATTTCTAGTGATCGAAATTTAATAGTGCTTATTGTGGTCTTGCAAGCCACTTGTGCGGTTGCTCCAGAAATGTAGCTGCGTGCCGAAGTTTTCCTAGCACTAAGATGTCTGTGAGACAGATTAAAAGGTAAAAGTTTTTACTGTTGTTTTTTTTCATCTTACTTGAAGCGAAGATCAATAAAACAATCTCTTCGATCTTCTTCCAGAATGATCCATACATCTGCGCCATATTTGACTGTTGGAACTTGGCGTTGAAATGTATACATGGAGATTTGGCAAGTTATCTATCTAATCCGCATATTTTAAAGAGAAAACAAAAGATTTCTGATTTACCGTGAACGCAAAATATGAAGCTATCTACTCCCATTGAGCAGAGATTCTTGGCATGAGTAACTGCTAGCCCTCCATGACTCAATGAAACAAATCATCTATACTATGTATATAAGAAAGAACGAATCCACGATTGAAATATATAATGGACGTTGGGGAAAATGGACAGAGAAATCAAGTGCTAATCACTGTTACTCATTGTATCGCACATTGTCTTAGTGTGCTATAACAGCTCATTAATTTTCCCCGCCAAACTAGAATTTTTTTGGGAAGTGATAATAACAGTAATAGTAACCGTTGGTATAAAACTAACTGTACATTACTAATTTCACGATTATATGAGTGTTTGTCATGAATTAGCTTGTGATTTTTGCGTCAGGTCTACTCCTTTGAGGGATCAACAGAAAGATTCCCCTGCTCCTACCCTAGAAAATCTGTGAAATGTGATGGTGATGCTGTGGGTCCTCACAAAAATTTCTGGAGAAAGTTTCACGCTCTCGGGCAAAAAAGGGGCACCGTAATTCTCAGCCATCGCTATCACTATCGGCAAATTCTTCATAAATTTTCCTGTAAGGAGCCGATCTGAAATAAGGGGAAATTTTCTGGGTATTTCTTGCTCATGACGAACGCTCTAAAAAAGTATAAGAATCTTGTATTGTCTCTTAAAAAATAAGTTCAACCCTTTGAAGAAAAGACACGTCTAATACGAGCTGACTTGAATCGGTTAATTCCGGCACAAAACCTGATTTTATAAAGCAATCACCAAGAATTGGAATCAGCTTTAATACGCTTATCACATCAAAATTAATTAAATGTTTTGGAATTCATGAAAGCTTTTAACTTCTTTCAAAATTAAGTATATACCAAAATGTTATTGCTTTAGTAAAAGCTAACTTAATATCGATATCACCACCAAATGAAGCTTCATATAATCCAGTAGGGGAAGTATCTCAAACGAGGCCCAGTTTCAGCTCCTATAAATAATATTATCTACTATTATTTTAGTGGAATGAGTGCCAAGAACTTCCATTCATGATACGAGTGTGAGAGCGCTATTCAACGTGTACATGTCCGAATGCTGGCATTTGTCTTTTCGTATGTCATACCTATAGTTGAAATGTGTCGTGATTTGCAGCTTGCCATTGATCAATTCCAGCGCTTTGGTCTTCAAAATCGAACGTCAAAATGAACGTCAAGGGTATGGCGCTCCTTCAATATAAATCCATGCCTCATTTCAACTGTCCGCCATGTCAGCATAAGAAGAAAAAAGTACCCTTCCCTCTTATACTGATTTCCATCATTCACATAGATTATATGCAGTGTATCACAAAACTTAAAACTCAAGTAAAAGTTTCGAATAATTTCATTGTTTTCGGAAATAAACGTTTTGCCGCTTGTGATTATAAATTTGATGATCTTATAAAAACTGTCTACTTGTGAAAAAAGCCTGGAACAGTGATCATGACTCGGGTATTTCGAACAAAAATTTGATTATTGAAAATTTCCGTTGCGACTGAACTTGAAACTCTTCACCGATTGATTACTGTTAATATTGAAGGTTCCAATTACAAGACAAATGGAAAAGCCACTGCAGTACTCAAAAGTTGAACAATATTTTAAAAATCTAAAACCCCAGTCGTATCGAGGACAAATATTGATTTGCCTGCTTCATGGTTGATAAAAGTGCCAATGTTGGTGTCTGAGATTCCGAATGCAAATTTCCAAAACATTCAGGCCCTTCATTCTAGTAAGCTTGGCACAACACAATTTTCCTAGTATCATTTCCTCTCATTGGGCCTGGTGTCACACTAATCATAGCTTAGTAGATATTTTTAAAAGATTGCTGCTTAGATATTTTCAGGTGGATTTTTTTTAAAGATTTGAATATCTTGGAGGTGAATAATTATGGCCATTGATTAAAAATTAATTTTTGTGGATAATGAGGGACTGAAGAGTGTTGGGAAATATTTTAAGCAAAATTTTTAAAATTTCAGTTTGTCTGATGAATAGTTTGAAATCACAGGACTATTCCAGGACAATGACATGGAAGATGATATGGATGGAAGCATTTCATAAGTATTTTATCCAATCTGTTGAGCAACCATAGCCATCAAAGATGGCAAGGGTTCTATCCTTTTTATATGTGTGTGTGTTTATCTGTTTGTTAGTGTGTTCGTTTATGTGTTTGTTTGTGAGTTCCAGCGCCCCTGGCCATACCATTTTGTCTACATACGTGAAAATTGGTTTCAGTATCGACTAGACCCCTCCAAAAAATTTTTGTTTTGTTTTGTTTTTGGAGAAAGCGCTTTATTTTTACTTTTAGTCGACCTTATTTCAATGAAATTATCAATAACATTTAGATTCTCCACTATGCAGATGTTTCTAGATGTTTTTACTCAATTTTAGATATTTTCCAATCGAAATAACATCTAGATTCTCCAGGATCTAGATCTTTCTAGACGATGTTTTCAAGTGGAAAACATCAGTGATGTTATGAAAAGAATTTATTCTGACTTTATTTAATCATCGATGGATTTTTTCACGTGACTTCCAATCGTGACGTCACGGCTGTATTGACTGTAATGGCGACTGTTTCCATTACATTATTCCTGTCACCGAAGGCATTCACTGAGCTAAGTCACGAGTGGGGATCAAACATGTTAGTTAATCATTACCCCAAGGTCATTATAATCGTGTTACTTTACCATCATTTTCCTGGCTTAGGCCTCATAAGATGTACTGTACTCCAGACAAACCGAAACGCTTGCTGTAAAACAATGGCCAGTGTGCTAGTATCACAAGCCATTGCCAGTGATTTTGATCTTTAAAGAATATTTAGGCCTTGTGCAAGACTATGTAAAACTTGATAAAATCTACTGTAACCGAACTTTTCATCTCAGACCATACGAATATTTGTAAAGTCTACGAGAGGCATGAGTGAATAAAGGCGTAAGACAAAGAGATACTAGCTCATCAGAACCCGTCAAAACCTGCTCCGAGATGATCTAACAAAACCTAATACTGGGAAAATGATAGATGGTGAATTCCTTAGTAATCTCACATTTGCTGACGACATCGTCCTTTTCGCTGCGAACCTTCATGACCTTCAAATAATGCTAAACGAACTGAATGAATAAAGAAAGGAAGTTGGTATTCTGATGAATTTCAATGAAACAAATTCCATTTCCAATAAACACGTAGAGGACTAAGACACAACGATCAGATTAGAAAATGCAGAACTGAAGAAAGTAGATCGCTTCATCGACATAGGACAACAAATCTACATGAAATCCTTTAAAGATGAGAAAAGGGGTCGAATGATCACTCTCGGTTGGCAAGCATTCGGTAGGGCAAACTCAACCTACAAGAAAATCTCAATAGTCCTAAAAGACCGATGCATCCTCCCAATAGTCATCCATGGAACTGAAACTTGGTACCTGACCAGAAGATTGACCCTCAAACTGAAAGCCATGAAAGAATCGTGTTCAACAACACATGGAGATCATAAGACAGAACAGTATTTAGAGAAAAAAAACAGGAGTCCAAGATAACAAAGGAACCATTAGAAAAACCAAATGACAATGGATTGGTCATGTTACAAGTATGTCAGACAACTACTGGACATCACGACTCACAACATGGATCCTTAGAGATCATATGAAAAACTGTGACCGGCAAAACAGCGTGACAAACTAGACTAATTGAGGAAGTATTGGCCCTGCGATGCCGATAATAGAGTGGTCTGGCGAATATTGGGGAAGATCCAACGACGGACGCTAAAAGGCTGCTGCTGATGATGATGATGATATATAAGATGATCAGATAAGCTTTGAATCCCAAATCCCTGTAATGGAACTTTATGTTCAAAGTGTCTTTTTCTGTATCTGGACTTAGGTTACGAGCAATAGAGCCATATATTCGACTGATTTATCTGTTATATCATTTCATAGGGGTCGATTTTTGGTTGTACCATTTCTTTTTTTAACTTTTGACTTTACACAGCACGCAAAACGGTTCCAGTCGGCCTCAAATAGGCTGTATATGTGTGCAAAACTTACACGTGATTTTCCTTTTTGCAATAATGTGGGGTCTGCGTTCACTTGCAACTCTTTTTCTTTATAATACTAAAGGATTGATTTGCCCCAACAAAATTTGGCATGTATACTCAATGAACCTGGGGGACCTACTATGATCGACAGAATTTTTTCTTGAAACGGTAGCAACGAATGAAAGCAAAGGAGCAACCGTAGCAAAAACAACCGTCGGCGAAATCTTAGCTTCTGTCATGAAACAAACCTCGAACTACAGGGAACGACTGGTTCTGCTCACTTTTTACATTGATTTATCTCATTTTTATACAGCGACAGAAATATTTTACCTCGATCACTATTTTGGAAATCATACAAAAATTGTTCAGTATAAAAAATAAAATAAAAAATTATACACTTATTTATCGAGCTCTTTTATTTCTGTGCGGTAATCAATATCTTGATATCTCTATTGAAATAAATATATTAGGAAAATATGTTCACGTACGCAAGCGTATTCATGAATGCGTACAGCAGCGCGATCGCTCGCCAACTTGTCTTGTAGACCATTCACTACTCAGTGAGGGCTCAATTAATCTAAATAAATTACTAAATAACAACACACTTGCCTACGGGCTGCCACGGTAGCCTGGCAGTTAGCAAAATGGTTTTATAGGCTAAATAGGATGCATTTGACTCTACGATTTCCTCGAGAGTAAATAAGTGGCGCCTACCGTAGATCGATAGTTACCAAGCTTTTCTTGCAACAACTTTGATCCTTCCACGAAATAATAAACGCTTGCAATCAAGATAGAATCCATTCTATCAGATCTAATCATTTATTTTCTATACATCAGACTATCCGCACATCAGAAAATTAGAAGCATAACTTTATAAATGGCAGATAAGTCTTTATCAACGCACATCGATACTTATATGGGTTTAGCAGGGTTGAATGGTAATCCATTCGGTAATGGAAAACTGATCCATCAAACAAGTCTTTTGATCGCTCCCAGACGTGGGAGCCAAGCCGTACGTTCCATTTTAACCAATTTCTCCATGAGAAATTTGCAAAAAACAAACAAACATATACAGACAATCTTATTCGACAGTTTGAGGGCAGTTTCTTTCAGAAATAAGGTGCCGCTTAGACAGATTCGCTTTTTATATTCATATATACTCATGAATATGTAAGTGGCACAATACCCCGATTTGTACATACGTAAAAAAAATCATATATATATATATATATATATATATATATATATATATATATATATATATATATATATATATATATATATACTGGAATGCTACAAATTCAAACACATATACAATGCCTATGCACAGTTTACAGTAATGCACATTAGCATATAGATAGACCTATCTTGCAAAAAATACATTTTAAAATCATGCCGAAACTTGTTTGAAAGGGAAAAAGCGTTTTACATAAACATGAAACAGCGGAATTGTATTCTATGTTTATTTCAATGTAACTTGGTTATTTCTTCTGCTGGAAAGGTAAAGTAGCCTAAAAGTTCATTTCTGGAAAAATTTCAAGGAAAAAGTCACGAAAATTTCTTATTTTATTCAATTCATTCTTGATTATCTGATTGGAGAATGGGCTAGTTTACAGGAATTATGTAAGGTAATACAAGAGGTTGAATCTTCAAGGTTCTGTATTCTTGATAAAAAGAAACGTGAATCGTTAAAATGAAAGAAAAAAAATCTAAACATTTCAAAATGGTTGAAAAGAGATTGTTAAACCCCATTTCTTCTGTTTCTTATTTATAAAGTAAGAAAAAGGAAAAGACAAAAAAATCTACACGTGAGTTTGTCGTCACATTGGTCATTAAACGAGTAATATCCCGATTCCGCAGCCATAACTTACCCAGCGGTCATATTTGATGAATTTGTAACAACGGGAAGTCCATTCTGATATTCAATTACGTATTGATGTAATACTTTGAGAATCGTAATTTTAAAAAGCTATTGTTTGTTTGTTTGTTTGTTTGTTTGTTTGTTTGTTTCTCTCTCTCTCTCTCTCTCTCTCTCTCTCTCTCTCTCTATCTATCTATCTATCTATATATATATATATATATATATATATATATATATATATATATATATATCACATACACACACGCACATTTATTTGTACTTGAGTGCTTTTGTATTAATCATCCCTACTGATTTTAGTAAAAATAAATGAGTAAAACATACTCTTATGAAGACATACACTTTGGTAGAATTATTAGTAACGCAATAGTCTACTATTTACCTGCAAGGGTGAACAGGTAGTTTTGGTGAAAAGGATCATACCGATGTTCTTTGTTCTAGAAACAATTTACAGTGATGATAAATTAAATCATAATATAAATTAGGTATGCCTAATCGGTAAACATCTTTATTAGCTGAAAAATTTTAATACAAAAGATATTTTTCAAATTTGAACATGGCATACCATTCAGCTGAGATAGTTTTAGCGGTTCAATAAGTGGCGTAACACAATCTTCCAATCACCATCTTACCCCATTTGACTTAGAGATGTACTAAGTTTATCAAATAGTCATATCAACTAAAATAACGTGTGTGTATATATAAACAAGAAACACACATTCACAAGCTATCAGCATAAACAAAAGATTCATAATTAATGTTTAAAATATAACAAACATTACGACTTATATATACATAAATCATATCTCACACGTATACGCTTTCATTTACTTAGAAAGCTGTAAGCACCCACATGAATGCTTTTCTACATATACTTGCACATATATTCCAGATTCCATATACCCAGTAAGAAGATATGCATACTACTCCCCATTTATCTTATATATATATACATATATATATATATATATATATATATATATATATATATATATATATATATATATCAGTACACAGCAAGAAACACACACACTGTTTTTCTCTTTCTTATTTTTATGAATTATATACATGTACGATCTCACTATTACTGATGAATGTATACGCTCCCTATAACGCCCATAAGATACATTTTTATTTTAAAAGATGTGCCTATATTTGATATTTCGTTCATATATTGGATCCATTGATAGGTTACTGTACACTGAAGACTCGTGTTCTACTGCTGCAGGAGCGGAATAATCGACGGTGAATAGCATCCCTTGTAACACATGCGTGTTTAAGCTGATAGATCGGTCTTTGTTGAACACTTTGGAAAAAATTTTCTGGTGAGGTTGAGGTTATCCTCACTGAGATGATAGACATCTATAGTAACCAAAATATAACCACTACGACTTTGCGTACATTTTATATGATATGCTTCAAATGAAAAACGCGTGTCTATATATTCGAAATAGTATTAAATAGCTCTTAATATTTTTCTGTTTTTATTCATGTAAATAATTATTTGCCTGCCTTGCTAAGCGTGCTAGTTGTGCATAAACCACCGACTCTAGAGGTCAGTGCTCGAGCCCAGGTAAAAGCCATGATTCCAAATATTTATGTTCGAGGCAGGCCTGCCCTTCACAGCTCCTTACTTTAATTCGGCCTCGTATTATACGAAGTTTAGTAATTATTTAATCTTGCTTTGTGACTGAGGTAGTTGCGTACTTGCCACTGGTGTATGGTATTGGTGTTTGAGTCAAGAGAAAAGTCAGGGCCAATTGATGGGGGGGGGCACGATAGAAAGATTGCAGCTCAAATCTTCCGGTGAGGGTGGCTTTCTTACCTTGAAAATCAGCATTTCGGACTGGGCTTTCCATTTTTGCTCAAACTACAACCACTGGTACCGTTTGGAAATATACAACTAAATGAACCTCCTTAGCATTTAAATTGAATAAACAAGCACTTGACAAATACACGTTGACATCCAGTGAGAATCGAACCTCCTAGCAACAGATTGCGAGTCTAGCATACTAAACTGGCAGGTGTTCTACGAGTAAATTATGAATGTAATAAAACAACGATTTATGGAAATACAGAATACAGATTTCCCAAAAGTTGTCGTTAATTTAATAAAACTCAGAGATTTGATTCTGTGAGCATCTTTCAACTAAATATGACTAATACGCAAAGAGACATACACTGCAAGATATCAGTTAAGTTCACAATGATTTAATTTCCTTTTTCTTCGAGTCTGATTGTTTTGGACTTTATCGATGTATACACTTCCTTTCCAAATGACGCCTGATGATAAAAATCTCAATGTTAGTTCTGCTGACATTGCAGCAGACTCGACAGATAGTTGTGGAACATTTTACGTCATCTCGATATTGACTAGTCATTAAAGATTCAACCAAATCAATGGAACAAGATGTTTTCTCTCGCAATATTATATGAAAATGTTGTTTCACGATGTTTTTTTATACAGCACAATGCTGATTTTCAGACTAGGGATGAAGTAATCTGTCATCAATATTTTTCTGAAAATTAAAATATATAGAAGCACCTCCCCAAACCGAATACATTGAGAAATTCCTTGATCGTCTCTTTTTAGTGCAATAAAGAGGTATCTTCGGTAGGATGGACACCCTGTGTCAAGCAGTCGCTCATGCTTTTTAATCAATCTAACAAATAACTTTTCTTCTTTTTTTTAATCTACCATCATAAACAATGAATTTGAATGATCTTTACGAAGTGCATGTAAAAGAGCAAAATAAATTTCTATCTAAATTTTTCTTCTATTTTGATATTTGCAGTGGAAATCAGGTGTAGCTTTGTAATGCTTGTCTGAACATATTCTTGGGCAATAAAAGAGTTCTAATCGATTTTTATCTGTATTTGAATCAGTAGCCTGGTTTTCTTTCAAATGGTCTCTTTGAGAACTATGGAACCGTGTGAAATTGAAGAAATATAAGTTCAGTCGATCTAAAGCTAACTGCGTGTGTTTCCCAATCTAAACCTTTGTGCTTTGTACTAACTCATATCATTCGAATGATCATATTGCGATAAATCCAGCACTTCTGCTTATGTTATATACGTTTCTGAGTCTTGTATAATGGCTGAATGGTCGATATCGGCTGAATCCCTCTCTTCAATGAAAAATGACAATTGCTGAATGTATTGGAAACTTCTCTCGTCCGTTACTTTGGAAGGTTAAATAATAATTCCAAATGATATTGCTAGTCTCAGTAAAAACAAACTCATAATTCAAAGTGTTTTTGGACAATATTATGTGAGATTAGGAAGCAACTCATGAATATAAAAACTGTCAATAAATATAAATGCTACTCTTTTAAGAGAAAAGAAACTTTTTATTGTTTACTTTACGCTCACTTCTTTGTTCCAACTCTATATTAAAAACGAAAGATCATTTGACTGCCTCTCATTTCATTTCTCTCTCTTTTTATCCCAAACGATATTCTCGGTTAATAACACAATAGACTGACAAGTTTGAAAACACACTAAGGATTTATAAAAATCAAATTCTCGTCATCCCAACCTTCTTGATACACTGATTCGCGCTCGAAACAATACTTCATGAAAAATGTTGAGAATATTTCTTCATAAAAAAAGACGACTCGCGTAAAAATCAGTTAGCTCAAGAGCTATCTTTCCCTCAGTCTTTTAAGTAAGATCAAAACAGATGAAGACGATTCTATGCAACGAATCATAACCCAGGACGAGTTTCAATGAACCAATACAATCCAGAGAGGAAGGTCCAATCAAAATTGATATTTCCGATGGGGATTGCAAAGGGGTACTCTTCATGGATGTTCTAGAAGGGCTCAGGACAAACACAGGGAGTTCTAAGAAAATTGAAAATTGAAAATTCCATAGGTGAGAAAGCGACCAAGTAAATTGTACTGAGCAATATTTCCCATCATGACGATGCACCTGCTCATTCTTTGGGGTAGCATGGATTGTCCTACGGAAATTCAGTCGGGAAATCTTACCCCATCCTCCTTACAGTCCTAATCTTGACCTTTCAAGCTTCTTTTTTACCTCCGAAACTTGAAAAACATTTCAAAAGAATAAGATTCGAGTCCCTCGATCATGTCAAAACTACCATGTGAGCGTAAATCAAAGAACGCAGAATTTTTCAGGGAAGAACTAGAGAGATGGAAGCATCGCCCCTGGGATTGTAGAGACCCAGAGGAAGAATATGTAGAGAAACTTCTCGGATTGATAATTTTGTTTGTTAAAAATACTTTCGACTCAACTTCGTACGTGTTTGATAAGATGCAAACAAAAAAGGACATATCCATCAGATTATAAGCAAGTATATACACTACACATATACTGTACGCAGAGTTTAGGAATTTGGCAAGATTTTGGTTAGATACTGATTTGGGTTTGATACAAACGAAAATAGATAGACATGAAAAGGTAAACAGAGATATCTGTGTAGGGGTGTGATCATTAAAGAAAGAAAGAAATGAAATATTCCAGCAAAAAGTCAGATGATTGAAAACTGTGTGAAAAATTATCAGACAAAACGTTTGGTCAAAAATTGCTTCTGGGCTTTCGGTCTCTTTATGGAAAAGCAGTTTCTTATTTTGGCAACTCTGGAATACGGTAGTCACAGTTTTCAATGAAAACATAAAATGTAACATACAAACATACAACCATGTCATAGCAGATCCTGTTTTGAGCGAAAGAATAAAGCCATTGTATTATATAGGGTGTCACAAAATCAAGCAAATGCTTAAAGATTTTAAAATATTTTCCTGTTTTTAATGATAGTATCAACACACTTACACATATTTTGATTTGAATTTCTGAGATGATGAATTATTATAATTATACATTGATCTACTCAGTTTCTATTGTCACAATGTTTCGGCCGGCATATCCTACAGCCTTCTTCGGATGTCTGTCATAGTCGGCAATTTTCTAGAAATTTCGAATTGGACATTTCCTCCAATCCACAGGAGTAAATTGTTTTCATCCGTTGTCCATACCCGAAGATATCTTTGATCGGTTAATTCTTCCTCGTTAATTCGTCATTGCGAAGATTTTTGTTTGTCTCTTTCATTGAATCAGAGTATGTGTTGTGACTATCACAACCAAGATGAGAACATTAATTCAAGTAAATCAGTGTATAATAACTAACGTATATTGTTAGATATATATTTTTATATTTTAACATTGATGCGAATCTATCAAATCAAACGTGTGTGTTTCTTTGATGATAAAGTAAAAAAGTAATTGTATAAAACATTCTATACCTATCAGCAGATGCAGATGAGTCAGAAATGACTTGTATGAAAAGCAAAACGATAAATGGACTTCACAAGTTGGACATACCAATGAGAGGGACACTGGCTTCGCTCAAGCCACAATCAAGCAATATGATGAAGTAACTGCAAAGGCAACCGAGCCATCAAATCTCCAGATTTTAACTCTGGAAAATATAAGATCAGATTTTCCATGAAATTCTGTAGGATTCAACTTCAATCTGTATTCTTTTATGAAATAGTTTATTTCTTTAATTGAGGAAAATGAAAAGATGTCTACGTAAATATTACTTAATGTGCAATTTCAATTTGTTCTTGGAAAGAAATCGCCAAAACGACCTAATTATACGTTTAATGAATGGAAATCTGTTTTTCCTTTTTTATACACGATAATTTGGTCTTATTTCTTTCCAGTAAAAACAAGGAAGACTTGAAAACAATTCTTTTTAATGTAAATTAGTTTTTTGAAATAGGGCATCCAAAATATAGGGCATTCAAAAAGGTGACCAGTTAGAGCTTAGGATTCTCTCTGTCTCTCAGTAATATTTGGTGTTCGTATCTTGAAAAAAGGTTGAGGACCACTGATTTACATGTTGAAAGAGACTTTCAGAGAGCATTCGAGGGGTGGCAGAGGCGTTTGCAGCAATGTATCGCTGCACAAGGTGACTACGAAGAAGGGAACGGTGTGAGTTAAGGCATACACACTGAAGAGCTGAGGGTACAGCCAGCTTTTTAGTGGAGGGTACATACTGAAGATACTGTCAGATTGAACAGTGGGTGGGTTGCTCAACTCAGAGCCAATGTTCTTCACCATGAAGCCAACTCCACAGAAACTCCTCTGTATATAGATTACGCAATCGGTAGGAGTTATAGCCTGCCTCAAATTATTTCAAATTGATTTTATCATAAAAGTGGACCTTGCTGTTGATAGTAATGTCAATATCTCACTTTGCAAGTTCAAATGAAATTCTATCAGCTGTGTTTCACATATTTCTCAGCAGTCAAGCTTTAAAGGTCGTTTTATATTTCATTTCCTATTGTGTAGTACACTCACTTTCAAGTTGCCTGTGCATTAGAGTAGGCCAACCAGGGAGTAAGGGAAGAGACGATCTTCCTTCAAGCTATCTTTCTTTGGCTCCTCCCCTCATGGTTGAAGTTTTGGAATAAAGCTTTTTGTATACTTAGTGTTTAAAGCTGTAAAGCTTTCTAGACTATATATATATATGTGTGTGTGTGTGTGTGTGTGCTATTTCATTCTGGTTCTTTTACATCTGCGTATTCATACAGAACATGATGAATGCATATCTTTGCATTGTACATATATATATACATATACATACAAATATATGTATCTGCATACAGTATATATAACTGTATCTGTAAGTTACTGTGAATTATTACGATTGCATGTATATCTGTGTAAGACTCTAGGAGCGTATAAGTATCTTTCTGGGTAGACATGTAAGTATTCTCCTCACATGTTTTATGTTTTTTGTGAGTTACTCACTTCTTCCATGTCGATACATCAAGCCTGGCCTGATCTGCTTTGTTTGATACGCTGGTTCCGCACAAACAAAAAATAACAATAGTACAAACTAAAGTCCTGTCTTGTCTCATTCTTTGCGCCTTTATAACGAAAGAAAATCAATTGTTTGTTTTCTCTTTCTGTTTTGTTTACGAAGAATTTTTTAATATTCCAAAAACTTTTCATTTACATTCCTTCTTCATCTTCCGTCATTCAGTATTGAACTCTCCTTTTCTATCCTCATCTTTATCTTCACCATCATTGTTTTATTTTCATTGCATTTCATCTTTTACTTTCATCCTTATTATAGCGATCATCATCATCATCATCATCATCATCATCATCATCATCATCATCATCATCATCATCATCATCACAACCACCAGTTGGTTACTACCACTAGAGTAACAGTCACCTGCTTTTGCAGGTTCACACCAGACGCCTGAACGTCATCGCTGGAGACTGGGTGACATCCCACACTCTGCATTCACACATTCCACAGTAGTGTTGTGGTTTGCACTTCCTCACCAGATATCAGATGATAATCGCTTAAGGATTAAACAATGTCTCCCCAGGTCTATAGCCGCCCTCTAAGCGTCCTTGCAATATTTATACCACGTGTGTCGTGTTCAATCTAGCCATTAAGTCACTTATGGAGACTTGAAGTCGGTAGTCTCATATTTCCAGTACCCTCCTCAGTATTCTTGCCGACCACTTTAGTACTGCAATCAGCATTTCAAGATCCTTCTCAGCCAGGTAGCTGTTTTGTTTTTGTTTTTTCCATTTTTGCTTTGACTTAGTTAATCCAGGTGTATTTTCTCCATCATTGGCCGTCTGCAATAACTTGTGCCGTTTAAAATCTCCACCGAGAATTTTCTTATATCACTTTCCTTGTTGCATCCTTCACTATTACAGCGTTTATCTTGTTGCGTTGTTCCCAGCGGTTTTTATGACAGAATTTCAAAAATTACGCACAATAATGATTCTCTCTTTCCTATTTGGACACTGTTCTTCATGCTAATGACTCCTCTGCCTTCTTCCTACCTTTCTTCCGTAGTCTATCGATGCCGTCCTTTGGTAGAAGAGCCTTGTGAACCATCATCATTTTCTTGATGTGATGATCGATCGATTACAATTCCTTTTTTCACCCAGAGGAGTTTTGTATATTCCACTATTGACGCTGCCCATGTGTTCCACCTTCTTGAAATTTTTGCCACTCACTTGGCTTTCCAATATTTTTATGATCCTCCTAATATATTTCTTCTTTATGTTTCCCTTAATTTTATCTTGGAGTTAATGCCATTATTATTTTATTGTCTTGCAGGTCAATTCTATCTGTTGTCACAGGCTTTGATTTGCGCATCTCTAATAGTGCGCATTTTTCTACGAGGAACTTCAATCCGATGTCGTTTCAGTAATCTTTAACTATTTTGAACGATGTCTCAAGTTCTCTTTCATACTTACCATAAAGTTTCAAGCTATCCACGTACATTCCGTGTTTGACTCTTTCTTTTGTGCTGGTGGATTGGTATCCTTTACAGTTTTTGTTTTTTTTTTTCAGGATTAAGTTCAGTGGCAAAAGGGGTAGAGACAGGGTACGTAATCAATCAGGAGATATTCGCCTTGGTTCTCTTAATCTTTTTCTGTTGAATTTTGCGATGTGGTTATGATGCATCATTAAATTCATTTGCAACAATCAGAGAGTCTTCAGGAAACAATGAGTCGTTGAAAAAAGTGCACTATGCATCTACGTTCACAGCAATACAACATTTCCTCCATTTTCTCTTTTCTCAGCTTTTACATTGTCCCTCCTGTTGGATACCAAAGGGAACACAGAAAAACGTCCAACAGTCGAAAAACAAAAGTAGTATTTGTTCCCGATATTCATTGGTCATATTTATTATTCTTGATATTTATTAAGCTTAGATCGATTTGGCACAAAGTCACGAATAACATGGATTGTTACTGCCTGTTAGACCATTGCTACCAGTTGGGGTCTTAAATCTCATATTTCCTGCACTCACCACAGTATTAGCACAGTCCCCAGCAATGCTGTGGTTTGTATAGTCTCAATCCTTCCTTTTATCTCAAGTTCCTCCAATCTCGTGTTCAGTGTTTTTGGTACGGTCCCAAGTGCACCAACTATTACTCTGACTTCCATATTCCACACATTGTTCAGTTCCTTTGTCAGGTCCTGGTATTTCCCCACATTTTCACTGTTTTTGTATTTTCTCTGCGGGCATGGTCACGTTTATCATTTGGTAGGTTCTTCTTCCCTTGTCCACGATTACCTAGCCCGGTCTCCTCGCTTGGTTTGAATGGTCAGTTTGGATGTAAACGTACCAGAGTCATTTATGGCTTCCATTTTTCAGGACTGTCTCAAGTTTGTGGTGACTTGTCCACATGGTTGAATCGCATTCGTTTGCTCAGTTCCCAGTTTACCACTGTTGCTACCCTGTCGTGTCTGTTTTTGTTCTCTTTCTGGAATGATTGACTACATTCTATGGTTATGGTTCACGGTCTTATCCCTTTCTCCATATAAGCAGCATTTACTGTTTGTTTAGGTTCTTGATCTAGTTTGTCTTAATGCATTATTTTGGGTTGCCACGATGAACGATTCTGTTTCTCTCTCTAGGTTTCCTTTGCGTTGCCATGTTCATTATCTCTTGTCTGCGATATGATACATGCCTTTTGAATTCCTTGAATAGTTTTTTTTCTCTTCCTATTTTTTCCTTGTTTGCTGTGTTGCTTCTTCGTTAGTTACTTTTTTGTCGTTCAATTCATTGCTTCGGGCGCTTTTCATAATGTCTTCCACTATTTGCTTGCACATACCTTTGAATCATGTTTTGGCGTTGAGTCATCTACCGCCTTCTCACCATCTTCACATATCATTATTATTATTATTATTATTATTATTATTATTATTATAATTATTATTATTATTATAACTGTAACCACTACTTACCACAGAAGTCTTAATCTATCGAAAGTAACGTAGACAAAGAGAGACAGAATGAAACGGAGTATTGATTTTGATATAATTGAAGAAAATAGGAAGAAAATTTAGTATAAAAGAATTCAGGGAGGGAGGATGAGGAAAAGGAGGGGACACTGGCTGCGTCATTGTCGTTGTCGTTTGCTTCCATGAAATAGAAAGAAACAAAGGAAGGGAGAAAGAAAGGAAGAAAGGAATGAGGGAGCGAAGATTGGAAAGAACGAAAGGAAGAAAAAAGAATTTATCGGGAGTAGTGCAGACAAAGAGAGAGAGAAAAAGACAGAGTAGGGATTTTGATACAACACGATCTCTTTTGGCTAAATCTTACGCACGTATCATTCATTTACTTATTTTTTCTCAAATGCGAATGGTAACTACTAGATTATGGTTATTCATTTGAATTTGTAACCGTAACGATAATTTGATAGCTTTATTAACTTGGATTAATAAGAATAGAATTCACATACAACGAAAACTCCATACTTTAATGAGAATAAATCACTATTTTTCATTAAAAATACCACACAATAGACAGTTTTAATTATTAATATTAAATATCAGGTATTCAAAAATTCTTACTGCGTTAAATTTGATGAATTTTTCTTTCGGTTCATCAGATGTCATTAGGTATTTTTTTAACTTGAAGCAAAAAAGACAATAAAGGAATTCCAATGATGTGTCCACATATCACTGAAAAGAGAAAACGCAGACAAAGGGACGGGGGCTACTGAACGGGGGAGCGGATGAGGGAGTAACTTCTAGAATGGAAACTGCGAACAAGGGGTAACCACTGGAAGAGAAACCATGATTAAGGGGAACACTGAATGTGAAAGATTGAATGAGGGTGGGGCACTGAAAGGGAAACTGCAGATAAGGGGACCACTAATGGGGGAAACTGTTGATAAGAAGGGCCTCTGAAAGGGATAATGCGCATAAGCTGACTTATAGATTGTACGCCTGAAGGAGACTGTTGAATGTATTGTAGATTTTTACTTAAAATTTGTGTCGTTATTTTTATAGTTGCAATTAACAAATAAACAACGCAATATGAGATGAGTTAAAAAATATATATTGTAAGATTGTACACCTGAAAGGCATCTTTTGATTACATGGAGGACCATTCTTCTCTGGATGAAAGTGACGACTGCTGGCTCGCTTCTCGGTGTACTCTGTTGACCACAGGCTATGAACATTTTTTTATGGGAAAGGGCCCTTGATTAGGATGCAGATAACATGGGTTGCGTGTCTAAGAAAATGGCTATTAAAATAAACAAATGTTGTTTCCAGCGACAAACCCCACTTTGGGACAATCATTTTGTCTGAAAAAATTTGTGGTTCAGCAAAAACGCTTATCATCTTCTTATGCCCGTCTTCATTGATATATGCTTGTAACAATGCAGATTGGTCTCCGGCAACAGACACCACTTGACTTTTGCGGTCTGCAGGAATGTACATCACTCACAGATCTGTCATCGTTGACCAGGCTGAATTCACGCAGTGCACACCTGTACTTTCCCACACATCTGTTGTCACCTCTTTGTTGCAAAGTGTCCAACAAATGTCAGTTTTTGCTGCTTAATTGTTTGTATAATACTCTTCACTGTTGATCCCCTCAGATACATGTAGATCTTTCCCTATCTCTTCATCCCTGACATTGCTCTTGTCAAGGCTCTCAGTGCGATTCTTAGTTGATTCTCACTTCATTTTCATAATTTCATGTTTCACATCTGTAAGTCATAGTAGGCATGATGCATTCATTGTATACTTTACGGACATCGGCAAAGTGATCTTCATATCAAATGATTTCCAGCCGATCGATTTTCCTCTGACTCTATTACCTGTTTTGATAAATTCATTCATCAATCTGTTATAGAGCCTTGCTCTTTATTTTTTGATCTCTTGTGAGACTCTATCATTGACCATTATTTTTGTCTTTTTTTCTGTTCATCTTTAAACATACTTTTTTACTTTCCCTATTTAGGTAAGTCAACGTATCTTATTTTTGTCCAATATTCCTGACGCCATGGAAACGTCATCAGCAAATTGGCAAAATGGTTTGAATATTCTCCGTCTTTGTTCATTCCTATCCCCTTTCAGTCAGTTGTCCGAAAATGCTCTTAATGCTTATAGTAAATAAATTTATTTATTTGCAAGTTCGATTCTCAACTGGAAGTTAGTCTATATTCCAAACGATGCAGTTAATATATGCAGTAACTGTGAAATGGAAACTAGCCTGAGTTTAGGTTTGATAGAACGAAAAAAAGCAACAAAAATTAGAATGAACGTTAAAAAGTTATTGATTATAATTGACAGTACTTAATCTAATAAAATAAACAGATGAATCAGATTACCGTTGCTGGACTACCAGTTAATAATGAAGATGGCGCAGAGAGGATCAGAAGAAAGGATGAGTCAAAATACTAAATTTGGACTTGTGCTTATTACTGATTCCTATAGCTCAGTGGCAAGGGCGGTCGGGCATTAACGAGCCACCCGCTTGCAGAGTGTTGTGATTTCGGTTCGGACTCAGAAATTATTCTCCATTCTGATCTTCGATCATAATTTATTTACTCACTCCTGGGTAACTGGACTGAGTTTAGTTGGGATTTTTTTTTTAAAGCAAGAGAAAGGGTAGTTTGGTAGCTTACTGAGGGTGAGAAAGAGAGGATAGAATTAAGAATTGAGAAGTTTAATAAGAGGGTAAGAAGAGAGTGGTAAAGTAAGTTAGATGGTTACAAAGGGATTAGAAAGAGAAAGGAGAAGAAAATAAACTTTGATTAGAGGGAGAGAAGTGGGCGGGAGAAATAGAGAAGTAGTTAATGAGATTGTAGAAAAGAAAGTTGAATAGTTTCAATGAGAGTAGGAAGGGTTGAAAGTGTCTGAGTTGGTGGGAAGTGATAAAAGGGGAGAAGAGTCAGTTTATTGAGAGGGTAAGACGGGAGGGATTAGAGAAGAAAGTAGTTTAATAAGAAGGGAGGGGTGAAGAGGACAGGACATAAAAAAGTTATGTAGTTTATTGGGGGTTGTACATTTTGGAGTAATATTTGGTGTGCAAATCATGGGGAGTAATGGGCCATGCCCTGCCACGCTGGCCCAGGACGTGTTGGCAGGGGGTCTAGTGGATTGTCCACTGCGGGTCAGTGGCAGAAGAGCTCCACCGGCTCTTGATACACATCCAAACTGTTCTTGTGAAACGAGAGTGGATGTTCGGAGCACCAAGGTAAAAAAAAAAATTAAAAAAAAAATTTTTTTTTTTTTTTTCAAAATTCGGTCCATTTTCCAAATAAGTTGGATGCAAATTCCAGTGGGGACGACTTGGAGAATACCTCTCCCTTATATATCAAGCTTTTAACTTAAATAAAGTCCACAGAGGTTTAAGTTTATAAACACAGTTGCAACAGCTGGGGACTTCATTTTAGCAGTAGAAAAAGTTTCAATTTTTCATCGTTCCTTGCTAAATATTTCGTGCCCGTCTCCCAGCAAGAATTTACTTCTAACAATAGACACAGCACTGACCCATCCAACACTAGATTCGTTTGTTTTATATGGCAAGTCAAAGTTAGGTCGAAGTAAACTCTTCACAGCCTGCCTCGAGATGATCTTCAGAAGACTAGACTGGGAGAGTAAAGGAATTAAAATAGACGGCGAGTATCTCAGCAACCTCAGATTCGCAGACGACATAGCCCTTTTCGCAGAGAACCTACACGACCTCCAACTAATGATAGATGAACTAAATGAAGAGAGAGCAAGAAAGTCGGCCTACACATGAACTTCAGCAAGATGAAGATCATGTGCAACAACCACATTGGAGATAAAAACACTAAGATCGAAATTGAGGACACAGAGCTCGAGAAAGTAGACCACTACATCTACCTAGGGCAACGAATCTCCATGAGACCCTCAAAAGAAGAAGAAATCAAGCGAAGAATCACATTAGGATGGCAAGCCTTTGGCGGAGCTAGCTCAACCTTCAAAAATAATAAGATCCCATTAATCCTGAAGAGAAGGGTGTATAACCAATGCATCCTCCCAATAGTCACTTATGGAGCTGAAACATGGAACTTAACCAAGAGACAGACCCGTAAGCTGAGAACCATGCAACGTGCACATGAAAGAATAATGCTGGGCCTCACATGGAGAGACCACAAAACAGCACAGCACAGCACATCCGGGAAAAGACAAGAGTTAGAGACATCATAGAATCCATAAAAAATCTTAAATGGCGGTGGGCTGGCCATGTTGCAAGAATGGCAGACAATCGATGGACATCACGACTCACAACATGGATTCCCCGAGACCACATGTGCAACCGAGGCCGGCAAAATGTTAGATGGAGAGACGAGCAAGACAAGTTCAGGAAGTACTGGCTCCGTGACGCCCATGATAGAGAAGTGTGGCAAATCCTGGGGAAGGTCTATGTCCAACGACGGACGCTAAAAGACTGATGATGACGATGATGATGATGTACATTTTGGAATGGGTAAGAGAATAAGATAATCTTCGTTGCCAACAACCGGGGAATTTCCCACGGTTCGTATTAATCGTTGTTGTTGTTATTGTTGTTGTTGTTGTTGTTGTTGTTGTTGTTCTTCTTCTTCTTCTTCTTCTTCTCGTCTTCATCATCATCATCATCATCATCATTATTATTATTATTATTATTATTATTATTATTATTATTATTATTATTATTATTATTATCATTATTATTATTATTATTATTCTAAATGTTCACGCTGGAAGTATTCAGTGACTTTCTCTTGAGATATAATTATTGATGCTCTTATTGTGGTTATTCTTTTTTACTAGCAAATATTTGGGGATTTTTTTTTACACATTTTTCCCATTCTGATTTTTGTCTGTTTTTCTCTCCCTTTATTAACCTCTTTAAATTGTTTAATCAATCTTCTTTGCTAAACTTTGTAAATCATTCTATCTTCCTTCTTTTCCTTTACTTCCTTACTTCTTATCCTTCTTCCTTATTTTCCGTTTTCTCTTCTTTTCTTTCCTCTTTTTCTTCTTCTATTTCTCCTCTTTCATTATCGCATTTGTTGTTTGATATTTTAGCTTCTTGCACGCTATCTCTCCCTCTTCGCTTCCAATTTTCCTTTACCCCTTCTATCTCCATCATTATTGCTAATACTTTTGCTCTATCTTAACTTTCCCCTACACGTCATTTGTACATCTTTTTATCTGACTCCTAATCCGACTTCTTTTCTAAAGAGGTGATAAGTTCACATCTTTGTTTCTCTTACCACTTTGAACCCAACCAAAAGACAACTTCCCGCGAATATACAGCATGGCGCCTTGACTATTGAACGCCTAGAAAATAGTGACCGAAATAACCAAACATATTTACGTGTTTTATCCAAATGGTGGAGTAGCAGAAGATTGAGAAGTCTGTAGTCATCTTATATCCTTATATACATAGTCTACAAACTCATGCAATCAGAACCTGACCTTCTTCCTTTTAACATTCAGCCAAGTATTTGCAAAATAGGCGAAATTGAAATAGGCCTTTTTTATGTATGTGCTTCTAGCACATTAAACGGACATTGATTGTATAACATCAGTCATTTTGTTTTGATATCAAGAAACTTTTTTTTTACAGGAAAGTACACAACCAAATACGAATGCATCAATACATAAATATTTTATACATGTGCAGGATGCCTGCTGAAGTGAGATGTTCGTTCTCTTCGCCAAATCGTTAGTGTACTGAGTTCGATCTTTACTGGGTGTCTTAATACTCTACACTAAGCGCCAAACTATGATATACGCATAAAACATATATACATTCACGCATTAGAAAAATGTGGTCAAAAGCCAGTCTGAAACTAACATGAACTCTTGAATGTATAGTAATACACATTGATATACAATTTTCATATACATATGTGCTGGTGTTTTTAAGGTTGTGTGAGAATACTTTTATATGTGTGCACGTATTTGTTTGGGAATGCATCTTATTCCAGTACTTTTCCGTCTAGATTTTCAAAAGTTAAATTTCTACTGACCTAAGAATAAAAATAGAGGAAAAACAGAACTTTTAAAATTAGCTAAATTCTCTACTTTTCTATGTCACTAGCAGAAAAAATAATCCATGTCACAAGACGATGAAAAATTATTTGTCTGTTGTAGATTTTGAAAATCGTATGCCACATAGATAAAAAGAATCCTGTCACATAGATAGATTGATAGACTATGTATGGTATGAGAGTCAAGATCTTTCTCTGTGATAAAAAAAAGGTGGAAGCTTATAGAACTTTATAAATGATGGAAGCACTAACTTAAATTGCACACGGATTGTATTAACAGGATTTAATAACACTTTCTATTTTCTGAAAATTAATACACGAAATATTTTTGAAATGTTTCCCTCCCTTGCCCGATGAATACTTAATCGTAAAATAGGGTTTTGAATGCAATCAGAATCGACAATCATTTCGTTAATTTATCTATGATGGGGAAACTCATTCACATTTCCCAATTGAGCAGGAAAATGCATAATTCACTTGCCAACACCATCTAACCAGTCTGGGTCATTGAGGTGCAGATTTACATCCCTTGACCTGAGTTGACTTGATGCAAACGGACAAGTACACTCAACACTTGATACAAAGTCTCAATCACTAAAAGAACTTTGAGCTAGGATAATAAATTTTATCATTCTTTCAACATCAGTATAACTGATGAGTTCAGTGAATTTGAAAACATGTTCAATAAGATGCTGGGTATGTTGGGAATTAATATTCCTAAAGCTAAACATGCTGCATCTTGTAATAAATTTGTAAGCAGGCTTGTTGACAACCTCAGTGAATTCAGACAAGATTTTTCAGAATACTTTTTAAAAAATAAGGATATACTTTGTTGCAGATAAAATTTGTGAATTTCCCTCAATTACAACCTGTTGGGACCCGTGTATGTGAGACCTTGACAAACTAAGGTTTAGAACATCGAATTTCATACAACTTTTTCTTTACTCATTGGGATAACCCAATCACATTGGTCTTTAGCCAGACTTGCCTGGTCGTTGTAAATACATCATAACGCACTAAAGTTTATATAGGCGAGACAAAACGATGCATACGTGATATTGTACCTTACATCAATATTTGATGTATGAATCTGTGTGTACACTATCAAAGAAACCAACTTACAAAACTCAATGTATGTGTACATAGCAAATATGTCAATTGCACAAGCACTCCCTTTAGTAACATATCATCGCCAATGCCGTCTGTATGAAGGAATAAACAACCGAAGAAAAATATTTCTAGATGTTCATTTAGATATCTCTCACCATCACGTTTTTTGTTCCTTTCCTTGTTTATTCAAATGAACCTTTTCCAACTTTTTTGAATACTCAATGGAAAACGATGACCATTTAAGGCAAATCTTCAAAAATCGGTGACTCAGACATATTTAGACACTGGTTCATTCAAAATGCCTTGCCATATCGATTTTCTAGAAATAAAAGAATGAAACATTAAAAAAAGAAAAAAGAGGAACGCCTATGGAAGGAAGAGGATTTCTATCTCTACATGATAATACTTATTCTACACCCTGTGACTTTCCTTTCATTTTTTTTTTGTTTCTCAACATTGTTATTATAAGTATCATGATTTTATTACTATAAAATGAATTATGACATTATCATGTGTGTATAGCATATACTTAGTAATATCATTTATTATTATGGAAATATGTTTACGTATACTTTTACGAGACAATTTGATTTTTAATGAAATTATAAATTTAAACTGGAACCCACATTTTCAATCCGGTAGTTTTCACCTCAAAAGTTTCACTTTAACCGATTCACTTCCAGCTCAGATTCAAGCGGACCTGATACTCCACTGATTGTTTGACTAATCAAACGGACGCACTCAAGACTTCTAAATACGTGTGTAGATTGTATTTTTCATCAAGGTTTTTCGGACAAAAAGTGATATAACCCTTCAGACAAATTATTTATTTATCTTTTTAAATTATTACTCTTTGTCCAAAGTATTCTAGAATAAAATCATTTGAAATTTCTTTCGGTGAGAAGTACTTCAGAATCGTATGATGAAAAATATTATGTTTTCAACAGAAGTCTATTCCATTCAGAGCCTTGTGGAAGAACAAAACCGTAGTATACAAGAGAGCACTGCAATAGACGTCGGAAACTTTTTACATAAATTTCATAATTTTGGAAGGATAAGATTTCTTTTTACAGCCTATATCTAGTTAATGTTTGTCTCTCTGTCTGTATGTTTCGAGATATAGACTGTAATATTGCACTTAAAAATCTCTAGTCTGACATTGGGGCACAGTTTTTCACGGTAACGGTAATGTGCTTTGCGTGGCTCACCTCAGTGGTCACTCAAAGGCACCAGAGGTGGTCATTTCTGGTGATTATCAATCAACTGAAGTAATCTAGCATAATACTGGGTTTGCTATGGAGTACAAAATTTTTTAACTTCAGAAATTGTAGGGCAGAAATTGTAGGGCAGATAAGGTCGTCAAATTCCATATGATGAGTGGTACTGACATCCAAGATCCTTGGAGGGTATCAAATAGCAATTTTCGATTAAAATCAATATTTCCAGTCATACTGAAGCCAAAGAAGTACATTCTTCGAAGTGAATTGGAACACAGTGTTAACTTGGGCAAATATATCTGATTGGATAAATTGTACTGACCCGCAAGGTCTGTGGATATGAATTTGGGATTAATTTTTGTTGAACTAAAAGTGCTAAAAACCTTTTTCTGTTTTGTTTATAAAACGTTGGGCCACCCAGGAAAACGTTTTCAGATTAAAATTCCAGAGAAAAAACTTTTGTATATTCAGCAGCCCTGTCAAACTAAGTGATTGTTTTGATTTTACATCAGAATATTTTTTCGGTAACAGCCACTTTATTACGTGTAAAATATTGTAAATAATCTTCTCTTGGCATTCGTACCGTTGTGCAAGAAGAAATAGAATAAAGAACATATTTCACTATTTTGTTATATTCGTAGTTTTGGTTTGTTTTTGGTTTGTTTTGCTTTTTGTTTTTTGTTGGGTTTTTTTTTTGTTGTTTTTTGTTTGTTTGTTTTTGTTTTTTTTTTTTGCCAGGACAACACCGGGTTACCTTGTTAGAAATTTCTTCTTATTCAGAAAAATTCAAATACATCAATCATTTAATGAATAAATGAATTAATGAATAACACTGTTTGCTTAGTGTTTCGCTGAAAAAAACGCCAACGTAAAAAATTCATTCCTGTATTGAAGACAAAGATACTGTTTAACCAGAACAAGCAGCAATTTTGCCGACTTATCTGTTATTAGTAGTATGAACTTAAGACTATTTTCAAGCTTTCCTCATTAGAAAGAAAGAACCCAACAAAACATTCCAAGATAAAGGTCACCAACAGAAAGTCTTTTGATTTTTCAAGAGCGCCTTTATTTCTTTTATTTGAAATACTCTGGTCACACAATCATATTTTGAATCGGCGAGATAACAAAAAAAAACATGAACATTTCGTCTATTTCATGTTGCGACTGACAGGGCCCAAATTTCTGTTCGCTTAGATTACTCCATTTAGCTGGATCATAAATGAGCCAAGTGCAACTGAGTTGATAAATCGATAATTGATTTCAAGCTTTATGGGAAGTTTAGTTTTCCACACAAGTTAGACATGAACACTGTTGGTAGTTATCCGTAACAGAGTTGATTTTGGGGTTAATTTTTCCAGTTGGTTGTTTGCACTGTGATAATTCACGTGGCAACAAAAGTTATTTGGGGAAGATTGAGAATGTGAACTGATGATATCAGTTCAAGGCGAAGTCAATTATTTCGAGTAGAAATTGTCAAATCCAACCAACTTTAATACAAAGCCATGGAGAACCCAATGAGAAACCGACTCATTAACTGTGGCTTTTAAAATCAGGGTGCAACTCATCACATTACAGTGGATGGTCGAATTGAAGTTTCCAATGCAAGTAAAAGCGTCGACTTGTTCATTTTTGAATTGTGTGGATACAGAGAAACAGTCACGCGATAAATACTCAAACAATTTTTGTGTGCAGTGCAATTATTCGAGAACTTGCCATTGTCCAAAGTTGGCATTCGCCAGATATATTTGTTTGCACACATGGCACTGTTTAAAGTTTTTTGGATCAGCGGTCATCGGTAAATCTAATGAAAATGAATTTTAAAAATACTTAGAATGGATCCTTCTCCTTAATCTTCCTGTAAAATTATCTAAATTCAGATATAACATATCTAAATTGGCAACACTGAAGAAAAGGAACTGAAATACTTCGAAGCCTTACTTTCGCGCGAGAGATGGGAAATTATTTTACATGATAATTATAGTAAGCTGCTTCACACACACACACAGCATTAAGTCTAACCCTTTCCAAATATGAACCTTTGTAACGGGAACTGCCCTAGTTATTATAATAATCCCATTTCTATTTGTAGTATCGTTACAGCAATATAGCAAAAACGGAGTATATTAGCTAAAATTTAGTTAGCATTAAACCATTAAGATGATCTAACATGGAGTATAAAGCAATTTCCAGTATAGTCTGCAACATGATAATAATTTTATGAGGTCTACATTCGTGTTTTCCCAAATAATCATTATGTTTGCTTACGAGTGTTTCATAAGCTGAAAACAACTACATTGAAAGAAGAAAAGAGACGAAAAGATCCTACTTGCTGCATAAAATGATGCTCATAAAATAATGATACTTTTTGTGTAGAAATAATTTTTTTACACATTTTTCTATGGAAATATTTTTACAAAATTAGGGTGTCATTGTTTCACAGGTATCATGAATTTATACCAAAATTATTGTCGAACTTTAGTCCAAGTCTGAAGGTGAGGTTTTCTACCATATCAATTACAACAATACTCACTTAACTCTCCATGTTTGGAGTTGACTTTATTTTCATACCGTACCACCAACGATCTTCACTTAATTTTAGGGGAGAGAACTCTTCATTGTTTTTCTATCGCATCACATTGAACGAAACCGATGATTAATTTGATTTGAAATTACGTCCAAGCGATCATCAGATGGCTCTTTTACCAACTGAACCAAACTGACAAGTCTTACAGATATACGATAACTTATGTAACAAATGCGTTAGTGGTTATTTCATTCTAATGGAATATATTTGTACAAAAAATATTTTAACGTTTTTTCATATAGTATATATGTATATATACACGTGTATATACATATAGATATATATGTATACATAGATATACATATATATGCATATATTCATATATATATGCATATATATGTATATGTTCGTATATATATGTATATATGTATATATACAAATATATATATATGTGTATATACATATATACGTATGTATATAGATAAATAGATGGATAGATAGATGTGTATATGTATGTATGTTTATCCTTGTTACCGAGCAACCAGTCTTTCGTGTGGCCCCTTTTTGTTCTTTCTTGAATATTATACATCCTGCTTTAGAATGTTTCCTACTGCTATGTGGAAAGGTGGGCCAAAATAGACTCCAACGTTTCCGGCACACATAATTCGTTAAATTGTTGAAACCTAGACTCCTGCTGCTTAGATATTAGTAACAGTGCCAATAGTTGACTTAAAAATTGAAATCTAGTTGAGGGTTCGCTTAAGGACCAAACACCAGTCCATTGCAATTGATTCATTTTCTCAGAATTTCATTGTTGCTAATTCTCTGTTCATTGGTTTTCAATGTTCCATTGTCATTTCCTTAACCAAAGTCACTCTCTTTTATGCACATTCTTAGTTTCCTGGGGTTCTATCGATTTTTCCTTTCATTACAATAATTTAGGTAATGCCTTATTTGAAATAGCTACCATAATTATAGACTACGTGTTCTAAAAAGTATTAGACGAAATCAAAATCTTCTAAAATTTGAGATGTTTACAAAATAATAGCTTAAAGATAAACGTATAAACGTGTTTTTTTTATGAAGTTAGATGTTTATTATTCATTACATAAATAGATTTCAATGATGCTTCAATTTCTTCACCGCTTCTTTCCTATTCCAAATCATTCAGACAGTCTGTGGCCTTTTTGGAATATTCAGTCATTAAACACTGCCTTATCAATGTAAGGAAAGGGGAAATTCCTTGACAAGGATTTATGCAAAGGTATGTGGATAATGATAAGAAGGGGGATTGAAGAAACGGTGGATGGTGGAAGAGCTGAACATCTCCAGATTGAGGTGGGGTCAACAGGGAAGGGAGAAGTGGAGATATTAGAGGGGAACTCGAGAAAGTAGACCACTACATCTACCAAGGGCAACGAATCTCCATCAGACCCTCAAAAGAAGAAGAAATCAAGCGAAGAATCACACTAGGATGGCAAGCCTTTGGCAGAGCTAGCTCAACCTTCAAAAATAATAAGATCCCATTAATCCTAAAGAGAAGGATGTATAACCAATGCATCCTCCCAATAGTCACTTATGGAGCTGAAACATGGAACTTAACCAAGAGACTGACCCGTAAGCTGAGAACCATGCAACGTGCACATGAAAGAATAATGCTGGGCCTCACATGGAGAGACCACAAGACAGCACAGTACATCCGGGAAAAGACAAGACTTTGGGACATCAGAGAATCCATTAAAAATCTCAAATGGCGGTGGGCTGGCTATGTTGCAAGAATGGCTGACAATCGATGGACATCACGACCCACAACATGGATTCCCTGAGACCACATGTGCAACCGAGGCCGGCAAAATGTTAGATGGAGAGACGAGCTAGACAAGTTCAGGAAGTACTGGCTCCGTGACGCCCATGATAGAAAAGTGTGGTAAATCCTGGGGAAGGTCTATGTCAAACGATGGACGCTAAAAGATTGATGATGATGATGATGATGATGATGATGATGATGATGATGATTCCATGTCATAATTCTGACCCGAAGGAAGCTCGGCTGATCAGGAACGAATAAAACACAATATAACGTGAATCTATGTCTGCCTTCATTTCAGAATGTATAACCATAACCCATCGCCCTAGACGCTTTCACACAGCAATGGCTTTTGTCAAGTTTATTCTGAAACAACATAGAATCAAAGTCAATGCGAATTGCGATAACACACAAAGCCGTATAAACATACCACAGGCATCAAAAAAAGATTATATACAAATGCTACTGGCCCTTTTTATCCATTTCATTCCGCTTCCCCAATACCCCTTTCCCTATTGTCATTAGATACTTACACACGTGAACCTACATACATACACACCATAAATGACCACATCATCATATACCAACGACCATAAATTACAAAAAACACGAAAACCCAGTTTCTAAATAGACTCAACACAGCCATATGCTGATAACCAAGTACACATGCCTTTCACAAACACCACCAACATAAACGGGTATGAATTTAAGAGATATAAACACATTGATAACAGCCACAACTGTCCCTTCCCCAAAGTGAGGCTAGCATTATCTACGACCAGCTTAAGCAACTAAAGAGTTCTTCTGGTGAATATTTGTTAGTGTCCACTTCCCAATGTGAGGCCGACCTATAAGTTTGTTTATCTAATCTACATTCCATTTCTACCCGAAGACGCTTAATAAGACAATTGAAATGCAGATGTACTAATACGAATCTCAGTCTATTCATCTCCATATCACTAATCACTATTACCATATATACATATATATATATGTGTGTGTGTGTGTGTGTGTGCGTATTAAAATATGCAAGTGCGTGTTGAAATAAAAACCGTTAGTCTATACTGGAATTCGAGATATGCATGTGCGTGTCTGTTGGAACGTTGAAACAGGGTTCGATAGTTTTTGCAGGAATAACTCGTTGGGTCAGTTGGCCAATCATGGGATCCCTTACAGAATAGTATAGCCTGTTTAGCTAATCAACACTCAGTTTAAAATTAAACAAAGAAGCCCTGAAGCTATGCGACAGCAGCATGAAAATTTGGATCGTAACCGTCACTTCAAGAGACGCACGGTAGCATACGAACATCTATTCAAACATGCGGCTGGTGAGGGAGTGGAAGAGAAGAAGACGATGTAGTTACCAAGTTAATGTCCAAGTATAAATGATAGCAGAGGTTTCGTTGAAGAGAAAACTCCGTTCACCGTTTCTACTTTTGACAAATTTGAACCCTCCATTCAGATCTTTGTCCAGTCTCTTCGTACGTTGTTTTTTTCTTTGTGTGTCGAAAGGTCATTTCGGTACACAACAGTTTTTTAATGTCGGTGAGAATATGTTGGCAAGTGGTTACCAAAACACACACGAACACGCACACAGATATATAATGCTTCATTTTCATTCGTTCGTAACGAGCTTTCCTGAATATAATTAAATCGTATTTCTATATGCTTTAAAAGATAGAAATACTTATATTATCTGTTTGAATTCCTTTTCTACAAGGCCCAAATACCCAAGAGTAATAACAATAAATGAAAAATAAGTTCTAACACTATGATGACATCCCATTTACCATCCGTGTATTGACGCTATGTCAGGTGTATATGAAAATTGCAATATACAAACATCTGGAATCAAGAGAAAACCGAAGATTCAGTGCTAACCTTCTTTTCAATATCAGCATTACTGCAAAACAAAACCGATATCAAATGTTTCCAGATGCGTAATTATTGGAAATGATGCATCTTAGAGAGGGCGATAATAGATTCGTTCCATTCTTTTCCATTGTTCACACATGGTTTTCCCCATTTGATTGTTGCTTTAAATATACAATACTTTCTATCATTTCATTCATATACAGATCATTGGCAGCGGGACATAAAACTGAAGGTTTCGACTCAAATCCCAAACGTTTCTGACAAATTATAGCTCATTGGAATGAAAGTAAAAGATACAGGTGCAATGTGCAGGATATCAACTTCCTCCTCACGATATTAAAAATGAATGAATTGAAAAGACTAGCAGCTTTTACGTGTACATGAATGTACTAATAACCAGTGGATGGTAAAATAAATTTGTGTATGGTCAAATTCCCGAACCGAGTTGTCATACTCATCTTGATCGAAAATCGGAGGAAACTTACAACAGTTTTTATTTGCAACTATAATAGAGAAAGTTTTTAAAAGCGACGAAGATAGAAACAATAATCGTTGGTTATCAGTGTTCGGGGAAATTGTGAAGAGGGTCGAAGTTGTCCACAGATAATTTTACCTATGTATATTCTTCAAGACGCTATAGGTCTACCAAATACTTGGCTTTCTACAACTTCTTACAACACATATCGTGGCAGTATATGTTCCAAAAATTTACTTGCTCTTTTTTAAGCAAAAAAACAAACCGCAGTTTTCCTGAAATAAAATTAAGAAGGGAAAAGTTATGGACTTTACTCCAATTACACAAGTAAATATAATTCAAGATATCGGAAAGAAAGTAATAAGTCATGATTTATTGAAATGAAAAAGTAATTTTTATGGTAAGAATGAAAGAGAAATACACCAAGACAAAACAAAGGTATGAAAGTTTCAACTATAATAGATAGTTCTTGTATAGATCTAGTAGCTGAGGGAGCAAGACTTAAGGATGCTGACAGTGTGAATGAATGTTCCTAATAAACCTTTGTTTTTATTTGATCAAGGAAGTAATTCTAAAGAGAGACGATCAAAGCAATCGTATATTTTCACAACACTGTGAGATTTTAGAGAGAATTTGGCTTATTTGTAAAGATGCTTTTCGAAGAGAAATGTCCTTGGATAGATAAAAGAAATGGAAAATCATGATCAGACCTTACCTCCAAGGAGTGTCGGAACAAAGATGGTTGATTTTCGTGCTTCTTTGATTTTATACCGGATTTCTGCCAACAACAGCTATAGCGGTCTGGCAGCTCCCAGAAGGGTCAAATTAACCAGGAGGAACTTACCAAGGGCTGATAACTCGTCTGCTTACTGGAATCTTTGATTTGATATGCTTTCAACAGTCAGCAATCTCTCCAACACCATCACATATCGCTATTTCACGTTATATTTTCTATGCTTCCTGTAATATATTTGTTCATGAAAATAACGAAAATAATGAATAATTTCCAGATAAAACTGGTAGACAGATACATAATGAACGAGGCAGAATAGATAAATTTTAGCTGAGGTAGATAAATACTCAAAGACTGAAAAAGAAAGAAATGATAGTTAATGTATTGTAGTGCCCCCTTTACTTTTAGTAAGGAATTAAATACGAAACTCTTCTTTTAGCTCAATATCCAAAACGTCACTTCCTCTGACGACCCCTATAGAACCCCTGGAGGCACATGGTCTAGTGCTCACTAGCTCCAGCACCCTCAGCCGGGTACGCTTCTAGCCCCGGCCTCTGCGGCCGGCCATTCTCTCTCTCCTTATCCCCGACCCAATACTCCTTGGCGCCAGTATTCCTAGCTGGTCATGCTTTTAGCCCCGGCCCTCGCGGCCGGCTACTCTCCCACTCTCTTTCCTTCTCTCTTGTTCTATGTCTTTCATAGTCTGTTCGTCGACAGTCTAACAGCGTCTGAGTATAGCCCCCAAGTTAACTCACTTACTTGGCAGAAAGGCTCACACACTGAACCCGGTTTCCACGTATCTGGGAGAAACCCAACCATACGGAATCCATGCGTTCAGACAACTCCGCTACAACTCCGACGCCAGCCTTATCAAGACAAGAAAGCTCTCACCTTTTACTATCTCTTCTCCTAACATTACTTCTCACGATCGATCGTATTAACGTTACCCGTACATGTACCTCATCTTTATTCTTGTATTAAACGTACGTCTCTTCTTTGGCCATAATTCTTGTATGTGTTCATACCTCTTTATTTCAATGCGCGTCCAACTTCATACTTGGCGCGCATTCCATTCCCTTCTCTTCGTACAGCATTCCTTTCCTTACCCAACTACTGGGCCGCTGCGCACTACACATCACACACGAGGATCCAAAATCGTCGTCTCTCAACAATCCACAATAGACACTACGCGCGAAAACTGGTGTAGATTCCAATACGAAAGAGACACTACATCCGAAAGTATCATTACTTTATGTGCTCTATATGTCGATATTTACTAACCTTATTCTGACACAACTGATCTTATTAGGCAGAGTTAATATTCTTGGTGCGTGTCAACATTTTCCAATGACATTCTTCTTGCAGTACTTCGGTGTTGGATACAGAGAAAAAGAATTTCCAGTTTGTCTTTATTGAATATTTTGTGTAATAGTTTACTTGAGGGGAATTGTTTTTCTATCAATTCGAGGAAGATTCTCTCGGTATTAGTTTTGACCTGTAGATTAAATAGTGGTTTATACTAGATTATATTTCTGTTTCTTTCTGTGGTTACTGTTTTTTACTTAGTTAGTTTATGACTTAAAAGACAGCAAAAGTTACCAACACATAGATCAAGCGATATGATATATGAAACAATTCCAAAACTCACAAACCAATGATATAACAAAAATATTGCAAAAATTATAATTCAGATATTAAATGCTATGAAGAGAATCAAGAACTTAGGATACAGGGAATAG
>OY735206.1:71633942-71743442 GCA_963457665.1 Thysanoteuthis rhombus
ATATATATATATATGTATATATATATATATATATATATATATATATATATATATATATATATAATATTTGGTGTGCAAACTCAACAACTATAGGCCTATAAGCCTACTCAACTGTGTATACAAACTTTTCAAAAGATCATCACCAACTGAATCACAAAAACACTCGATGAAAACCAGCCACGTGAACAGGCTGGCTTTAGAAGAAGCTACTCGACCATGGACCACCTGCACTCGATAAATCAACTGAAAGAAAAAGCAGCAGAGTATAAACTACCACTTGCCGTAGCATTTATCGACTTCAAAAAAGCGTTCAACTCAGTAAAAATCCCTAAGGTCATGGAGGCCATCAGTCGGTAAGGTGTAGATCCAGTATATGTTGAAGTGTTGAAACATATATACAATTACGGCAGCTCATTTATCAGGCTACATTAAGACTCGGACCCCTTCCAGCTCCAGAAAGGAGTAAGACAGGGTGATACCAGCACACCTAAACTCTTCACAGCCTGCCTCGAGATGATCTTCAGAAGACTAGACTGGGAGAGTAAAGGAATTAAAATAGACGGCGAGTATCTAAGCAACCTCAGATTCGCAGCCCTTTTCGCAGAGAACCTATACGACCTCCAACTAATGATAGATGAACTAAATGAGGAAAGCAAGAAAGTCGGCCTACACATGAACTTCAGCAAGACGAAGATCATGTGCAACAACCACATCGGGGATAAAAACACTAAGATCGAAATTGAGGACACAGAACTCGAGAAAGTAGACTACTTCATCTACCTAGGGCAACGAATCTCCATGAGACCCTCAAAAGAAGAAGAAATCAAGCGAAGAATCACACTAGGATGGCAAGCCTTTGGCAGAGCTAGCTCAACCTTCAAAAATAAGAAGATCCCATTAATCCTAAAGAGAAGGGTGTATAACCAATGCATCCTCCCAATAGTCACTTATGGAGCTGAAACATGGAACTTAACCAAGAGACAGACCCGTAAGCTGAGAACCATGCAACGTGCACATGAAAGAATAATGCTGGACCTCACATGGAGAGACCACAAAACAGCACAGTACATCCGGGAAAAGACAAGAGTTAGAGACATCATAGAATCCATAAAAAATCTCAAATGGCGGTGGGCTGGCCATATTGCAAAAATGGCCGACAATCGATAGACATCACGACTCACAACATGGATTCCCCGGGACCACCTGCGCAACCGAGGCCAGCAAAATGTTAGATGGAGAGACGAGCTAGACAAGTTCAGGAAGTACTGGCTCCGTGACGCTCGTGATAGAGAAGTGTGGCAAATCCTGGGGAAGGTCTATGTCCAACGACGGACGCTAAAAGACTGATGATGATGATATATATATATATATATATATATATATATATATATATATATATATATATATATATATATATATACATATATATATATATATATATATATATATATATATATATATATATATATATACTTAGCACTGACTCTTATAAGGTGTTACATCCTACTTCCTTATACAATTCCTTCACTTCACGTACTTGCTAGTGTGACTCCTGGTGTACTGATTATTGTTTGATCATTAAAGTAGATAGTGTGCCCCCACCTTTTCCCTCGTGAGTAAATCTCTAATGTATTCAACGCATTTTCTAATGAAAACATTTTTTTAATTAAAAACAATTAAAATATGAATTTATATTTCAGATTCTCTTCAGACGGATAAACATGACAAGTATGAAAATAAGTTAAAAGTCAGTTTCTCAAAAGAAACAGTCAATTCAATCATATTCTGAGAAGTCAATATTAAGATAAGCAATGTACAACTAGGAAACCTTAAAATATTATCATCAAAGATGTCTGTTTCTGCAGGCTAAGATTACCCAACGCAGACCAGCATCCAACAATATCCCACTAAATATGTCTTTTGAAGAAAGAATAAGTATTGGACATCAATTGCCCAGTGTAGAAGAGAGAATCTAACTAGGTGAATAAAATCTAATCTCGCTCTGGCGTAAACAGAGTTGTTCATGATCTGAAGAACATCAATCGATGTTATAAAATATTCAAGTTTTGCTTTGATATCAGTTTTCAAATATGTTCTTCAATCGATTTGATATTCCAAGGGTTTTGATGTTTTCATTGACAGTTTGTGAAAGTTGGACGTGGAATGTTGCTATTACGGCCCCTACCCACATTAGAAGTATCTTATCCCCCAATCCGCTGCGAATCAAAAATTTGTCAGTTAATTATTTAAACAAGATCATAAATTTGAACTGTTTTAAGATCGAAAAACACTTGAAAATTGTATGCCACAACTTTTAAATTTCACTTGGTTGGTGTGGTTTCGCATTTCCTCTCCTCAGTCAAAATAGACGTAGTATTTAGAGGATTATTTAGGTTTTATTCGAATCAGAATTACCTCCCTTTGTGTAAGCAGAGAGTTTTCAGTTATACTCTAATTTTACTTTCAATTTAAAGAGGCTTCTCAGAACGATTATGCCACCAAGTATACAAAATCAAAGCATAAAAGTTCACACATTGTTGGTCAGTGTGCCCCTGTAAGTAGCCAGAACATTAGAACACGTTCAGCACCTCAACGTGGTCACTCCATGTCTTTTTTTTTTTTTTTTGCCGTGATAAACAGAAACGCAAAGCTGGAAATGCTCTGATTTCAAAGGCAGGGGAGAATCTCCAGATTCATGATACAGAAACGAAACAAATGCTGTTAGGAAGAGCACTTTTTGTGCTATATTTTGACACTACACAAAAGTTTATTATATCAGAACGCATGGAAATTTTGCGTCGAAGTTTTAAAATTGACTTTTAATTTATTTTGACTCTGTTAATTCGCTAGAATTTTACACGAAATTGAAGAGCATTGATTTCTCTACTAACTCCAGTTGATTTGATTGCAATATCTAATGGGGTCGTCCCTCTCTTTCTGGCATTTTTTAAAGCATTTCGTTCCATGCGTGGTCAAAAGGTATGATATTCAAGTTTGCGTCTAAATTGAATGAAAATTTAGTTGGCTGTATGAGAAAAAACACACTCTATCCCCCAAAACATCACGACAAAATGCTTCTCAACGGTTTTTGTAATATCAGACCTCTGATTCAGCTGGGTTGTGGATTATGTAGCCCCTTTGTTGGGGGATGGGGGAGTTACCCCAACTCGTCTATCATAGTAATTGAAATGTTATCTATATTTGGAAATTATTCAATTGAATTATGAATACTTAAATGTGTTTCAACCAAAATCTAGGTAAAGTCTCATATTGTTGAAATAATTTGAGAACGCCATTTGCTCGTATCTATAATCAAGTTATCTTTTCACTTTTGTGCACCTTTGGCTTTGAAACCGAGCATTTTGACTCCGGTAATTTCCACAAATGCTAGCAATTGTTGGTTATTTTTCACTTTTTGGTGTTAGATTAATGAACACGGAAACTTATAGACTTACGATTTTGTAGAGACATTTGACTCGACATGAATCAAGAAAAAATATCATAATTACTTTAAGATATTTGCCGAAATGATACAAGGAACATATTCAAATCCCTGATTATTTTGAACGAAAACTAAACTGTTTTCGTTTGTCTCTCTTTCGCGTTGTGGTAACAAATTGAACGCTAATTGGAAGGGTACCCTGCTTCAAAATAACTGTTTCGTGTATCAATGGGGAAAAGACTTTATTACTTTGAATTTGAGAAAGGCGTATCTATTTATAAATATCAATTTTTTTAATTAAAGTGCACCATGAATTAGAAATTTTGAACGAAGTGAATGATATCATTTCATTGTTTTTCATCTAAAATATACTGAGAAATGCTAGCAACAAAAAGTTACATCTACTAGTTCTGTATAGAAAATTGTTGAAAAGAATATAATTATCAAACCAAATACAATTATCTATATAACAATATTTCTGGTAATAGTGCCGTTATTACGGAGCCACTCTTAGTGGATTCTATCCTCAATTGAGACAGTTCACATGAAATTCGTTTGCCCAAACAATATTTTTAAAAACTGATATGATATAAAAAGGAATGCTAAATGATAGTAACTCAATTTTATCTCTAAAAAATAATAAAGAATAAAAACAACCCAGAAACATTTATCTAGGGACATTTAGTAGGGACATGTTTAGTGACGAGATCATATGTGTGATAAAAGATTCCCTCTCAGAATCTGAACTGACGGTTTCATCGAAGAAATGACCAATTAAAAAAGAACTTACTTGGAAGAGTGGCGTCTATTTGTCTGAATATTTGGAAGCAGAATCGTCAGTTTTTGCCAAAATTTCCTAACAGATAGATCCCAATTTCTAACTCGCAGACAAAAAAAAACAGAGAATATATGGTTAGAGGAAACGTCATCCAACTCTAAGGATAACAAAAAACTTCAAGATTGTAAAATAGTTTTGATTCTAGATGCTATTCTACGAGAGCAGCAAAAAGTTTTGATTTTGGGACGTTCAACTCGGAGATCGGTAAATCAGTTCTGATTTCGGACGTTAATTCTGGGATACTCCAAACTTTTTATCAGCTAGTAATCAATTTTTAATCTGGCACTTTTAAACATTCCGATTGTGAATTTAATGGATGTATTTGGTTATTGTTAAATAATCCTATGATGGACTTTCTCGGAGAGAAAATATAATTTACTGTGAAATACCCAACTGTACCACAAGTGATCGATTAATGACCGAAGTTGAGTTTGGTCAAGGAGAGAGTCAACTACTTCAATTATGATGAGGATATCGGAGCTCACCATTATTCAATGGCACATTTATCTTAGGGAAGTTTGCTCCAAATGATTACTAGATAACCTGATCTAAGTTAGAGCACCCGAAATTACAGCAGAAATCGACGAATTCTCTATGACCAGAAGGAAAAACGATCGGGGTCATGGTATCCACCAAGTTGATATTTCGGTGGATTTGATTCGACTGCGAAAATAGGCTTTCTGCACTTTGTATTGAAAAGCTCAGAGGCTACATTGATCCCAATAATCAAAGATGATATGAAACCGGGGAGCACAATCTCACACAGGCTGTGGAGAAAGCATATAAATGGAATAGGTAAGATTGTTGATGAAAAAGGAAATAGAACATATTTGGAGTGCATTCATCAATGTTACCTACCTAGACGAAACTATGGGGCAAATGCAGTACGACAAGAGCCACACAGACGCCTTCAACATTATATTAGCACACATTTCGCTATTGTACACCACGCCATAAAAGTAAGCAGCCTTTCAAAGCAGACCTTCGGATTAAGCAGTGGAAATAATTTCAGAACAAAGGGAAGATAATTCATGTAAGCTTTACTTCCGTATGGATGGCAGAAATTAAGAATCCAGTTCAGCATTATAGTTATAATTTGAATAGTAAAACTATAAAAGTACCTTTTTTCAAAACTGTCATTTTACTTAGGAAAAATTATGTAGAGCACAAAAAATGACGGGATTTCTTTCTCTAGAAATGTCCAAGAATTCATTTTGTGTTTTCATAGAATATAAATGAGAAGTCATTCGTCTTTTTTTTTCATAATTTTATTTATTCATTAGTTCTGTGATTAATTTTTTTATCATTTTTTCATGACACTCTTTTGTCAATTATGGCAATGAAAAACTACATTTCCAATGTAAGTGAAAAATGTCCGATCAGATATTGTTTTCTTGTTTTTGAAGTCAGAAGTCTGTTACTTTCTTAAATTTTTTCACATGTGGAAAACAATCAAATAACACACTTGTTCTTATCATGGACACATATTAAGGGATCAGTTTAGCATAAAATTACATAGCAAATTGAACCCCTCACTAGAAACTTGAAATTTTAGAAAATACAGCAAATAATTTACTTTTTGATTTGCTTGTGAAAATGTAAAATCTCCAACAATGATCATGCAAGAATACAAAAATAAACGTGCCGGCAGAACATGTGAATCATCTAATTGTGCCGTTAGAATGAGTGACAATGCAACGAGAGTCTGCTGTAGATCCAAGAACTAACTTTTTATTTATGCTTTGATTTCAAAAGAAACTTGACAATTATGAACTTACTTTGAAATTGTATCACCTTTTCTTAAATTATAAATGAAAAATAAAATTATTTGTCACGTATTTTGATGCTTTTCCTGTGCTCGCCCTCCCTACCATTAAAACTATGCTACACCACTCCACATACACTTATGTACGCATTTATGCACGTATTTCGATACAATAAAAGAAAAAGAAAAACACTTATCGCCAATATTTATGTCCTTTTTTTGCTTTCATTTATATCTTCAAAAAGTTTGGAGAAAACCCCCAAGGCTTCAGTCATAGGGAAGGAACGTACATTGACTTTCATACACCTTAGCTCACATACTTACATTGCTATATATACGTATACACTGCTACGCATATATGCTACTCTTGGCTAAAATTTTAGAATCAGAACATTTAGAAGATGCTCACCCAGATCTTTTTACTTGCAGCAATTTAAACTCGTCAAATATACGACGCAAAATAATTTTTGTTTCATAGCTTCATATTCTGGCTTCGTATATACATATCTCGCTACATTGAAGTCTGGATAACGTGACTCGTCTGTATTTTCTGAAAATGATTTACATTATCTATTTACGAAGATGGCCTCTGGTTTATGCATACCCCATTTGTTTGTACGGTCTAATCTGAGTTGTTTACAATATCTTAGTGTATCAGCGCTCCTACGCAACGTAAATCTCTTTTTCTTTTCGCATAGACAACATTTATAATTTTTTTTATCCTTATTCGTATTGGTTTGGGCGTAATTTGTTCTAATACGTTTATCTTGAACTTGTATTATCACCGATTCCATTTCTCTTTTCAAAAGTCTTCTGTGAAGTCGTGTGCATCGTCTTTTCGTCTGCCCTCCTTATTATCAATTGAATGTTCTATGGACTCATTTTACCTCCAATTTGACGTCTATTTACAAATTCTCCATTCTGTCCTCTATTTCTCTCTGCGAGAAATCTATAGCCTGAAACATCGCAATCCACTTAACCTGTTTGATAATTCACAGTAATTTCTTCATAAACTGCAACAATTGTGTTTGAGTCACAAATTTACCTTTCTGAAGATGAAAAGCGTCATATGCAAAAAATGATGAGTATTTTCCCATCTTCTGGGTTCGTGTCAATAAGAAAAAATTAAGCCAATCCTGGAAATTTGGAAAAAATATTTGCGCTAATGTCATCTAACCACAAAAAAAAACGAAAGAACTTTTTGGCAGTCAAATATGACTGTTCAGAAATGTTCTGATTCACTAACGAAGAGGTTTTAGTCATTTACCAGGCTCCATTGCAATTGACACGCTTTCCAATCGAGATTAAGGCAAATGGTAGTGCCGACATTATCCATAAAAGTGGACCATGTGACCAACTCGAATGCGATGAGAATGAAGGTGGAGTGGAACGGCATCATTCATCACCGATAATGTCTGATTCAAGATACAAGCTCTAACTTGAAGAATGAGAGCAGTCGGAATATACGCAGGTACTTCTTAACAAGTATGTTTGCATTGTAGATGTATGAATAAATATTTGCATGTTTGGGGAGCAAGTTTTCGTACGTATATGTACATACGTTAAGGTGATTTTTCTGGAAAGTCGGAACAAGTATGAATATTTATATATTTGCTTATATATGCATGAGTATTGCACACATGTATTTATACACGATTTCAAGTGCGTAGATATACACAAGTAGAATGAGTGCAGGACAGTGATGAGTAGATTCAATATTATTACCCAGATTGAGATAGTACACAGACCATATGAGCATTTCATATTTTACAAGTATGAGACATTTGTTAAATAAGTTTATTTAGTGTCAATTCCCTCAAGCTTGCTGGCTCTGAAAAATGACAGATCAAAATCTAGCCTCCAAATCGTTTTGGACACGGTCTATTCGGGTCGATCGCGAAGCCGTTAACGTTTCAGCCAGTGATTGGGACAATGTGTGCTGATATATTATTGATAGATATAAAGCTTAGTTGAATGTAGGACAAAGTGAGGACCGAAAATACGAATTCGTTAACAACTTGATCGTGTACCTGAATCTCCATACGTTCACGCTTAAGTATACGTATGTACATTCCAAGTCTGTGATACGTAAGTGAAGTATATTTCTATATGAACGAGAGAATGGGGGCGTTCCACATCGTTTCTATTCATCATCTGATCTAAGTGTAAGACGACAACTAAAAACTGTAGATAATTTCAAGATAACGACTCCAAGAAGTGAAGATTTGAAGCAGTGGAGAAAGTGTTAAAATTGCAAATATTAGATAAATGAATTACAAGAGCATTTGCTGTGAAGTTATCGTTTTAACCAGGCCAATTGGTGCTTTTTACAATGCCTATTTATATTCCTTTATAATTTCACCAATTTCCCAGTGGGAGAACTTCAACGAACTTACTTTAACTTTACAATCTCGAACTGATATTAACAATCCACCATCATTGTTTCATTTTCGTGGGTGTGCAAAATACCTACTTTCTTGAATTCTAACGAATTGATGCATGACCTCACCGGGAGAGATCATAAGACAGCCCAGTATATAAGAGGAAAGACAGAAATACAATTTGAAGATTCAAACACCAATGGGTTGGTCATGATACAGGAATGTTATAAGACTGCTGGACATCACAACTCACAACGTGGACCCCCAGAGATCACCAGCGAAATTGTGGCTGGCAGAATGTAAGATGGTGTGACGAGCTGGACAAATTCAGAAAGTAGTGGCCCTACGTCACCCATGATAGAGAGTTGTGACGAATCGGGAAAGGTCCATATCCAACGATGGATGCTACAAGGCTGCTGCTGATGATGCTGCTGCTGATCATGATGAGAGACCAGCAATACATTAAATAACACTTGGCTCTGGTCATCCTTTGGATTCTTCGCTTGAAATTTACAATAATGAAAATCAATGCAATCTGAAACAAGTTTCCATGGCCAAATGGTGCTTTCTTCTGAATCGGTCATCAACATTCCTCATAGAAAAAACAAAATTTTATTTCAACATCATTAATGCTCTTACAGGAACTCATTGAAGAAAACTCCCTTCGCTGTTTGGACCTCATGCCATGATTCCCGGCTCGTTTGGGTCACTAAGCAGATCATTCTCATCGCACGATTACTGATCGACTTGAAATAGAAATTTCTGCAACACTATCAAATTAAACCATCTCCAGACAAAAGCAAATGCCCCTTCCGCCATTTCTCATTGTTTCAAATGTATTCACAACAAGCGAAATACATCTTGGCAATCAGGCATGATTCTTTCTTTCCTTATTTGTCTGCGTACCCTTTCTTCTTTCTTTTTCTTCTACACTTCAAGGCAGTGTAGAGGCCGCGTTGTCGTCTGCTGTATACGTATTGATCAAAGAACTTCTCTATTTCGTCTGTGTCACTCCTCTTGCGTGATGGATGAGTGATACCAATCCCGTGATCAATCTACTTGATTCAAGCTCTGTAACTGAGGTCATTACTCACGACCCCAGATAGCATTGAGCCACCATCCAATAATATTCGTAAATTGTACATATGCCTGGCACGTCTTCTCGGGAAAGCTAGAAAGTTCTTTTCGTCTTATTTCAATGAATTTTGTTCTGCGTTTTGGTTAGTTACATTTCTACAGTATATACGTTTTCCAGAGAGTAGATTAGATTAGTGAATAATACCAAGATATTTTTAGAATTGTTGGTTTTATGATAGGAACATTATTTACTCTTTTATTTTTGCTGTATCGTTTTCGGCGAATTACAAAAAGGCAGTCGCATTCAGCCTAAAATATCCATGATAGGGAGATTGGGAAAGTTTGCATCAAGAAACGTTTGCAACAACAAGGCTTGTTCCTCCAATCAGAAACATGCTAAAGTGGTGACACTTATACTGCGCATGCAGTTAGACCCTCCTCTCATCAGGAGGACAGAAAACACATTCAACATCTGTTATTGCATTTATTGAAATTACGTTTTGGAGTCATGAAAGTAATTTTATTCATGATACGTATCTTTGTCAAACTTACAGACTGTTTGCATAAATTAATCAAAACTTACTTAGTTTGAATCATTGTTTGTTGACTTCTAAATGGCATGGTTAGCATGTGTCAAAGACAGTGGGTCTAGTTGGTGTAAAATTTTTAAAAGTCTTTCAAGAAATTCAAGTTCATATTCACTATAGCGTGGTAAAAATCAGTTTTTTGAAGTCTTGTACAATGAATATATCTTTTAATAAAAGTTTTTTACATTGTATATTGTTCACTTCTTTCTTCCTAACTCTGAAATATGGAGAGATTGAATAGCATTCATAATATCTGCAAATTAACTCAAGGTAGGCCTACGTTCTATGCATAAACAAACAAAACTCAAACTTTTATTTGATAGATAAATAATGCTATGACATTATTATGAAACAATACATATTTTCAGAATACTATGCTTATTTAAACAAAAAGCAAAAGTTAATTGGTGAAAGTAGGTGTAATTTCAACATATTGCAATCATCCCTGATTAGTGCTGTAACTGTCCCTGGTGTTTGGTCAGTTTCAAAATTTGACTTCCTCCATTCAAATAAATATTTTAAACAATGTGTTTTATGTAATAAACTTCAAATTGTATAGGTAATTAATCAACAGATGTAAGTTTGATATATACAAATTTGGTTGGTCCGGTCCAAATAGTCTCTGAGTAACTGAGAGAGAAGCGAAGTGTTGCAAGTGTCCCCAGTATCCCCTACATTGTTTTTAGAGTAAACTGCAAAAACGAAAATGGAAAGTCTCGCTGTATGTCCACATGTTTTGTTGTTTCTTTATTGCTTAGTGCACATGATTTTTACGATTTAGATTTCTCTTTACCTGAAGCTGACCAAAATGATTTTAATTTTTCAGAATAGAAAAGATTTAAAATGATTATTTCAAAATGTTTTATTAACATTATATAGACCTAGGTTGTGGGTAATTTAACAGGGAAAGGCTAAATAAACAAAACATTCAAATATACATTTTAAATAATTTTCAGAAATTTTTTTTGCTACCTACTTTCATGTATGCAAACTTTAAAAAATTCCACAGTCCAAATAAGTATAAGACATTTTTTGAAACAATTGATTTCTGATTCATTTCTCTGTAACCTGCCTTTTGGCTGAAGGCAATCGTGTTCTCGTCTTTCGACTGGTCTGAGAGGGATCCCAGTATCGGAACAGAACCTACCCATTACACTATAAATGGACGGTTGAGATTTATCTTAAATACTTTGTGACACTTGTCGCGATGACTGGGCAATTTTCTCCTTGTCTACACATACGTGTATGGGACCCAACATTGAACCTGACCTTGAATCGAATTTGCCATCACAGGGAAGTGAGTAAATTCTTCCCCTCCCCTGGCCATTTGATTGGGATCATTTGGTGACCATCGGCCTAGGACATGCGAACGCTTAGTCCCAAGAAACCGTTCCCCAGGTGGCACATCTCCATTGCATTGATAGTTGATAGTGTCAGGATGAATCCCTGTTGCCTGAGGCCACTCATGAAGGAACTACACAATTTTTCATCGTCAGCCACATAGTGTCCTACATTAAAACTTACCTTATTTGCCCTCATATTGAGGCGAATATACATAAGTATACATATATACTTGATCTTTTCCATTGGTTCAAACCGGTTCAGTCTTGAGTATTTCAACACCGGGACAGCACCTTTACCTTTGTATTATAATGGGAGGGCCAGGAGATGTCACATTGCTTGTGTGACACTAATGGCAGGTACAGGCTACATTGGTCTTTGTCTAAAAAAAACGATGAATAACGCTACCTAATTTGACCACTGCATCAAAAGATGGATCGTATTCTAAAATTGAAAATTAAAATCGAAATTTAGAGGTATCTTATGATTGTTACTTTATTTGATAGAAACTAAAACTCCAGAGATTGTGTCAAGTAACTTAATAGTCATATTTTAGGAAATTGAATCAAAAGAATTGAATATTTTACCTTTAACGGCATCAAAATGATGGCTATCTATGTTGTCAGCATTGACAGCTAGAGACCTTTATGCATAGATTACCTACATTTCGTGCATGCGAATGCATTTGTCAGTCCATTTAATAGTTTGCAAATAAACCAACAAAAAATGCAATCAATAAATACTCCACTCAAATTGTTGTTAAATATATCGCCTTAAGAAAGTAAGAGTCCAGGCGGAAGAACAAGTGGTTACCGTGCTTTACCGGGCTCTTAGGGGCTATTGAGTTCATTTAACATTCGGTACTTCTCTGGAAATTGCGTCTAAAGTTGGTTTAATGCTATAATATGGAACAGGGTGAATTGAAACATTGTTCACTTGGTGGCGAGCTAGATAGATAGATAGATAGATAGGTAGATAGATAGATAGATTCAGTCATAGGAAATAGTGGGGATGGAAAATGAGTTGAGATCACAAATATTTTTTGTAAATTTTATTTGACCAAATTATTTGTACTGAGAGCCATTGAGTGAATCAACTAAATGATAGCATGATAAAGTCAGGTTGTTTCATGGAATGTGAAGATGATTCTTGAGGTCCTTTAAAAGTTTATCTTTCAATAACTTACGCTGTGTTTTATTTCCTTCTTCCACCAGACGACGGGGACATCTGTCAGGGGAACCTTTCTTACTAAAAGCTTCCGAAACGTTTGCCCCACCTTTCTTCTGAGTTCTCTCAGTTGGTGGTGCATCTAGAAATAGAATAAGGCAAGACTATGGTAGATAGATAGATAGATAGATAGATCATGTACAGGCTGAGGTCATCGACAATCGACAATAAATGAATCCATACACCATTTTCGATGTCAGCTGAATAAATTAAAAATTCAAAACCCCGTCGTTGAAAAACTTGACAAACACTCATTGGTCGTCAAAAACAGATGATTCGATGAAAAACGGGTCTGGTTAGTTCTTCAATAGAGACCGACATGCGTTCAATGTCTTCTGGTGGTAAGCTTTGTTTGAGGCGATAATCAAAAAATTGGGAAAATGGGTAATCAATGAATAAGTTACTTCTGTCGCCTTTTGTAGAGCAGTGATCACTAAAATGTCTGAATTTACAGAAACAAATGAGCGTGAACCCTACCAGGCACCGACTAAGGGACCAATTTGAAATAAACTTACATTGTAAATTGAACCTCCCAGCAAAACTTCATTTAGGGTAATCCTTAAAAAATCTTTCATAAAGAGTTATTTTTTTAGATATGATAAGGAATGAATGTTCAAGTTTTCTGCTCTTGAGCGATACATACATAAGGAGATAGATATCATGCCAGTCTGTCAGACCTATTTGAAAACTGAAGAAATCTATATTGGTGATCATAGTATCAGTATCGTTCAACTAAACAATGCAATAATGTCCTACATCTCGCATTAAAAAAAACAATGAAAAACAAGCTTGGCTGCCTTAGCTTCATGAAAATCCAAAAGGTAGATGAAACATAATTCATTTCTCAATACAATATTATTCCAAACTGCAAGTCCCGTTTCAACATCTTTATTAGTGGTTCCCACAAATGCAATTTGCAAACTTTTGGAAAATAAGTTGACCTGAATTGGGCTTTCGAAGTAGGAGGGAATTCGTCGTCGACATCAATAATAGAGAATTGTGGCGGACTCTGGGGAAGGTTTGTGTCTAACGATGGACGATAAAAGACTGATGATAATTGCTATCTGTGCATGATATCGCTACGTTCTTTGCCCTGGTCATTGCCATCCGTCAATGTTGTTACATAGAAAAAGTTAAAACTCAATTGTAGGAGTTGGACAAAAGAGCGAGAGAAAAGGTTTACTCAGCCTAGTGGTTATTACGTCGCTGGCCTCGAACGCAAGGAAGAAAAAAAGCAAGCAAGAAAAAAACGGCCTACCCAGTCTAATGGGTTATCTACCATTGGTCCCAAAAGCAAGGAAAAGCAAAAGAAAAAAAAGAAAGAGCCTACTCAGCGTAATTGTTAAACCACTACTGGCCTAGAAAGAAAGAAAGAAAGAAAGGAAGAGAGAAAGAAAGAAAGAAAGAAAAAAAAAGAAAAAATCACACTTCTAATGAATAATCTGCCACTGGCCTCAAAAGCAAGGAAGAAAGAAAGAAAAATTCCCACGATCCACTGATTTTTAGGTGAACGCCTTATGCTACTGAGCCAAGGAAACATTAATGAAAATTGGAAATTTATTTGTAATTATGAATGAGATTATATTGTGTAAATAGTGCTGTTATGTGAAATATTTTAATGACATCCTTAGTATCAATGCAAAAAAAACAACAAATATATATACGTATCATCAGATTAAAAAGAAAAGATTATAACAGAAATTCATTGTTTACCATAAAAAAAAGCAGCTTCTGACTTGGAAACAAAATCCGTCAAAAAGCAAATATCATCCAATGACTTACACCCCACCTAATCTTTATCCATTCGATGACAAAATACTACAAGGAACACAGTTTTAAAATTAACCATTTTCCCCGAAATTTATCAATTTTCTTACCTAGGGATAGATGTGCAAAAAGTATTTGGTATTATTCGTTTGGTGCAATAAAATATATTCTATTCTATCCTATTCAAGAATTAGATAAAAACAAAATAAAAAAAACAACAAGTTTACAACATTCAATTCAATGTATTGAAAAAATATTAATGATTCTCTTCAGCAAATATCGAAAAGAAAACGGATCTATTCTGGCTTCTTATGCCATTATCAAATTTTGAAACAACGAATTCAAGATGCGTTCCGTGTTTTTTAAAAATCAGTTATGTACTCATTGCAAAATTTAGCAAAAATGCAACGAGGACACATGCAATCCTCTCGACGCTATTATATTCCATCTATCGAAGAAATCTGACTTTTCTGAAAATTTTCTTTGTTGCTTGGTCAGCAGTTTTTGTGTATGACTCAGTGGGTTTTTTGGGGGGGGGGGTTGAATATGTTGTTATGGCACGAAAGCAAAGTCAATTCCAAAGTTTGACAATACATTTAACGTCTAGCTGAACGCCTCAGACCACTGAGCCACAGTAACACAAATGAAAAAAATAATTTTGTTACATTACCTAATTGTCGGTTACTTGGTAGAAGAATGTCTCATTTGGTCTAGAAACGATATTAGTTTCATAGTCCAAAATGCAAAAGAATTTACGCAAAGTTTATTTTAATGGAAAAATGCATAAGATTTCAAGTCACCATAGTTGTATAAAGAAAACGCGTGTTTTTGGTTAGGGTTTTTTTTGTTGGGAGGGGGGGGTCATCACATGGATGAAATAACGACTATCTGTATCAATCATTTGTTTATCCACCAAAAGGGAAATAACTCCGAAACTTAAAAGTTCTCATGATTAAGAATGATCTTTACTTTTCGGGACTTTATAATTGAACATTACTTTTATCTTTGTTTTGTTCATCTTCTATCCAGACAATGAAGCCTGAGAAGATGTTAAGGAATACATTTACTTAGTTCAGGCGATCGAGAAAGACCACGGAAATGAAATGAGATGGCGCATAATGATTGGCTGGAAAGCATTTGGCATAAATAGAGACATACTGAAAAGCAAATTGCCAATATGCTTGAAACGTATACAATCGATGCATAATACCAGCTATAACGCACGGGTGCGAAACCTGGGAAGTCAAAAAACTACTTGAAAGCAAACTCAGAATTACCCAAGGGGCAATTGGAAGAGCAATCTTAGCGATAGAAAAATATCAACAAGGATCTGGATCAGGGTGAATTAATCGAGTAACAAAAACGGAGATGGGCCGAGTTCATAGCAGGATGAAGGGCGATATATGAAGAAAAGGGCGAAGCAATCAGTGAACTCAGTAGGGAAAACGCAAGACACAAGATGGAGAGACTAGATAGAAAAGTTTTCTGTTGAGACTTGGCTGAGATTAGCTCAATCACACTCTTCATGGAAGGAGATGAGAAAGGCCTTTGTCAAGCGGTGGACTTATAACGGCTTATGATGATAATCATAAAAACTTTTTTCCGTCATATCACTATGTTTAGTTATACAGCATTGTCATATCTCGTCCAAATGGATTCCAGTCGAAGCATGACAGAGAAACAATAAGAACAAAAATTTCAAAAACATCAAATTAGCCGGAATAATCGTTATGAAACCTTCTGTTTAAATATACAGTGATCTTTTTCTTTCTTCAGATCAAAAGCATAAATTATAATCAGTCAAACAGAGCTAATAAAAGTTGCCAGAAAGAACAATATTTTACTTAATTTTCCAGTTTTTTATAGTCCAAAGTAAGACATAGGTACAAAACTACAGACACTGTTTGGAAAAAAGAGTAAGCAGATATTCTTTCTCTTGAGATTTATCTCTAGAATATTCTTTAATAAAGAAAATTTTATTAAGACATGATGATTAGTTGATTTTTGGTATGTTTTTTAAAAGCAGAGCATTTTACTTGAAAAGTTTGGGAGATTTTTCAGATGCTAAATATAACGTTCATTTCAGATAAACAGATTTTCAGACTGTCGATTATCTGAAATATCTCTGTTTACTTATTTCGATCAAATTTTCCTCTCATCATTTTTCTTACAAATGACAAGAAGATTCTGATAAAAAAATAATTTATACATATTTGGGATTTTTTTTTCCCTCGGGTGTCTGCGAAAACACACACTCACCTGCACAAGACCTGTTTACAATAGATTAACTGCTAACAAAATTAGAGACATCAGTACACTAAATTGTTTCTCCGTCCCCAACTTAAAGAAATGGACTCAGCCGGTCAACGGATGTGTGATGTAATGGGTAAAGAGGTAGTGTAGCTGTGGCAGTTTAGCTGTGACAGCCATGGAACGCAGACAGTATTCAACATCCTTTGACTGCAGAATGATTGTTAGAGCAAAGACATTGCCTACTCAGTTTCTGCAGTGGCATTTGCTATACATTTTTTCTCGATAAATAATAAGAAAGATATACCAGAAATATATGAATTCTGGAACATCTGTGGCATGTAAAACCACAGAGATCTATAGGTGGTGTAAGAACATGCTCCTTCGGACAGACGGTGGAGTTTGTGTGTTGAGGAGACAGCGTGAGACAATGAATCCAGTCTGTCAGCAGGATATTGCACAAGCATAATTAATGAAATATGGAATTCTGACTTGGTGCTATAGTACTTCTACTTGTGTTCTGTCGGAGTTCGCAAGGGCTTTAAATGAAACTACAGTTTGTCTCGACAAATGTGACAGAAATAAATCTTGTTGCAGACCATATGCATCTCTGTATGCTCACCATGTTTCACTGTAGGGATGATTTGTTTCAGTTATGACCGTGCGCAGGTGACACAAAATTGGTTCTAGAAACACTTGGCTATCTTCCAGCCACTCCATTGGCCCCACGCTGGCCAGAATTAAATCCCATTGAACATTTATGGGACATGTTGCAGACTCCACAAGAGTCCCTGTAGCCACAACCAGCAAACACAACTCAGTTATGGACAGTGGTGGAACCTACCTGGGTAGAACGACACCACCACCTCAAAGGCTCCGTGCAACGTCACATGTTATTTGGTAACTGTCTCTAATTTTGTCAATTTTAGTATACCAAGGGTAATTACGATCAGCTGAAATGAACAAGCTCCAAAATTGTTCATTTGTTAATGATTAATGAAACAGTTTAAACTTTATTGATATTTCTAATAAAACAAGCTTTGCATTCTTCTTTTGTAAATCGAAGATCGCAGTAAAATAATTAGAAACCGTCAATCAAAACTGTCACCAAACTATCAACATTTCTCCTGTTTTTTAGTTGGTTCAGCTGGCTGACTTTCTGTGTATGTATATTTCATGTGTACAGGCCCCAGCATTGGAGTGACCGGGCTGAGATTTAACTATTTACTCAAGGAAAACCTTTTTTTTTCTGAAAATTCACCCTCCAAATAAGTTCTCAAGGTGGGTCAATAACTCATTGCTATTTCACCATTACGTATCATTATTCTTCGTGTCCTAAATTTATATAAGTTTGCTTTCCCGTGATGCAAAACTATTTGGCAAGAACGAGAGGTGAAAACCGTACTCCTTATTGCTTATTCAAACAAATACTGCTCACTGTAAATACTGTTTAACAAAGTGCATATCACATGAACAATATTAAAATGGTCTGGAATTCAATTCATACAATTAGCCTAAAAGATACACCATTAGCCAAAAATATACTTCTAACATTCTTACCGTTTCCATTTAGTTTTATCGCATTTTTATCTGAACTAATGCAATGAAGATCCTGACGGCCCCTTGCGTAAACTTTAACGACCGAGTCATCCAAGACATCTGTAGTAAATTTGTAAATGTCGTTATTGATAGTCTCACAGTGAATATTGTTGGGTTGAATAGTGCTTTTGATGTTGGCTCTACGGGGTCTATTTCCTATTGCCTTCTCAGAGCAACGTAGACTGACATCATCATGAACGGTGGAATTATGACTTCGTGTTGAATTACTACTTTTTGTACTACTGATATCACGTGGTTTTGCCTCTGTTTTTAACGGTCCAAAACGAAGGTCGATTTTTATTTGAAGATGTTTATTACAGCAGCAATGGTCATCAGGCGATTCCTGGCACTTACTCTCCGTTTTCTTTGCACTGTGGAGATCTATTTTCTTATCAGTACGAGCATTCCCAGTCGAAAATTGCTGTCCATGTTTGACTTGATCTTCTAATTTTTCGCAATGGAGGAATTCGTTCCGATCTTTCTTTTCTAGAACGTAATGATCATGTTTAGGAGATTTCAAATTTCCGGTCCCTAATCTTGGTTTAGAGTCACATTGAGAATAAACATCATTTGGCACTGTTGAGATTATCGTAGATACAGTGTCAAAGTTTACAATGGAGTCATCTGATTCCATAGTGTCATTATCTACGATACATTTGCATACACTTTCGGGTCTAATAAGATATTTCAAATGACGTGCAGAATTGCTGTGCTCTCCCGATTCTTCACTTGACCACTGGTCAATACTTATGTATTTTTCTATGTTGTCAACCTTTCTGTTTTGATTATTGGCATCTGAAAATGTTTTAGTCTTGGATTTTGTGATTGAATATTTACTCTTTTGTTGATTCTCACTTTTATTTTTGATGTGAAATCCATTTTGATGATTGATTTTTATTGAGCCAACCTCAACCGCCTCTGCTACGTTTTCGGCTTGGATTGAATTTCGGTCCAAAGATGGATCAGCAGAGACAAAATCATCGCTATCAGGGTTTTCCCAATTGTGTCCAGTGGAACCAGCTGTGAGGTACATTTTCCTCTTTACTGACTCGGTTGTGGATTCGTAACTCATAACACTGTCGCTTTCTTTATCATAAAAGCTACTTTTTTGTCCAGGCAAACTAAACATTGCTGACATAAGCGGCAAGCTTCGAGACCTTTTGTGTCCACGAGAATCATGTATGTTCCCACCATCAGATTTTCTATCAATGAATTCAGTAAACACATCAATATGCTCGCGATGCACGTTCACTTGAACTTGTGCCGGTGAATCAATCGATTGGCGAAGGCCATGTTTTTTCTTTTCTGTCCCCCACTGATTTCCAAGTCGCTTTTTGCTCTGTTTTTCTAGAATATTCAAACAGTCCCAGTATTCATAGTTCTGTGCTACTTCTTTGGCCACAAGATTTTCGTTGTCCCGAACGGTTACATCAGCGCCATATTTGAGCAACACTTTGAGAATATCACTCTTTCCACAAGAGGCAGCGATATGTAATGGTGTTGATCCTTCACTCGTTTGTAGATTAGGATTAGCGTTGTGTTTAAGTAACAATTGTGTGATTGACTTAGTCGTTCCAGCCCCCAAATGAATCGCAGCAAAATCTTCACCTGGAATAACCACATTCGGATCAGCTCCGTTCCTCAATAGTTCTTTAATTTTAACCCGATCCTTTTCTAAAATGGCGGCTCTCAACTTTTGACCGACGTTTATCATTTTAAATAGTCTGTTTGGCCAAAAGCGTCTTTGGTATTAATGTTTTTGCATATTGGCTGCACATTGTGTAAGTGATGCTATTTACGTCACATAAAATGACGTCACATATTTAACTTCCTATCTATTTGATTGGCTAGCATTGCTTCCCAACAGAATTTTACAGAATCCCTTAGCCTCTCAGAACTAAAGTTAATTATTTTATTTTTACCAATGTTTGAAATTGAATGAATTTTTCTTTATAAACATTTTTTTCGCTTTCTGCATACACGAATCAACTGCTTGGACGGGGTGCACAAACCTTTGCAAAGCCATCGTATCAATTGAATGATGACTGGAATCTGGTTTGTTAATATTGTGAGGAATTTTGATAAATTGATTCATAAAGAAGCACGCTCAAACTCACATGGAGATATCACAAGACAGCACATTGGAAAAAATGCAGAATCAAAGATATCATCGAATCTGTTTGAAAACTCAAATGACAATGGACTGTTGCAAAAATTTCAGACCACCGCTGGACATCGCGACTCACAATGTTAATCCCCAGTGATCATATGTGAGACTGTGATCGGCAAAAAATAAGATCGTGTGACAAACGAGGCAAGTTCAGGGAGTATTGGCTACGCGATGCCCATGATAAAGGAGTATGGTGTATCTTGGAGAATGTCAATGTCCAACGATGAACACTAAGAGATAATGATGATGATTTATAGAGTGTTTCAGTGATGAAAGAAGAACCTTATTTACAGTATTATCGCAGTAAATCTTTTACAAGCATTCTATTTGAAAATTATCAGGATGACTCAGTGATGCTTGGGAAACCTCTAATCCCCTTGGAAAAATCATTGTAACATGACACTTCCCTTCTCATGGAACAAAGAATGTTTCCATTGTTCAAGAAAAACTTGGATACTATTTCATTACATAAGATAAGAGTCAATGCTAAGCTTTCAACGAGGTTGAAATATATCTACCACAACCAGTAATTAGCCGCCAGTAATATTGTTACTATTTCCAAGCCAGTGAATTACACAATGTAACTACTAAAGATATCAAAGAACGGCAAGACAGAGATATATACATGAAATTTCGGTAAAATATCAAATGCTCTGTGTTTACATCGCAGGAAGATAAGTATCAGATTTGAATTTTTTCATCTAAAATTGGTCAAGTTAGAATGCCCTGAATTCGGCAAATCAAAAATGCAATATGAACTAAATTAATGTATTTCTGAAGCTTCCTTTTTCCTTAGACCCACGTTCTCTCCTCCCCCTATTATATCTTATTTCTCTATATTACCCCCCCTCTCTCTCTCTCTCTCTCTCTCTCTCTCTCTCTCTCTCTCTCTCTCTCTCTCTCTCTCTCTCTCTCTCTCTCTCTCTCTTCTGTTCTTTTTTCAGTTCTGTTTCTCAGTTTTCTCTCTGTTCCAGCTCCTTTTCTTCTCTGATCTTTCTTTTATCTTTTCTCTCTCAAATAACGTCTTCTTATTCTCTCTCTCTCTCTCTCTCTCTCTCTCTCTCTCTCTCTCTCTCTCTCTCTCTCTCTCTCTCTCTCTCTCTCTCTCTCTCTCTCTCTCTCTCCTACAGCTATTTATATACGAAGCAAAGAAAAGGGAAACACGAAACCGTCCTACAATCAAACTATTCGTCCGTCCAGACGTCCAAAGTCATTGATCAGTTAAGAGAAGCGAAGACTGGAACATTCGACTTCGAAAACTTCCAACCACTCAGATTAACAGCGTGTCTGGATGCATTTGATACGCAGGACGGACTGATAAAATTTTCGTCTGCCACCAATAAAGATAGCGACTAGAATTCGCCGTCGAGACTGATACAAATTGGCTTTTTGTAAGACTCCTTACATCCTCACAGACAAATACACACAAGTACGCGTGTATATGTCTGTGTGTGCGTCATTAAGTATGCTTAATCTTGTGTCCTGCCTACTTTTCACTCCGTCCGTCTCTCCATTAATCTATTAGGTCCACCCTGACCCTCGCGGCTGTAGCATTGCTTATCTGTCCGAATGACAGTTATTTCGTGTATACCCTTATCTAAGCTGATTTCAATTATGCTTATTCACACGGTTACACATCTTATTTACGAGTGTGTATGTATTAATCGAGATATACTTGTATGCGTATATATATAAATATATATATATATATATATATATATATATATATATATATGTGTGTGTATGTGTGTGTGTGTGTGTGTGTGTGTGTGTGTGTGTGTGTGTGTGTCAACGGATTTAGGGGGATAGAATTCATAATGCTCTTTAGGGTTCTCTAGAAACTAAGATCTAAGGCCTTCCCAGTGGGCCTTTCTGACAGGAAACAAGGAGCAGTTTTGTTAGGATTAGGAAGTAAGAGACATGGAGGTCTGGGGCAAAAGGGGTCATGGTCTAAAGAATTCTGTATAGACAAGGATAAGCTGAAAAGGTCGGGGTTTCGGTTGTTTGTGAATTGTAGGATTAGTGGGGGGGGCCGACTTGGTACGATGAACATCACATAAAGAAATGTGAGGCCAAGATCAATGTCTAAAAACAAAGGAGATGCCTGAAACTCTGATATTGGTCATAAAGTGGACCCCAGAAATTGGGAAATTCAGCATCGACCACTTGTTTGATTGTTGTGTGGATATGGATTGATTGCCCGAAAAAGGAAAATAAGAAATTCTATCTTCGAGATTCGTTTCAACAATTGAATTTTCTCTCCCTCTTATATTGTTGATTGTAGTGAAAAGTGGACTCTCTCTCTCTCTCTCTCTCTCTCTCTCTCTCTCTCTCTCTCTCTCTCTCTCTCTCTCTCTCTCTCTCTCTTTGGCGTGTTTGCTCCTCTTTCTCTTTGCCTTCATTCAAATCTTGTTTAAAGCTACATCTTTTTTGTGTTTCGTCATTCCTAATCGTTTTGCCGCGTTTTTCAGACTTCGTCGAAAATCTTAGATTATAATAGTTCCGTGGTGTCGCCAACTCAAAAAAAAAACGAAGATGGTCGCTGAGATCCCGAGAAAGTCTTCCAACACGATGGTATAAACGCCCCTAAGCGTAAAGTGTCAGTTGGGTGTCTCCAAGAACTGTCCCGGGAGTTATTTGGTGGAAGTTGTGGATTACAATATACTTAATCGAATGATAAGGTTTTTCATGTTCTCTTCTGAAATCCAATCTTCAAATATACAAATATTTCAACAAATAGTTCTAAGTAGAACATCATCCATGGTAGAAACAACGTCCATTCTGTAAAGACACTGGAAACTCCAAATCTCCATGTCCAAAGACCAAAGGCTGAAACAATTTTCAATTTGGCTGACACCCGAGTATATTTAATCTGTCCCCACAACGAAAACTGTGAATATAGAATTTGTTCTTTATTACCCAAACAAATGAGGCGGAGACACGGTCGATATACGGAAAATGGATTTAGGCTCGTAAGTGGTACAGACAGATGAGATATGGTCTACCATTTTCATGTAATGAAAGTGTCTCTACTTTTCGAATCGAATTTCTACGCCCTTTTATCAATAAGTACTGATCGTGAACGAGTCAGTCTCACAAACCATTGATCATTAGAATTTGATACTCATACAACGAGCGGTGTCCTGTGACGAAATAATCTAATTCAGCAAATATCTATCTACATGCTTTTATCAATGTGTTGATGTACATTTGCTGATGGGAATATTAAATATTCTAAATGACATATTTTTTATTTGTCCAAAGTGCCATCAAACCTTTTTACTCCTCAGCTGGTCACGATCTATCGAAAGGTTTTTAACCAAATTTTAGGTACATCTGTAGATATAAAAGTTTGATAGTTGATTCAATGTATTTGGTATGATAACTTTGAGACGTGGAAGAAGATGACTGACAAGAGTTATGAGTTGCCTAAATTTGTGCCACGAACGAATGGTCATCTCATTGGAATATTACACATGATATGACAAGTGAATGCAGAGAACCGAAGATACAAATAGTCAGGAAGAAAACTGAACAAAATGTTAGATTTGAAGTTCAAAAAATGCAAAACGCTGAATCCAACGTGTTCAGGGAAAATATGCATACGTCAACTTATTCAGATTTCTTTTTAAGCAGATACTCGTGTACGGCCTGTGTGTACAAGACAGTAAATAAAGACATAAATTATTGCTAACAAAATCCTTGTCTAAAGAGATTACAATAAAATGATAGTATAACCCGGAAATTTGTAGAAGATCGTGTAGTTATCATATTAATAGGAATAACTGGGAATATACTGCCCATAGCCTGGCATTGAACTGGATTTGAACTGTTGAAAGCAATGAAGAAAGGCCAACTAATTTATTGGCAATGAAGCAGCAAAGGGATCATCGACCATTCTTTGAGTATAAAGTGAAAACATCTATCTTTTGTGCAGTTGGATTTGTTTGTGAGGTTAGCCTACTAAAGGGGGGTATCTAAAGATAAAATCATGACTGAGCTAACCTTGGAACCAGGCTAAAAATTCATAACGTATTCAGTGAGGATAAAGCTCTCTGCTAATGGCTCAGAGGCTACAAGCACTAAAGTCGAATAAACATTTGTTGGACTGAGTGAACTTCAGCACAAATCTGCATTTTTTAACACTTGGCCAAGATCACACTTACTTTTAATGGCTTGTGAGACCAATACACTATCCACTTTATAACCAATAGTATTCCTTTGAAAGATTGATGCATGCTAAACTAAGCCAATAATAACCAAATTCAAATGAGAAACGAACTCCACACTTGTGAAACTAGCAACAACAGGTTGAGCTGAGGCTTAAAAAGTAAAATGATGGCTTCGTAAGTTCCTTGGGAAAAATGAAGTATTTCCCAAATACTTTTTGACATACTATGCTTCCCTAGAATAATTTACTACTTTTTTTTTTAATTTTACTGGTAGAGTTCAATTTTCTGAGCGTAATCCGAAACTTTTGGCTTTTACTCCAAAATAACCACCAAACTCTCACAAAATAAATTTCTTTTGGTAAACAATGTTTTTTTTTAGGTTACAAAGGATTAGTGAAGCTCCGTCGTTCTAAATTGTCATTACTCTACTGAACCCATTCTAAAATGTTGCCATTTTTTAGGCTTCCTTGACCTTCCGGGGGTCTTATTATGGTGTATTTATTTGTTTGTATGTTCCTGTGCTCCAGTCCGTTTTGTCTATAAAACTGGCATTGGTTCTGGTCATTTCTAAAATTGGTTTTCTTGATTTAAAAAAAGCTTATTTGACCTGTTGGGTCTTATTCTGATGGGTTAATTAATAACAACAATAGTCATCAGTCTAGATGTTTTTAGATATGTTTTACACTAATTTAGATGTTTTCAAGTGGAAAACACCAGTGATGTCATGAATGAAATTTATCCTGACCATATTCATTCTTTGGTGGAATATTTTCTCATGAATTCAAATTATGTCGCTGCAGTTGCTTAATTGTTTAAAAGATTTTTCAAAATGATTTAATACCACTTTATACTGTCAGAATAGACGGCGAAATAACTTCAAATTTACTAGCGACATCGTTTTTGTTTTTTTTTTCATTATCTCCAAATAATGTCAGACAAACTAAATGAAGAAAGCAAGAACGTTGGCCTCCACATAAACTTCAGCAAAAAAAATGTAATTTACAACAAATATGCTGAGGACAAAGACACAACGATCAAATTTGAAAAAGCAGAGCTGAAGAAAGTAGACTGCTACAACAACTTGGGACAACGAATCTCCGTGAAATCCTCAAAAGAAGAAAAACAAAGAATTGCTCTACGTCGGCAAGCTCTCGGTGGAGCAAGATCATTCTTCAAAAACAAAAAAATCCTGCTTATCTTAAAAAGAAGAATATATAACCAATGCATCCTGCCGGTAGTCGCCTATGGTGCTGATATATGGAACCTAACCAAAAGATTGATTCTAAAATTGAAAACCATGCAACGTGCACATGAAATTCATGCACAAACTCATAAACAGAGGCCAGAAGACAACACGTATACTAGAGAAAAGACAAGAGTCCGGGATCTCATCGAAACAATTAGAAAATTCAAATGGTAATGGACTGAACACGTTGGAAGTCAGTCAACTGCTGGACATCACGACTCACTATGTGAATCCCCAGAGATCATGTGCAAAATTGTGGCTGAAAGAAAGTAAGATGGCGTGATGAGCCAGATAGATTCATTAAACATTGCCTCTGCCACGCCCATGAGAGAGAGGCCTGGTGAATCTTGGAGGATGTCTATGTCCTATGACTAGACGCTAAAAGCTAAAAGATGCTGCTGATGATGATGATGGTGTGAATGTTAACGCATGTGTGCACCTCAATCTCTCTCTCTCTCTCTCTCTCTCTCTCTCTCTCTCTCTCTCTCTCTCTCTCTCTCTCTCTCTCTCTCTCTCTCTCTCTCTCTGGTTTAATACTCATCACGCAAACTACTGTTTTGCTCTGATAGATTGGAGCAATTCTATTATCCCTACTCTGACAGTCTTATAGTGGGGTCCTAATAAAAAAAATGATAATGGCAACGATATATATATATATATATAATTTATACAGTGTACCGTAACAACAAAGTACATGTAAAACAAGGGGGAACAACATAATTGCATTGACAGATATTGGGAAATTAACGATGAAGTGATGTAAAAAGGTTTTTTAAAGTTTTTTTAGTGTTCAGTGTTAGCTTTCTAGACAATATATATACACACATATATATAGAGATAGATAGATAGATAGATATATAGCTAGAGAGAGAGAGAGAGAGAGAGAGAGAGAGAGAGAGAAAGAGAATATCCGTAACGAATTTTTTTGTGGGAAGGTCTGAGAAGTAGATGTGCAGATGTTCGTTCTTGCTTTGACTCGAAGAAATGAGTCGTTTTCATGTCGAGGCAAACTGGCTGTAAATGAACAGAGACAAACTTACAGCAACAATGTTCAAATGACTAAGGGAGACAACTTATTCGATAGCAACTTCCGGTGCAGCTTATTTGTGTATGTTTGAGGGATAGGGGCAGAATAGGCGCAGGCTTGATAAACAAAGTCTGTAAAAGGTTTTCGGGGCAATATCCGTTCCTTTGAATCATTGGAACGTGTACAGGCAATTTCCCTTCACATGGAATGCATACGGAAATTAAAAATGGAACCCAATCATGACGGAAAGCGGCAAATGAATGAAACAATCAAGAAGAGGTGAAAATGACATTTGAATGAATCAGGCAACATAGAAACATAAATAAAGAAAATAAACTGGGGAATTTAAACAAAGACACAAACACAAAAAAATGAATTGTGTTTCATGCATCCACTAGTAAAAGTTTCCAGTCTTGCCTAGGTTTATGTACTCCACTGATAATGTCATTGATTTTTCATGTTTCTCAGTACCCGATCCACTGCTTCAGGGACAAGTCTCGAGGCTGTTCAGAGTTCATCTCACGCGAACAATTGACAGTTCTTTTAAAGATCAAAGTTCGGATAACCAAAAACAGCTAAATTTGTCAAGTAATTCTTATTTCAGTCAATAAAATATTCGGGTCTTTTTTGTAAATGTATCAGTTTTGAGAAAAATCAATTCAAGGTTTCACAAAAGCAGTATATTTACAATGTAACTATAACGCTAAACCATCCGTTGTGAAAAAACCCAAAAAAAACTGTGGATGCCAATTACTTGATCACTTTCTTTATTGACATCATGGTGTTCATTTTTTGTGCAGGTTGTTATATTCTCAGTTTCATGCTGCATTCAATGCTTCCAAATTATATATTTTGTCTTGGATGAGTGCGGAGAGCACTTTTCCTCTCGACTAATATGTTTTATCTAAGGTAATAATTTGTTTGTTAGTTTGTCTATTTGTTTGTTCGATTGTTTGTCTCTTTATACGTAGCCTTTCTCCGCAAATATGACAGGGTCTATTGATCTATTATTGTGCTTGTAGACTAAAGAGAGGTCAATTTGAAACATGAGCTATGTGAAGTTGGCTTTGGAGGTCATTTGATGTCACCAGAGGTCATTTTTTGGTAATTTTTAGCAATTTTTTGTGGGCAAAGTTTTGGGACACAATTCATCATCTCGTAAAATTGTCGACTGAGATCACCCGAGGTTGTTACTGGTCATTTCAGCGTTGTGGTTCACAATTATACACAAAGAATGAAGTACATCTTCTCACATCTATACAATATTACCCTCAGAATTCTTTTGAGGCCACCTGAAGTCATTTTTGGTCAATTTTCCAAGTTGTTAGCCACAAATTTGCACCTACAAAACTGAGATTTTGCTTGGAGGTAGATTCTCTCATAGAGAAAAAATTTTGATATCGGCGTCATTTGGGGTCACCATGTGTTATTTCTGGTCATTTTTAGCAAAGTGTTGACCACAATATTGCACATGGGATGTAGAAATCAAGCGACGACATTCTCTTTGTGTATCAGAGTATTTTTTCCGTTTTAACTACTTTTATCATTTGTACATTGCATAAATAATCATTTTTCCATTGGTTGTCTTCTGCAAGAAGGAATATATCAAAGAACTATTTTTCCCTATTTGGTTATTTTTCCCCCGGTGCTGATTGTCATATAAAATCCAAAAACTTAAAATACAAAAAGTTCACAAGCCCTTTAGGAGAATGGTATGGAATTAAGATTAGAGTTTACGTTAAGGGTAGAGGTTAAGGTTGGTTTGAGGATAATATTTTCATTGTTATTTGCTTTTCATTGTATCAAATGAACGTATTTAGGTATAGCACTAAAACTTCGCAAATATTTTTAAAAATCTCGAAAAATATGAATAACTGTTTATTCATGACCTTCATAAAACAGTTGAATAATATGAAATGAGCTTGGACAACAATCTTCACGAGGAAAGTGACTGACCTTCTTGAAATCTTGGGGTTGTTGTACACGTCACTATATTCTTAAAGTGGAATTTTAAAAATTATTTTGAGACACACATATACAAGGTTTTTAAGAAAAATCACGTGGTACATGCTTGGAAAGATATGTTCCTATGCCTCGCTTTAGCTTCAGTGGTTGGGTTAGGGTTAAAATAAATCGTCAGCATTTTCATCATTATTTCATCTTTTCAAATAAATGAATATTTAGGCATAAGACTGTTACTTGATTATTCTCAAATTTTAAAAAATTGCAGACCAATGAATAAAACTTTTTTTTTCATCGTCTCTGTAAAACAGTTTAATTAGATAATAGAGGCTAAAATGACAACATTCATAAGGGAAGTAACTGACCTTCTTGAAATCCGAAAAAATGAGTTGCGTCCCCTTCTTTGTTCTAAGTGAAATTAGATAGAATTTGAAAGAAGCATTCTGATACACTCACATACATAGAAAAGTCTCATAGCCCAAGAGCTTTGTCTTGAAAAGATGTTCGGTATTGATCACCTTGTGTGCATTTGCTCTCATTTACACACATTAAAACTCCACCACTAGTTTTTCATATACACAATCAGAATTTTGTTTTTGTGTGTTCACAAACCCTCTTCCTCTTTTTCTGTATGTCGTGATACACAAACTGACATGTCAGCTTGCAATTTTTTTTAAGGATTTGCTGAATCTATTTTACTCGAGGAACGGTTTAGGGATCGAGGTAACCAGAATATTTTTATGATTTTTATTTCAAGAAATCAATTTCTGATACCCTGTTTCTGTCTGTCTGCATCTCTCTCTCTCTCTCTCTCTCTCTCTCTCGCTCTCTCTCTCTCTCTCTCTCTCTCTCTCTCTCTCTCTCTCTCTCTCTCTCTCTCTCTCTCTTCGTCGATCATCACCAGTCTTTTATCGTCTGTTATTGGACATTGACATTCCCCAGGATTCGCCAGATCTCTCTTTGCCAGCCTTGGTTTCACATGTGATCTCTAGGGATCCATGTTCAGTCGTGATGCCCATCGGTTGTCAACAATTCTTGCAGCATAACTAGCCCATTGCCATCTGAGTCTTTCAAATGGATTCTATGATTTCTCAGATTCCCGTTTTTTCTTAATATTCTGTGCTGTCTTGTGATCTCTCCATGTAACGTTGAGTATGATTCTTTCATGCACGTGTTGCATGGTTCTTAGTTTGTGGATATGTCTCTGGGTTAGGTCCCATGTTTCAGCTCCATAAGTGACTATCAGGAGGATGCATTGCTTGTACACCCTTCTTTTTAGAAGTAATTTGATTTTCTTGTTCTTGAATGTTGACCTTGCCACCGTCGAATGATTCTTTGCTTGATTTACTTCTTATGATGATTTCATGGAGATTCGTAGTCCTATGTAGATATCATCATCATCATCAGTCTTTTAACGTGCGTCGTTGGACATAGACCTTCCCCAGGATTCACCACAATTCTCTATCATGGACATAACGGAGCCAGTATTTCCTGAATCTGTCCAGTTCATCTCTCCATTTTGTGTTCTGTCGGCCTCAGTTTCTCATGTGATCTCTGGGGATCCATGTTGTGAGAGGTGATGTCCATCGGTTGCCTTTCATTCTTGCAACATGGCCTACCCATTGCTATTCAAGTTTTCCAATAGATTTTATGACGTCTCGGACTCCTGTTTTCTCACTAATACACTGTGCTGTCTTGTGATCTCTCCATGTAAGGTTGAGCATGATTCTCTCATGTACATGTTGCATATCTCTCAGTTTGCAGGTCTGCCTCTTGGTTAAGTTCCATGTTTCAGCCCCATAAGTGACTATCGGGAGAATGCATTGGTTGTATACTCTTCTTTTTAGGATAATTGGGATCATCTGGTTCCTGAAAGTTGAGCTTGCTCTGTCGAAGGCTTGCCATCCCAAAGTGATTCTTGGCTTGATTTCCTCCTCTTTTGAGGGTCTCATGGAGATTCGTTGTCCTAGGTAGATGTAGTGGTCTACCTTGCCAAGTTTTGCATCTTCGATTTTGATAGATATGCTCTTATTCTCACCATGATTATTGCACATGATTTTCGTTTTACTAAAGTTCATGTGTAGGCCGACTCTTTTGCTTTCTTTGTTTCGATCATCTAGCTTTAGTTGGAGGTCGCGTAGGTTCTCTGCGAAAAGGACGATGTCGTCTGCAAATCTAAGGTTGCTCAAGTATTCGCCGTCTATTTTGATTCCTCTATTTTCCCAGTCCATGTTTCGGAAGATCATTTCAAGGCAGGCTATAAAAAGTTTGGGTGAGCTGGTATCACCTTGTCTTACGCCTTTTTGGAGCTGAAAAGGTTCGGAGTCCTTATGTAGCCTAATGGATGAGTTGCTGTGGTTGTATATGTGTTGCAGTACTTTAACGTAAACAGGGTCTACACCTTGTACGGTGATGGCCTTCATGACCATGGGAATTTCTACAGAGTCAAATGCCTTTTTGAAGTCTATAAATGCTACAGCAAGTGGCATTTTGTATTCCGCTGTCTTCTCTTTCAGCTGATTTATTGAATGAAGATGGTCCATGGTCGAGTAATCTCTTCTAAATCCAGCCTCTTATCGTGGTTGATTCTCGTCTAGTGTTTTAGTAATCTGGTTAGTGATGATTTTTGTGAAAAGTTTGTATATGCAGTTGAGCAGGCTTATATGTCTGTAATTGTTGCGGTTTTTGAGGTTACCTTTTTCATGTAGAAGCATTATAATAGCAGTGTTCCAGTCTTCCGGGACTTTACTATTTGAGACACAAATTGAATAGAATAGCTAGCTTTCTGTTGACTCTCTTACCATCGATGGTGATGTTATCTGGTCCAGGGGATTTTCCCTTTTTTTTTTTTGTTTGATGGTTTGCTTTACTTCCCATGGTGTACCTTCAAGGAAGTCTTCGAACTGATTGTCGGCATCTTGTGTATTCTGGTCGTTGTTGTTGTATTGTCCGTGTTTTGAAGAGTAGAGTTCCTGGTAAAATTCTTGGGCGTTTTCAACTATTCTGTCTCTATCTGTTATGTCTCTGTTTGCTTCAAGAATGCTAGTTATCTGTTTCTTTCCTGTACTGAGAGCTTTGTTTATTGCTTTAAATCCTCAACGTTTTCCGAGGTTGGTCTCAATGATGGCTGCCGTATACCTTCTTTTGTCTTCTCTTAGTTTCTTCTTTATTGTTTTGTTCAGTTTGATTTCTTCTATTTTCCCCCTTGTGGTCGTTGGTGTTTTGAGGTTTCTGCGCTTTTCAATCAGTTTCCTGGTTTCATCTAAGATTTTGCTAATGGTCGCTGTGTTTCTAGGTTTGAACATATTGGCTGCTTCTAATAGAGAGGTTGTTATTTTGTTGTGGAGTTCGTTGACGTTGGTGTCGTTTCCGTCGGTAAGGATATCAAATCTGTTTTTCAATTCTAGCTTGAAGGCTGGGGTGAGTTCATTTGGTACGTTTAGTGGCCGTGGTCTCATGATGTATATATATATAGTATTTTATTAGTCCTTAAATGACGTATTGCCCGGATCAAGAATGAAACATTTTCTTTCTCCCAGCTAACCATTTTCTGGCCCGAGTAGCAAAACAGACAACTTCTGACCTCTGGGTATTGTATTCTCGAACCAATTAACTTCATCCAAAAGTTCAGATTTTACTGTAGAATTTTGTTTCAAGACTGACTAACTGAAACCTCTACAATGGTTATTTCGGAATGTGTTCATTTATTGAGAATCGCGATAGCGGTTCAATGTATCATTTTTTTATTACCCCCACCACACAACTTTCTTTGCATAATTTTAGCTTTCAATACTTAAATCCTGTCTTTAAGTATTTGTTCTGTTTTTACGCCCGTTTGATTTACGCCAACTGACAATTGTAGTCCTGAAGACATTAACTTTAGTCAATCCGAAACTCTTTTATTCCGACAAACCCTTTTAAATAGCATAGGAAAAAAAATGATTTCTAGGGTTTCATTGAATGAATGAATGATTTTCTATTTTGGCGACGGTCACTGGTTTATTTCATTTTCTGTATTGAAGTGAGGTTCGGTTGTCATAATGACGCCTGCAAGTTTTGGTTTTAATTGGGGAAAAATTTTCAAATCGTTGGCATCGCGAATTAAGGGCGAAGCGATTCTTTGTTTACTTTTTATAAACAGAAAATATATTTTGTTCCAATTTGTTTGTTTTTTTTATTCTTGATCAGTTTTGCTGAAATTTGATTAGAATGTTGAGGAAATCTCTGGAATCAGAATATGATTAGTAATGGCCGATCTGATTCTTTGTTTACATTTGATATATAATTAAAATTGAGTAACTTCTTTAAATCAAAATTGAATAGATCCTCCAATTCCAGAAATATTACAATTAAATTTTGTATGTAGATAGAAGGATGTGTTATGATTAGATAGTCTCTTTGATGTGAAATCGAATAACACTTCCATTCTTTTCGAAAGATACATCAATGAAATGTTGTATGAAAGTTGAAGAGATATGAAAGCTTTTAAAAGGTTTGTTAAGACCAAAATGGTCAGATTGTTTTACAAAGAAATATGTTTTTCTTTACAATTCAGATTTTTTTAGATTTTTGTCATCAAAATAAGTTTTCTGCTAGAAACCTTTTTACTTTTGAGATTTTTCTATTTTATTCATTTGTCTGTTTTTTATATAGCTGCCTATATCAATATTAATTTTGTCGTAATTGTCGTTATGAATGATCATTTCCATTATGATGGATGCAGCTATACTTATTGCTTTATTCATTTATCTTTTGATAAAAGGGAAAGACAAACATTGTAGTCCATTGAGTTGGTATTTATGTTGAAGAAGTCGACAAAAACGAGAAGAGGTGAAGAAATAAAGGAAAGAAAGAGAGAAGTGGTGATAAGGAAAGAAAAAGTGAGAAACAAATCAAAAGAAAAAGTAAACGAAGGGAGAACAGTAGGGAAAAGTCGAACAAAAAAGCGAAAGAAAGAAAGAAAAGAAATAATAAAAGAATGGAAGACAAAGAAAAGAGGATCATTTGATACAGAAAAGGAAAAAGAGAGTGAGTAAAGTAGGGATCATGGGAAAGAAAGTCAAAGTTGGGAAAACAATGGAGCGAGGGAAGCATAAGAAAATAAATGAACGCACACTTTAATCTACAGTGCAAACACCATGTGGGATAAGGTACAAAAGCACAATTGCCGAAAAGCGACTACACATCGTAATTTATTATTGGAGGAAGAGACATAACTTTTTCATCTTGCAATTCTAGACGGTTTTATTCCTTAGGAAAAAAGAAAGAACTGTCAGCATAATTAAAATACCCGAAGTGTCGAGGGAATCGCCATTCTAGACGGATTGAATTTTAATCATACGGAACCAAAATATCTGCTGTCTGATGTTTTTTTACACACGTTAAAATCATTGTCATTCTTCAAGAGATTTCTAACAATCATATTCAGTGTTAATATGTGTTGCTTCCCGATAGATGTTCTTGATTTCAAATTTAATCAGAATATTTTGGTAGTAATACGAAGCATCCAACGTGTCAGATGTAGTTGATGGCTGAGGTAGTTACATATTTTTTACCAATGCCAGCGATACGTGTTCAGACTCAGGCGAGCCAACGTTCCGAATGCTTATTTTAGAGGAAATCAGGCTCTCCTCATTTGTAAGATGAGTGAAACACTATTTTCTTTTCTCCTTCCCACCAACGTATCCTCGTACCAGACTAAGATGAGTTAATATCTGTACAATTCAATTGCATCGAGAGATTTGTGATTCTTCCATCTTTTGTTTGTTTTTACGTATTTTTTTCGAATAACAAGAGCAAGGATGAAGGAAAACACAGGAGTTTGATTGTGAAGTGTTAAAGAGATTCAACGAATGTTCTGATGTGAAACATAAAAAGTAACAAAAGTAATTGCGAAAATAGATAAAACTCTGTCAATTGTTAATTTGGCATGGATTAACCGATTATTTGTTTGCTGGGATATTCCTCAAGATTTAAAAAATAATCGAAAGTATTTTTGAAAGGAAATCAATTAGATTGACACATTCGCAATTTACTTCAAAGATGGGGGGTGGGTTAGGACAGCCAAAAAATTTCCTAACTATGATTTATTTCTTGAGCTAAAACCCGTTCAAGCCGTTTGATTTTTTTTCTCGATTAGTTTGCTATGGCAAAGCAAGTCCAATATTGATTGAGATAGTTGTGTATCTCCCATTGGTACCAAACGTTGTGTTTGAGCCCAGTTTTTTTTTAAAAAGCAGAATTCTGAATGCTGATTTATGCTAAGATGCTAATTTCACATGCAAAATTTGCGTAAAGCTAATTACTACCTTCATTGTTCACCATTTGGCCATGCGCTTGGCTAAGCTAAGCTGAATAAATATCAAATTCAGTATTGGCACACAAAACTCTCTGTACTATATTTCTCTCTGCTATCACTCGATCCAAACATTTTGATATAAACCGGACATGTGGGATAACAAAATCATATGCTGATGGAAACCCACAGCAAATTTGTTTCACAATTTTAGATGGGAATGGTCTGATTGAAATACTCATTTGGTTTGATACCCTCTTAAATGTACATTGTTTGTTTGTTTGTTTGTTTTTTTTATTATTCTTATTTGAATTTGAATTATTACCTCCCGAAGAGCCTCCGTTCTGCCTCAATAGACAATGGAACAACATTGGAGTATTCCCTCCCCATGGCACATGCCTGAGAAAAGTGAATGGAGATCGTGGGATGACCAGTCGTCAGAATCCTCCCTCAGCCTCAAAACAACGATCTGCGAACAGCGATTATGTTGGCAGCGTGTTGTTTTCAAATAACATTTAGATATTTTGACCTGCCTTGGAAAGTACTTTTTATTCGTTTCGAAATACATTCTTTGGGCGAAAAATTTAAAGCAAATTTCGATAGATCTATCGTTGTCTCTCCAATTGAACGAGTCTCAGCTCAAAATTGGGTTATTACTATCAAAAAATGTATACATAATTCCTCGAACAGACACATTTATTATTGTGAATGGAAAATTAACCCCTGTTCACAGACCCTTGTTTTAAAAGCTTCAATTCTCTTCTTTCCACTCACTCGTAAAGAAATTCTCTCTCAAAATCATTCTATTTCAAAATCATCAGAGATGCGATTTGCATCATATTTACGTCACTTTTAGATTGCCACGAAATATGTGCTCATTCCAAAATAGCTTCTTATTGTAAACAAAGCATCCCCCACAAATCGACGAAGAAGGTCTCGAATCGAGATAAGACAGGTGGTGATGGTGGACATGATGGAGGTGAGAAACGCAACGTTAGCTCGATACTTATCATTGATTTTGCCAAAAAGGCGAAACACGATATATAATAATCCTACTTATCTATTGGCAGATTCTTAGAGAGTAAAAACAGTCTAAGAATCTACCTATACGATAAAATTTTCTTTAAGGTTATTCTATATCTTCTCTATATTTATATATTATAAGAACATTTTTTATTTTTTATTATGTTTATTGTGTTTTTACAGTTCAAAGAATAATCTATTTATTATTATAATCTATATATACGGGTCTGGTTAATCAATCGATAAGAACTGAATGGTAGTAAACAGAAAGCACAAGTAATTCTCATGGTTATGAATGCTGAATCTCTGGAAACAAATATGATTTCAGAATTAAATCATTAAATGGAAAAAACATTTTTTCTATCCTTCTAAAATATTCTTCAGAGTCGATCAAGGAGTTTGAAAAAGAGAACTCACATTGCTATCTGGAAGAGTTGTTAATTTGGATCCCTGCTCCCTGCTCAAAAATCCATAGTAACGCCTGTAATAAGGAAAAAACAAAAAAAAACTGATTGTGTGTTTCTTTGAATACTTATGATCAGTACTTTCTATATTATTGATAGTCTATTTATGCTAAATGTATTGCTCGTATGTATAAGAGTCTACAATCAAGATGTGGCTCCCTACAACTTCTGGATTTCCCAAGAAAGATTTCTGACTATGAACAAGATTAAGGAGAACGTGACAAGGCAGCTTATGGCGATCCTGAATTAAAGTTTGTGTCTTTAATTTCTATCGATAGGGGTTTCAGTCGGTATACATATAATAATGATGACAATTTTAATGATTAACAGTAGACTTGATATTCCTAAAGATGAATAAAAAGTCATTTGAGCTTATGTGTCCGTTAATAAAACATCTGAACAATAATGAATGCTACAGCAAGAATATTAGATTAAGGCTTCATTTCTATTCATTTGTATATTCACATATCAGTTCGTTCGTTTAATTCTTTCTTTTCATTTTTTTTTGTCCATTTATCGTCCTCCTCTAATAAGAACTGAATGAGCTTTGACAGTGAATGTATTTAGCATAAGTCGTAATCAAAACACGTCGTTTGAAGATTTATCAAGAAATAATTATACCGTCTCTTGGCTGCCATCATCAGTTAATCTGTAATTCAGGATAATCGAAAAGAATCAAAGAAAACTCTTCAAAATCTAACATTATTGAATTAATGTTCACTCTCTCCTTCTCATGTTTCATTAACCTATCAAAAATATATATTCTTCTCATTTGCAATATATTCTGTTCTAAGCGGCTATTATTCTCACTTTGCGAAGACTTGTGTGTGTGTGATTGTGTGTATGATTTTAAAGCACAATTTGTTTCCCACGGTAAACAATGGAATCTGGCCAATAGTTTTCTGGAAGGCAACCAGTTGGCTGGATAAAAAGGTGCAAACAGAGATAGATAATGAGAGACTGAGAGAGTGTGTATCTTTGTATGGTCGGATGCTTTATGTTAAGTATGTAATGTGAGTGTTTGTATGTGTCTGTGCGTCTCTGTGTGTTTCTACATGTTATCATTATTGATTATGTCATTGATCAATCAAGGTTTCACGATGCGAAGTTTTTTTTTAAACGCGTAGCACTATTTTCTGCTTGGCTGAGAAGGCAATGAAATCCAGAATAATGTCGGAAGCCTATTCACTATCAATGTTCCTTTAGTGTATGATTCAATGTATTGTTTACATATTCAGATAAATCTATAAACCCAGGGGCTACAAATCAAGATAGAGCCCTCTGCCTGGAATTAAAATTGAGAAATTCTTTTTGGTAGGACGAATAAGAGTTTACTTTGTACTTCGTTTTTATTAAATGTATATGAATAAGTGTGTGCATGTATGTGTGTGTGTGTGTGTGTGTGTGTGTGTGTGTGTGTGTGAACGTGTGTGCCTGTTGATGCACCATAAAGGAAAGTTCGTTCTGAGCGTGCATTTTGCGTCTGTGTTACAATGTTTATATCTATGTGTGCGTCTGTGTTTGTTAATGTATTATCGTGTTTATATATATATGTGTGTGTGTGTGTGTGTGTGTTTATGTGTGTGTGAACTTCTGTGCGTGTGTATTTATATGTATCTGCATCCATATGTGTGTATTTGCTCAGTTTACAAATAGATAATACATGGAATCCAGCCAATAGCTCTGTCTTTCAAAAATTATTATAATGTTGGGTCGTTGATTGACGGGATACGACAGATATGAAGGGCATTTCGAATGGCACTTACTACATTTTAACTTTATCATGCCACTTATAGGTTATCTTTTTACATCAAAGTAAACGTACTTGAGTTAACACACGGAGCAAACAACAAATACTTTCATTTCCTTTCGTTAAAATAGCCGATCGTTCTGATATGAAATTGGTGGATTGAGTAAAATCATTCTTCATCCCCGTTCCTACAATGTCACAATCCCTAACCATATAATTATAATGCAGAACTGGACCCTTAGTTTATGTCATATGCCTTATAACGTAGATTTGGCATTTTTATTTTAAATTTGACATTATCAGAAAATTCTTCTATTCAGACAACATTTTTTTAAGAAGTTACTCTTTACCTGACCTCATATTCCTATTATTATATTGTTGCTTTGCAATACGTAACATACGAAACGATGGCTTTGAAGTATTGCTATTAGTTTACTTGACTTCTTTGAGAAATCATGTATCTAAAAAAAAAACATTTTTTAGGGGGGTTCTATTCAAGATGTAACTACATTGCTGAACTGATCCCTCTCTTTCTGTGCATCGCGCGGAACTAGAGCTTATTTGTTTTTATTTCATTGCACTCACACCTATTAGTGACCTAATGGATCACACACACACACACGCGTGCGCGCACACACACACACACACACACACACACACACACACATATATATATATATATATATATATATATATATATATATATATATATATATATATATATATATATATATGCCGTTCAAATGAAAGACTCGTTTATAATATTGGTACAGGCATGCCCCGTTATAATAGAAAAAATAGAGACATTTCAACAGTTTCAAGAGAGACTCTTATCAGATGTCATTTAAAAACACAAAGGTATGGAGGGATTTTTGAACAAGTCTGTTATTTTGTTGTTTTTGCATCATTCAAAAGATCAGCCAATCAGATGTACTCATTTTCCTCTAGAAAATTCAAGTCCACAGCTGTTTGTAGCTGGGTTGATAGGAGCAGTCTCCTTTCTATGTTTCCTCAAGGATGATTCTAGGGCAACGGAGGGCCACGTTGTTTCATTTGGTGTTTTTCCTCTAACGCTACTTTATTGCTACTTCATTTTTCTTTTAGTTTTAAATTAATTATATTAAAGATGAATAAAGGGTCAACAGAGAATTGCCTTCATTGCTGATCCTCATGGATTTGAGCAGTAGTTGCTGGGGGGATGCAAAATGATCCAGAGGGAAGAACGTGCAGAGGAGGAAGAAACTTGCTATATCATAATAGTTGCAACGTGCAAACAGGGGGGCTGGACGTAGTTTGAATCAACAACTGGCCGAAAAATAACCTGGTATCATTTCTGGGAGACAGAACGAGATTAATTCAAATTCTTATTACTATCGGTATATGATATCCCCAGTCCTTCCTTCCATTTAGTTTGGGTCTAGCCCATTTGTCCACTCTGCTAGAAAACAGGAGCCCTGGAACCTTCCTCGTTTGTTGCCTTGGTGAAGGGGCAGAATCGTTGGTGACATGACCAGGTTCTGCAAGCAGCGGCAGAGACAATTTGCTCTCGAATCAACCACATTATCTATCAGAACCCACCGAAGCAGCCCATAACATTTGTTAGGGCAGGGGAGAAGCCCCAATCCCCAAAAAAACCTGGGTGGATTGCTAGCAACAGCCTGGAAAAGACTGGAACTGCCTGGCCGACTTAGGTCAACATTTGGAGTTCCCTGGAACGATCGTGTTAATCAAACTCAGAGCAGACAAGGCTTTAATGTCAGTGGCGACAAGGCTGGTCTGGTGATTTTAGTGGAGCTTACTGTGCCCCGAAAAGACTGCATAGGGGAGGCACAAGAAAGAAAAAAGGGCTAAGTATGGAGGACAGGCAGCTAAGTGTCGGAAAGGGGGGGGGCGAGTAGCGTAACATGCCACCTGGACACAAGTTTGGGCTTGATCAACCTTGGCTGGGTCGCCAGGACGAGTGTTCATGATGATTAAGACCCGAAGCACCTGAACACCTCGGGTTTCACAACTGACGATGTGTCTGGGGTGTAAAAAAAACAGGGTAATCGCTTAATCTCCCGTGTGTAGTCCTATGTTAATGTGATAGGGATTTTTTTTTGTGCGCTAATCATTATGGGGTAATTTACTTCATAGAGTTTCAATAGTAAAATCAGTGATTGTTGGTGGTTAAATGTTCATTTCTTTCTCTACTTTTTTGATCACCACCAGGATATTTAATCTTGTGTAGTTCTTCATTTACTTTGATGTCAATGGTTTTATATGTTTTTCGCACCGATTATTATTTTTCATTAATCATATTAAATCGATAGAAAAAGTTTTTAATTAGTTTTACTATATTCATTGGTGTGTGTATATAATCATTATTCTACTTATACTCTGACTATTACTGTTCCCTCGTTACTAGTCGACTGTCCTCGCTTTCTGCAGGGTTTTAGTAAACTTGCAGCACAGAGACGTCTGGATAGAATCCGTAGTTGTACAGGCTACTGCAGCACTGTCTATTTCTTCAGGTTTTCATCAGTTACTTTCCACCTCCATCATTGATGACAGCTGCTCTAGACAGACTGGTATTAGCTGAGTCTTGAAAGACATTGTGCTTCTGTCTACTCCTATAAAAAGTCAAAATAAAATGAAATTTAGCCCACTCCAATTAAGTAATAGGCAGGGGGCATTTGCAGCAGGAGAAAGTCCTGCGAGACTTTGGTGATGAAATCAAAGCCCAAAAATAAGTATTTAAAGTGGACTTCAAACTTCAAGAAAAACATGTTGACAAGCAGGCATCTTTTTCAGTTAAAAACTATAAGCAATTAAAACCATACTTCATTTATTTTTGCTTTTGCCAGGAGAGCACAAGGATTGAAGGATAAGGGAAACAGAACATTTAATACATCGAAAAGTATGCATCAAGGAACCAAGGTTTGTATAAAAGTTCTTCATTAATTTCAATATTTTGTATGCAAACTGCTAATTAGTTCACTTGAAATCAAAAGGTCATGAAATACAGGTATAACTGAAAATTTCATCTCTCTGGGGGGAAATCCACTCAATTAAAGTTTTCTCATTAATGGCGCACAGAATAATTAGAAATCGTCCCATTGAATACATCTATATGAATTTAGAGTCTCCTCTTGTTTTATTTGTTTCATGTTTTTTTTACTTGTGTTGTAATGATATAAATTTTAATACTTTACTTGTGTTTCTAGTGTTCTCACAAGCGAAATAACTTGGGGTGCTTAACTTCGCGAGGGCGGATGGATTAATCTACATCTAACTGCTTTGCTGATCAATTTCTTCATCTATCAAGGAGTCTTTAAAAAGGAGACTCTTGCTATTACAAGTCAACTCTCAGCTGTTGTTAAAACAAAGGCACAAGATAAACAAACTTATTGAGTTACTTAACCTCTTGCAAATGATGACAGAATTTGATTTAAAGCACAAACAAAAGCCATTGTTCAGTTTTATGGTTCTATAAATGGACAAGATTCTCAACACGTTGATATTCAAAAGGGAAGTTCGTACAGCTGACTGGAATCTTAATCTGCTTTCCATCCAAACATTCACCAAGTATTTTTGTCCCTGGCAAGTTAAACTATGCTTAGATGATTCCAGTTTACCTTGCATAGATGGCTAAACTTCAGGTGAGAGATAGAGCGATGTATGAAGAGGTTATCCAAGAAAACAGGATTGTAAGCAAAAACGCATTTACAACTTCCTGTGCCATCGACGCTGACGATACTCTATTGCATTTTAATGATGCTATGAAAGTTCCTGGGTAGTTTATAGATATAAACACTGAATCAAATTGCTTGAACTAAGTTCTTCCTTTTTTCATCTGAGTTAACAAGACAGTTTGAAAAAGCTAAGAACATGACCAACTTATCACCTGATGTTCAATTCAGTCATCACGCCCTTTCATGAAGCAGAAAATGGTGGATGACTTGCTCCAAACTTGGGAGACTTTCAGCAAGCCTCTCAATCATGATAGTGAGAATCTATTCGGCTTAATCTCCAAAGCAGTCATGTCTTAGAAGATCACCTGTGATCTATGTCGACAATCATTTAGTGGTCAAGCTCTGTTCAATGATTTTCTTCAGGATTGTATCAAAGCAAACATTAAGTTATGGGCGGCAATGAAAAGGTGTCAACTGCTAGCATGGAAAATGTGTGACAAAACTCCCCAAGCTAATGAGAAATTCCTCACGCTGAAAGAAAACTTCTCACTGTGCGCTCGTTTGTTGGTAGTTTCCAAATTTAGAAGATATATGTTTACGCGAGGCAATTTAGAAGTGTGAACAGTCAGTTGTGCTAAGGTCACTTTTTGCTGCTGATGGACAACCATTACTATGTCAAGATAAAATCAAACCCATGTCTGGGGAATACAAAACAGACAGGAGTGAAAAGGGAACGACGGAAATACAACCACTGAGCAAATCTGACTGGTTCAAAACCTATGCTGAACTGACTGACGCCTTTTTTTTGCTCATATCATTAGAAAGTATAATGACATGGATACAATACGTATAGTATTCGACCGATAAGATATTGAAATATCACTGTGGCAGGCAACAAAAGACAAAAAAACAAAACCCCATTGCCTATCATAATACAGATTCTACCATTATTTCAAAGGTTTCCCCAAAAGAAACAATTGTCACACAACAATACCAAGACAAAGCTGACTGGTTATCTTTCTGAAAGATTTTCTAGCATGGAAGATAGAAAAGTGTATTTTCGTGACATGGGGAGGTAAATGTACAGCAACTCTCTCATACATGAACTATCTTAGAAACAAACGGGAGGAAGATACTGATACTGCGTGTAGCAGGTGCTACTGTAAATGTTACATTCTCCGGACGTATATATTTGTACTTGTTGTGCATCACTATCCTAAACTTTATAGTGTCACTTGAGACTGGTTCATGGAAAACCGTAAGGTAATCCCTGTTGGTCCTGTTTATGATGCTATAGGATATGTTATAGCGACAGCACTGTTTGGGTCCCATGCTTTGAGTGGGAGTGACGACATTGTTTGTTTTGCAAGTTGAGTAAAACAGTCTTTTTAGAAATCCTTTCAAATCGTAGATGCAGATGTCATCAGTGCCTTTGTTAGTCCTGGAACTACACCTGAAATTGATGATGGTACTTCTGAGATATTCTTTTGTCAATTTTACCTTCCAGGAACAACAATCGCAGAAATGAAGAAACTGAGATGGTGGTTGTTCAAAAAGGAAAAAACAAAGTCAGAAAAGTTGCCGCCAACGTTTGTTGCCTTCTGTCAATCTATTGCATGTCCTATGAAAACTGAAAAGCAATGAATTGGTAATCATTATGCAAGCAGAGAGATCCGTCTCGTCATCCATCTTATAATTGGGGAAAAACGAATGTACAACAAGATGCCAAATAGATGTTTGTGTAGAAAAACTGGACCCAGTAGCACAGATCTTTGTAATTGCACTGATGATGGTGAATTAGGAGAAAATTCAGTGCAGGTTTCCTTTGCAAATGATGATTATGAGCAAAATGAAGAAGGTGAATCGAATATTTTTGATTTATAATAAATGCGTGCAAGTTCCAGCCCTCCTTGATATAGAAATAAGCTCATTATGTAGTCATGTGCAGATGAATTTTCTGAGTATATTCTTATTATGACTCAGGTTGAGTTTAGATACTTTAAAACTTAGTTCGATTTAGCTGTTGTTTGTTGTTTATTGTGTATCCAATGGGAAGATCATTGTTAATTACCGTGTGGCAACCAGCAACACAAGGAAGTTCGCACTTTATTGTTCCTCATATTCTCCATTATTTTACTTCATTACTTGAGGTGTCCCGTATACTGTGTGCTTTTGCATAAGCCTTGGTGGAATATTGATATTATAAGTAAGTGTCAATATACTTATTTGGACTGGAAATTACAAGTCAAAATTTATTGAGTGTACCTGGGTAATCAGAATGACAATGGAATGCAGTTACGTAAATTTAACTGCCTTACTTTTATATCCTGATGAATATTCTTAACTCATGTGCATGGGTTAGTGTTTATTTTATGACTTTCTAATATAAAGTATCAGTGAATTATACCTTTTCGTATTTTATCAATGTATTTTAACTGTTTAGATCAAACTATGATCACCCTTTTCGCAATTTTGTGTCTCTCAAAAAGCTAACTATACTATTTCCATTGCTTTCCCCATAAAATCTTATCAAGTTGCCAGATTGTCAACAAGTATTTTTAATTATTTTGAGTCCCCCTCTATCTAAGTGCATAAATGGTTTGCTTTCACCACTGAAGTCCGACAGATTTTGCACATACTCCCTAACTATAATGTAAAAAAATTGCCCGGTTCATCAAGTAAAAAAACTTTTTTAATTTTCAACATTAACTACATTGGACAAAGTATTTACGTTTCATTCCACACTCTGCCATCTTTTCAGGAACTTCATAAATCCATTCAAAGAGAACCTTTCATCTTTCTCGGCAAAGAACTTCTCCAGGTTCCATTCGCTGTCTCCGAAGGAAATTGATTTTTTTAATTCTATAAATGGTATTCCAATTCAATATCTGGTGAATACGTCCGCTCAGTGGAAACCTCTGAACCAGGCTGTCACGAAAGGAACCTGTATCAAGCGTCATCCTTTTTTCTTGACTAATTCTGAGAGCATGCTTTTCGTCGATTAAAGTTTTCAATTGGTCTAACTAGAGGTAGCACTTGCTCGAATCAACAGATTGGTTCTTTTAAAGGAGTTCATAGTCGAGGACTCCCGTCTAATCTCAGCATATATACAGCATTGCCTTCTTCCATTTTCAATGCTGGAATCAATAAACAGAAATATGCGAGTTTTGATAGTTGAATGAATAAATGTAGATGTGACAACTTCAAAAAAACATTTTCCGGTCGAAATGTGAAAAGAAAGTTCACACTGAAACAGACGTAGCATCGAAATTGACAGTTTGTAGCGTCATTTATATCAGATTGATTCATCAACGCGCTTCGACTTCTTTCTTGGTCATTTTAGTGTTAAAATCCTCACTGGACTAAAACAGAAATTCTACATATCTGTTGATTTGATTCAGATTTGACTGTCACCAACGGATTGACTTTCATGAAAATGTCACTAAACAGTTAAACTCGACAGAAGCATCGACTGAAACAGACGATTCGAACGTTTGTTGTAAGTGACATTTGAACTGAATATTATTTGTAACCGATAAAACGTACACCTACTCATTTCATAGCAGTTAACACAAGCGTATATGATCACCATGATAACACAGTTTGTGCACAACGAAGTACACGTTAACGTTATCGTTTTAGCTCTGATAAACCATTCATTTTGCAGACATTTTATTAATCTTTTATTGCTTTTCGGTATTCAAACATATCTCTCTCACTCTCTACTACTACAACTACTACTACGACTACTACTACAACTAATAATAATAATAATAATAATAATAATAATAATAATAATAATAATAATAATAAAAAATGTATGATATGATCCCACACAGCTAGATACTCGAATATCTCAGAATGTTCAAGATCAGCGAACTGGTGGTTAGATTCATCGAAAACTCTATGAAAAACTGGAAAGTAGACTTGACAGCCACAGGAGAAAACTTAGCAGAGGTAAGGATAAAAAGAGGAATCTTCCAAGGAGACTCGCTGTCCCCACTATTATTTGTTCTCACCATGATACCACTCAATAGAATCCTGAAGAACAGCAAAGGATACCATTTTTCCAAAACAAAAGGAAAAGTTAACCAAGTACATGGATGATATACAATTGTTTGCAAAAAACAGGGGAGAGCTCGAGATGCTATTCAACAAAGTAAAAGAATACAGTGATGACATCGGAATGGAATTTGGAATAGAAAAATGTGCAATCATGGTAATGCACAAAGGAAGGCTCTCAATGGCTGAAGGAATCGAACTCCCGGACAACAGTAAGATTAAAGCACTGACTGCACAAGACCGATACAAATACCTGGGCGTCCTTGAATGTGACACGATGAAACGGGAAGAGATGAAGGAGAAAATAAAGAGAAAATACCTTAGAAGGATAAGGAAAATATTAGAGACCAAATTAAACTGCAGAAATCTAATAAAAGGAATGAACACCTGGGCTGTATCGGTAGTGAGATACACAGGACCATTCCTAGAATGGACAAAGGAAGAACTCCAATCAATGGAAAGGCGAACAAGGAAACTTATGACAATGCATAAAGCCTTACATCCCAGAGATGACGCAGGACTCATCAGCATAGAGGGCTGTGTCCAGAGAGGTAAAGCAGATCTAGAAAAGTACGTGCAAGCAAACAGTGAAGAAATCATAAAGAGCGCACGAAACAGCGCAACAAACAACAAAGTAGAAAACAATAGAACAGCACAGCAAACAAGGAAAGAAAAATGGGAAAAGAAAAAATTGTACGGAGAGTTTAAAAGACAGATACAAGATGTGCAGACAAGAGATCATGGACATGGTTACGAAAAGGAAACCTGAAGAGACAAACGGAATCGCTCATCATGACAGCTCAAAACAAAAGCATCAGGACAAACTATATAAAAACAAAAATCGACAGAACACAGACAAACAGCAACTGCCGCCTATGCAGTGAAAAAGATGAGACCGTAAATCACATAACTAGTGAATGTAGTCAACTCGCCCAGAAGGAGTATAAGCATAGACACGATAGAGTAGCAACGATGATACACTGGGAACTGAGTAAACGAATGGGATTCAACCATGCAGAAAAGTATTATCAGCACAAACCAGAGGCAGCCCTGGAGAATGGCAACCACAAATTACTCTGGGACTTCGACGTCCAAACCGACCACCTCATCCAGGCAAGATGACCGGACTTGGTACTCGTAGACAAGAAGAGGAAAACCTGCCAAATAGTAGATGTGGCTGTACCTGCAGACCATAGAGTAAAAAGGAAGGAATGTGAAAAACTGGGAAAATGCCAGGATCTAGCGAGAGAACTGAAGAAGATGTGGAACATGAAAGCCAGAGTAGTGCCAGTCATAGTAGGTGCACTAGGAAAGACACTGAAGGCGAAACTAGAGGAGATCGGGATAAAGGGAAGGATTGGGACTGTTCAGTTCTGCTAGGAACTGCACAGATACTGAGGAAAGTGCTAGAAATATAAAAACTGCAACACTAATTGTTAAGTGGCCTAACAGAGGAAGGGAAATGAAAGCGGAAATGTGAACCACAGCACTGGCATGATAAGCGAAGGAGAGAAGAGATGTTGGTTGAAGACCTGAGGAGACCTATTGTCACTCAGCCCTCAGCAATGACCACTGGGCAACCGGTGTGAAACTGTAAACTGCAGTATTACTGTGGCCTATGAGAACTAGGAGAGAAGGGCTGGAGACTTGAGGAAACTTGCTGTCACTTAACCTCCAGCGGTAACCACCAGGCAACTGGTGTGAGATTGCCAGCACAAGCCAGAGGCAGTTTTGGAGAATGACAACCACAAACTACTGTGGGACTTTGACATCCAAACTGACCACCTCATCCAGGCAAGAAGGCCGGACTTAGTAATAGTAGACAAAAAAAGGAAGGCCTGCCAAATAATAGACGTTGCTGTGCCTGCAGACCATAGAGTAAAAAAGAAGGAGGGTGAAAAAAGAGAAAAATACCAGGACCTAGCAAGGGAGTTGAAGAAAATGTGGAACATGAAAACCAGGGTAGTACCGGTCATAGTGGGAGCACTAGGAACTGTCCCCAAAACGCTGAGGGAGAGACTGGAGGAGATCGGGATTAGGGGGAGGATAGAGACCGTACAGACCACAGCACTACTTGGAACTGCACGGGTACTGAGGAAGGTGCTAGAGATATAAGTACTGCAACGAATCGTAGCTCTGTCATGATATGCGAAAGAGAGAGGAGACGTTAGCTGAAGACCTGAGGAGACTTATTGTCACTCAGCCTTCAGCGATAACCACTGGGCAACCGGTGTGAAACTGTAAATCGCAAAATTACTGCGACCTATGAGTACTAGGAGAGGAGGGCTGGAGACTTGAGGAGACTTGCTGTCACTCAAACTCCAGCGGTTACCACCAGGCAACTGGTGTGAGATTCCGAAATAATAATAATAATAATAATAATAATAATAATAATAATAATAATAATAATAATAATAATAATAATAATAGGGCGAATACTAAGACTTATAAACCATTCTGACCCCCAGCTGCACTTACAGCATCTAAATGTTTTCGGGTTTTTTTTAACCTTTTTAGTTTGTTCATTTATTTTTGGCTCTTTTATCTGCAAAAACATTTATGTTTTCTGTTCTGATTTCATCGATTGAATAATTCATTCGAAAGAAAAACACTTCTTCGCACATGCCATACTCCCATGCTCTCTCTCTCTCTCTCTCTCTTTCTCTCTCTCTCTCTTTCTCTCTCTCTCTCTCTCTCTCTCTTTCACATGCACACACAGATGCATACTTCATTTATCAGATCTTTATTTCTTTTTTCTAATTCTCCTTTTTTTATGTAAATGCAAGGTACATTCTCCATGCACTCTGTCTTATGGAAGACATCTTGACCATGGCGTCCCCCTTGCACACCACGATGGTTGTCAGGAAAAGGGTTGAGTAGATAAACTCATTAGTACTCCCTTCTTTCATAATTAGGCTACCTACCCAGGCATTTTCACCAAAACGACCGTTGTTTACCTTATCAATGCAGATTGATGGAAATTACATTCGTCTATTTTTTTTTTTTCACTTCTTGTAAAAATCCTCACATCTTACTGGAATCAGACATTAGAAATAAGAAGAATTTTCTGTTAATAAATGCTAAGATGTTTCAGTTATCCGTATGAACCTTGTAGATTAAACAATATGCTAGATTTTGAAAACAAAACTTAATAGATATGATATATTTGCTCATTAGGAACTGTACAAGAAATTTAGCGGCAAAATCGCAAAATGTATCAATGAAAATGCAACACTAAAGTCCCAGATTTTGAACCCTTTCTCTGGAACCTATTCAATCCTTTTTATATAGACACAAATATGTAAGGTCTGCAGCTCAGCCGAGATATCGGCAAAACTACTCACCATAATGCTTATAATGAAACACTCCATCATCCTGACTTGAACTCAACTCTACACATCAACAAACGGATGCTGATGTCAAACTTTATAAGCGAACCTACTGCATTACAACATCTTATCTATCATCATTCATTATCTATACAAATATTTACAAAATTCAATGAAAAAACTTTATTCTCACAAATGAATACTCAAATACTTCAGAAACAAACTGAACTCCGTACAGAAGACTATTTCAATCTTGTATGTAAAGTAATGTTACTGTAAATCTCCTATTGTTGACACATAGTATCTTATGAATGTCACAGTTTGAACACTAATCTAATTTTATCATTATTTGTAATCCGTGCCAAATAGGCTTACTACTATAAGGTAAAGGAAGTCTATATAACCGAGCGTAAGCAACTGTGGAATAACGGCGTATGACATTTCGTCCATGTCGGACAATGGTGGGGGCTTCTTGACCAATTCCTTTTTCGAAGGGACCTGCCTCCATGTCTACATATGTCTGCTGCATGGTTCCTCCGATATGTGCATTTTATACATGCATCGACAGCTGGGCGTTTGTGTCAATGCATTTCTCAGGAAAGCTCGTCGTGATTTCAGATCCGGTCGCCAGGAAATTTAATGACGAATCTGCAAAAGGGAAACGCACCTAATAGTGGCCAAGCTGTGGAGAGATGAAAACTTGCTTCGTATTCAAAACGAGAATCTATTTATAATGGTAAACCGTTTTTGTCGTGTCTCTTCCTTGATGTTGTATAACAGATGAAATGAGGCTGAAGATTCCTCCTGCAAGCTAAAATGCAACCTTTTCCATTTTACGTTTCACACAAATGACATCATTCTGATTCTAGAGTCGAAAACCTCTGAGTCGGAGAAAGCTGATGTCTGACCTCCGTTGAGGTTAACATCTGGACTCCAACTACCAATTTCTCACTGGCTACTCTCTCTCTCTCTCTATCTATCTATCTATCTATCTATCTATCTATCTATCTCTTATAGTATATCTGAAGTCTGTGTCCCCTTCTCTCTTTCTGAATGCGTGGATTGATCACGACACACACACATGCTCACAAATACATCTAAGTGTGTGTTACTATTAATACACACTCACAGGCATAAGCTAAGCGCTCCCTTATCACGACTGTCATTGCTAGTTGAAACGTACCAGCTTGATTTTCCCCTGTCTTAGCTTTTTTTTTCTATAAATGGTCCCTTGCTAACTTTGGGGGGAGGTCAGCTGCTCTTGGTCCCTGGCTCCTTTCATCTTCACATGGGAAGAGGATTGGATTACAGAACAACATATAGCTATGTTCTCATAGGTACGCACACACACACATATTTTCGATGCACAAGCTCATTCCCAAATTACTGACCTTTTGCCTCACATGCACCTATTACGTAATCCAACTTGCGAAATGTACTCACTCAATACGGTACGAGTAGAAATAAACAAATAGAATAGAACATTTTACATAACACTTCTTTTAGCAAACAGTGAAAAGGACCATCATTATACTCCAACTGTACATAGATAAAACCAACGTGTGCACCCACAAATATATACTGACAATGAATACTCATTCAAGTACATACACAAACCTTGCTCATCTAGGGTATCTCACGGAACAAGTTCGTTTAAATTCATTAACTGTAATGAATATGAATATTTTGCTACTTTCCCAATTCCTCCATCAGATTGTCTTTTTTAGTTGACAACATTGTTTTATGGCTTGAACACGTTCTTGAATAAGATAATTTTAAAAAGCTGTACTTATGTGTTACCTTATTGCTGAAGGACCTATCGTAAGGGAAACATCTGCGTATGCTAATTAGGGCGAGCTCTCTTGATTCCTATCGTTGAACAAAATTGAATTATCATTCTTCACTCAACCTCCATAGTCACTACAATTTATGTGGGTATTGAAGTGCCCAAATTTATGTATAGATGATCGCCTCTACTTCCATGTTTAATGAGCAAGTATATGTGTTCTTGTTTCCTACATTTTTTGTTACTCTTCAAGATATAAATCTAGTATAACGAAAATTCATTACTTTGACATGCATGAATCAGTTCGAATGATTCGAGTTTGTCCTTGGTTACAGTTCGTTAATTTTCTTTTCCATTTTGCCTAAATATTTGCTGGATAACGACATCACATTCAGGCAAAAGATTCATCCATTTTGTTTGCTATCATTTATTTAATACTGTTGATGTAGTTTGTTTTATTTAAATGCGATGTCAACATGCACGAACATTTGGATTTCAAGGCTTATTTTCATGCATGTGCATCATGCGTTAAATAAATTGTTTTATCAAAAATTATTGTTCGTTACTTGAACTTAACAGGGACTTCTTCTAACAAAGTGGGGAAATACAAGAAAAAAATAAATGGGGAGAAGATTTTCTAAATTGGTCGAGCAGATGAATCCGCCTAAGAGAATGGGTTGGATAGAAATGAAATATGGCGCGGATCCTAAAAAAAATAACAGGGACCGGATGCTGCACTTATTCTAATAACTGAAAGTGTTCATGCCTCATCAGGGATGGGTTCTGGAGGGTCAATTATTCTCCCTCGTCTACAACTGCCGTTTGGATGATCCGATCCCTTCTAGCTGCCTGTCAGTGTCTAAATTAGGATCAAGGATGGCATGAGAGACGTTCGTGCAGCTCATTTAGAGCATAAACAGCAACGTTTCAGAACGCCCTGCATTTCACAGCTACATTGCTTAACTAATCAGGAAGTTCACGGGGGACACACTAGTCAGTTGTATTTTCAGACGACTTGCGTCGTGTTCGTTTGTCTTATTGTGGGCAAAGGTAAACTTTGCCACTGTTTTGGAGAAGAGGCTTTGCCGTCCCCTCCACCAATATCGTCCATAGAAAGTATTTTTTTCTTTTAAACGTTTTAGAACTAAAACAACGAACTAAGAACTGAACTATGTGTCTCCGTTGGGTTTGATTCAAACCGATTTGGCGTGAGCGTTCAGGAATCAAACATGATTTGCTGTCTTCCCATTCGGCGACGGGCGTTAATATCATTTTATCTCTAAATCTGCCTGTATGGACAGTTTTAAAGGAACAGAATTACAAAACGCATATCTGTTGTTTTAAGGAGAAAATGTCGCCATTTTTACACTCAAATATAATGATACCCACTGATTTTTCTTGAGCATGAAACGAAATGTAATGTTTTAGTTTTGTTTTGTTTTATTTTGTTTTTTTGTTTTTATGGCGATGGTATTTTCAATAAAATAAATAATAGCTTTATTATAGATGCAAGTTGACGAATTCATTATACTGTTTTTTAACTTTGAAAATCTAGATGATATCGAATATTACCCGTGAGGAGCATTGCTAAAATTTAAAACAGCAAAATGGAGTGTATTTCTTAGTCTATTTTTTTGGAGGGGGGGGGGCAGTTACTTTTGTAGGTAAAAATACAATTTTTCCAAATATTTTCAAAAATTCAATAAAATTTGAACGGATTTAAAAATGTTTCAAAAGCCTTTCTCGTAATTCCCAAATTATCTAAATCCTCTGAGTATTCACTACATTTTAGTAATTCATTTTTAATACAATAAATCATTTTTCTCTTAATAAACACCTTAAAATATTACATAGATTATGAATTGGATGCTATTTTTGATATTTTTTTTTTGTGGTTATTTGTTTCTATAATTTGTTACTATTCATCATCATCATCAGTCTTTTGTCGTCCGTCATTAGACATAGAACTTCCCTAGAATTCACCACACCTCTCTATCGTAGTCGTCACGGAGCCAATATTTTCTGAAACTGTTCAGTTCATCTCACCATCTCACATTCTGCCGGCCTCGGTTCTGAGTTTGATTTCTAGGGATCCATGTTGTGAGTCATGATGTCCATTGGTTGTCTGCCATTCTTGCAACATGACCAGCCCATGGCCATTCAAGTTTCATGGATTCTATGATGGACACCCTTTTTCCCTAATATATTGTGCTATCTTATGGTTTCTCCATGTGATATTGAGCAGGATTGCATGGTACTCAGATTGAGTTCCATTTTTCAGTTCCATAGTTGACTATCGTGAGGATGCATTGGTTGTATACCCTTCTTTTGAGAACAAATGGGATTTCTTGTTCTTGAAGACATATCATCCTTGAGTGATTATTCGCGTGATTTCTTCTTCTTTTGAGGATTCCATAGAGGTTCGTGGTCCTAGGTAGATGTAGTGGTCTACTTTCTCCAGCTTTGCATTTTCGATTTTGATCGCTGTACGTTTATTTCCGATATGTTTGTTGTATGTGACCTTTGTTTTGCTTAAGCTCACATGAAAGCCAAATTTCTTGCTTTCTTCGTTCAGTTCATCTAGCATTAGTTGAAGACCCTGAAGGTTCTCTGCACAAATGTCGTCAGCAAATCTGAGGTTCCCTAGGTGATCGCTGTCTATTCTTATTCCTTTGTTTTCCCAGTCTAGGTTTAAGAAGATCATCTTGAGGCAAGAGCTGTGTAGAGTTTGGATGAACTAGTATCACATTTTCTTACCCCTTTTGGGCGCTGGAAGGGTTTTGAGTCTATATATATAGCCTGATAAAGGAGCTGCTATAACGGCATATATGTTGCAATACTTTAATATATACATACCTATTGCTTTTACTGAGAGAGGGGTCGCATAAAATTTGGTCTCATAGAAAGGCGTTGTGGAAAGAAAAAGTTTGAGAAGCTCTGATCTGAACAAAACTACATTACATTTCGTGTGATTAGTAGATCTTATTTATTTATTTATTTATTCATTCATTTATTTATTTGATGATTTATTCGTAGATAAAGTATTATAAATAATTATTAACACTTTTCTTATTTTTATGCAACTATTGTCCTCTATTTTGATATTTTTGTTGCTAAGTTTTGTTGCGACCAAAAGCAACAAAAAATTAAAATGAAAGAAAATAATCGCATCAAAATGAAAAATAAAAATAGATTTGATGTTTTCATTTTTCAATAAAGTTACATTTATAGCTTTACAGTTTTTCAAAGTATCATTTTGGCTGGATAATGAATCAATGAACGCCAAATCAAATATCGCCTGATCGCTTACACCAGAATGCCCACGCCTGATCGCTTACCTTTGGTAGTCCAAACTCCATCTCGGTACGTCCACTCGAGAAAAAAAAACATTTCTGCACGGCTGGATCTTTTGGATAGCACTACATAGACCAGGGTGTTGAACCGCAGTAGGTAGTCTACCTGGACAGAAATCACTCTTCTTTGATCAATTTCAAAACGACATCACAAGCAAACAGGATCCACAGTAGTAACTGTCGGTGTCGGTGAGGCGTAAAACAAAACCCCTAGAGACAAATCTCCTTCACTAAAGTGCAGAGCTCTCAAAACCCCAAATTTAAAGCTTTAAAAGCATATATTTAGAATATGCGATCAGATATTTTCAGAAAATCATAATGTCATTATTATTGGGGGGGGGGTGAATGGCGGGGCGACAGATTTTAACTACACTTGTTTGTTTTTTTGATTTTTGGAATGAATGAAAAGAAAAAAAAACTCCCCACGGATATTTTTTGTAAAACCGATAGGTCAACATTATGTTTTAATTTTCAAAAAAAAACTTTCCAAACCAAAATATTTTGTTTTTATTCCTGTTCTTATTTTCCCATTCAGATCATATTCCTACAACTGATGCTGAAGGTTCGAATAATGGTTCAAGTGATTCCATTTTTTCGATGAGTAATCTTCATAGACATGCAAATATTTTTGAGGGTGAAAAATATTTTATCGATATTTCATAAAATTTGAACTTGAAAAATATTTCCATAAGTTTTTCTTACAGAATACCCTTTTCATCAAAAAAAATTCATAAATGAATAAATACCAAAAAATTTTATTGAAATCGATTTTCCGTAAAATATCGATAACTGAGTGTATTCGGAAGGTTAAATTTCTAACGCAAATGAGCACATTGCACTGGTTTGCTCAGATTAAACAACTCTTCAAACACAAATATCCCAGTTCATATCATTTGAACAAATATTTTTTATGAGAATCCTCAACTATATTTTTCTTGCTAATTGAACAAAGATTATTTAGATAAAATTGAGATGTTCCAAATTCTGAGCGTTTTTATTAACACATCGTGTTGTTATCAAAAGTCTATGAACATCGCTATTTGATAGAATTTTATTCACATCTTTGACTTATATTAAGAGTTTATTTTCACTATTCATCATGATAAACTGATTTTTCTTTTTCAAATGATTCTCATAATCACGCCAACTGGATATTAAACAAGAACCATTAACCCTTTCCCTCGAGCGGTCAGATTTACACTTAGACTGTAAAACAATAATGAACTGGCTTACATAAGAGTAAAAATCTACTAATCTAATCGTGCTGTAGCAGAGTAAAGGAGCTTCACTAACATGACAAATAAAAAATAATAATTTGGATTTGGTTACTATGAATTTTTATTCCGTGTTAAAAAAAATGTTTATTTATCTTGGCTTGATATCAATTTTTAGACGTAAGTCAATGATAAAGAGCTTCACCGACCAGGCACAAGGAAGAGTACCTTAATCCTAATTGCCTTGATTCTAGTGTACTGCTCCAGTGTGAACTTTCCAAGTCATATAGAGTGACTAATCTTGATTTAGCTCTCCTGTAATTGAAGAGCAGTTTAAGCAAATAAGAACTTCGCGGGAAAAGTTTCGCTTACAGTTTTTCATTCACACTATTTACGTGGAAAATGAAAACAGTCTCCGTATCTAAGGTAAGAGGAGTTATATTTTTTTTTAATGTAATTGTCTTTTTATCACACATGTCATATTTAATAGCGTTACCGTTGTTGTTTAACATTTATTTTCAAAAAGCAATAAAATATTTCTATTGTAAAGTTGAAAGTAAATGTAATATACTAGAACGAATAAGTTGTGTGCATACATTCAGAGATACATTAAAGCTTCGCTGTCTTTATGCCGAACTAATTTCAAACAATTGCCGGGAGTTCTATTAACAATAATGTAATTCTTATACTGAACTGGACCGTTATTTTCCATCCATCGTACGGAATCACGGCTTAGAAGTGAACACATTGACTATCTTCCCTTATTTTCTTCTTTTTTTTTCAGAATATGTTCGTCTTATTCGAATCTCAGCCAAATAAGAAACAAAAGTTAGAAATCATGATTTGTTTCTAGCGAAGAACACGGTCCTTATAAACAAAAACACTGCATTGTGTAAAATTAGAACAAGATTTGAGTAAAGCTAACTTTTTTTTTAACTCACAAGTCCTTCTTCTCCTTTTTTTTTTTTTTTTTGTGGTGTTCAAAAATTCACAATGAATTGAAGACATATCCGCTATTGAATTTCATATCTGCTATTGACCCCAGCAGATTAAGTTATGTTCTTAATTGTTGATCTAGTTAGTTACTTTGGGTTGTGAATTGTGTTTTTGTGTATTCTATGGGATTAATAGTAACATTTGAGGTCATGGCGCAAAAAAGCATGATCAGCATCCCCTTTGAGTTTGGTATCATATTATCAAACATCAATTTCAAGTCGTCTTTTCAGAAACTCAAACACAAAATCTTCAAACTTCATTAAAGAAACTGTTACAAAATAGGCAAAGTGTGCGGGACTTATTCAAAAATAAGCCAGAAGTTTTAGTGGTCATCTACGGAAAACTCTTCCTGTACAGCCGTTGACCGTTCACTTTGTCTAAATCCAGATTGGCTCATTATTTTCAAGAGCTAAGCTGATAATTTCTCTAAATCTACTTGAAAAGTTGACCCTAAGAATAAGTTTTCGGCTTACTTAATCTCTTTACAAATGGTGATTAGTTGTAAATGGAAAAAAATGATTTGGCTCTCGGCGACAAAGTATTTGTTGTTCTCAGATCAGTAGTAATTGAATGAGTGAGAATATTGAGCTAAAATTTCACAGGATTTCATTTCTGATACAAAAGAACATGTGACCAAAGTTGAAGCAGTATTGGAGCTGACTGAGTTTGACACTCTCCCAAAATTGGTCCACTTGACATGGAATGACCTAAAAGAAGTTATAAGCCATTTCGGCTTAACTTTGTATTGTATTTGTTTAGGGAAATTATCAAATCTTTTATTCTGATTCAGAATATATGAAAATAACTTTTTCTGACGAGTTTTAAATTCATTTGTCTTTTTACAACATCCTCATTGTCTTTTGTCTCCTGACATAATGATTAGTAACCTCTCTACATCAATTTATCTCAACTTTCCAATTTTTCTTTTTTGATAGGGTTGTTTTGCCTTTAAAGGAAAAGTTAAACGTGTAAAAACAGGTGAGTAAATACAAATGCCTCTCAAGTATGTGCTTGCTTTTTTTTTTTTTTTAAGACTCTATTAATGGAGCATTATTGCTCTACTTTGATTCACCATTTTCAACCTAATCCATGTGATATAAATCATCAAATCTTTTATAAAACCTGGCCATGCCATCATTTGGGTTATAATGCATGGGGTCCATCTTCAGAATTGCCTCTTTTGCACCGTCATTGAAGGTGAAAAATACAGTCTTTTATGTTTTTCCAATTTCCTTTCTGATTCCTTTAAAGCCATTTTATGGCGCCAGGCTCCATAATTATCTGGCGTAAATAATGGTATTTTCTCTTCCTCTATTTTTCACTCTTGTCTTTGCAGCTTTTCAGTGTCAAATAATGAATGTCTTACGATTATTCATTTGGAAAAAAAAAAGACAAAATATTTGTTACTGTAATTTTTACAGAAAGATGAATTCAAAATATTTTCATTTTAGCAACGTTGATTGGTAGTCCGCAAAAAACCCTTTCTATTTCACTAACATATTGAGGTACTTTAATCTACAATAAGAATTTCCAACTGTCAAAATTGTTTCCAAATTTCATAAAGTTTGCCATCCAATTTCAGGGCTCTATTTTTCTTTCAAGGATGGAAGTTCTCTACTTTCTTTCTTTGAAAAAAATAAGAAATAATAATAAAAAGAAATGTTTTATAAACTTCAGAATATTTACTTTTCCACATTTATCGGTTTGCTTGTCTAGACAATCAGAAGTGCAAAACTTTTTTCATAAAAACAAATAGATTACTGCACAATATTCTCTTTGTATCACCATGTGCATTTCAAACAGATAGCAAAAGCACTCACTTTTGAATTGAAAAAAAACAATTGCTCTCTTTTTATATGAAGATGTCTACAAATCGTTCCCTTTTAAAAAAGAAAAAAAACTCATGAGTACTTCATAACTACACTCTCTGCGACCGATGCTAATCTTTATGAGCTTTCACATAATTACAACAACAACTGATAATTGTTTACACCTGAAATCAGAAGCTGCACTCCCATGAGGAAAGTTCTATTTATATTCAAGACCACTTCTGGTCTTTATTCATTATCAGAGAGTTTAACAATTATAACCCTTGAAATCTTTACAGGTGATACTTTTTCTAGAGACAAATCAACTCTGAAAAATTCAGCTTGATTGAACAAACAGTTCAGAAGTTATGACAAATTGGAATTTGCCAAAATTTGCATTTCACATGCAGCAACCATGGTTTTTGCCAACTTTAACACTTCATAACTTTGGTATTTAAGGAAATATCTAGATGAAATTTAGCACACCTACTATTACGTGTGGTTGGAAGTTATAGGCTCTTCAAAATAGGGAAAATGGCCTTTAGGGTGGGAGCTTGCTTATTTTTTGACCAGTAGCACAAACTAAACTAAGGAATTAAAATATGTGTCAAACATTGAAAGTTATAAAACATCAAATATTCTCTTGTTGATCAAAACATCATACCATTCATAGTTACAAAGCGCAAGATTTGGCAAAATCATCCTCTTGGTTTGCGGTTGAAAATTTAAGCAAATTTCAATTTGTCGTAACTTCTGAATCATTTGTTCAATTAAGTTGACATTTTCAGGGTTGAATTTTCTCTAAAAAAAGGTGTCACCAACTGGAATGTCATCAAAATCAAAGATGCTGTCCATGGGTCAGAATTGTAAAGGAAAATGTGTTCATTTGTCTTTGTACATTGTGTACTTCAAAAGATTTTTTTATCTTTGCTGTTCGGGTTTGCACTAAGTGTAATGTAGGTTTAAAATGTGTGTGGGAGGGAGTTGAGTGATAGAAACTCTGGATGCTACTCTTTTATATATTTTACTCTTAAATATAATGTCATGGACAACCGATGGGATGCTGTTTCCGCCTTCTGGAGGTGTTGTACCTATTATTTAAGACACTGGGTGATATCCAATAATTCGCTCCAGTTGATTACGCTGAATGTGACTTTCCTTTACGGTAAGTCCTTTACGCAGAATTCTTATATCAAGGAAGGAAAAAAAAATCCTGCTTAAAAGGATAAAAAAAATTTAAAAAAAACTTTGTGTTTGGGAAAGGGAAAAAACGAATAAAAGAACCCAGGGTTAGACGAAATCAATAGTGATCGAATAATCTCAGAGATAATGTAAAAAAAAAAATGAAACATTTCTCTTATGTTGGGTTGGGTGGGGGTATCCTGGTTCAGACGGAAAACGATTATTAATTGAATAATACCAGAAACGCTGTCAGTAGTTTAAAACCAAAAGAAAGGAAATAAAATGTTGACTATTCTCATATATCAGCTGGGGGGGGGGGGAGGGTGCTTGATCAAATGCAAGACACTTGGTAAATGAATAGTCCAGGTTGTGGGGAGTGCAGGGCAAATCTTATATTGGGGAAGGGGAAAAAGTGTAGATTCTTGATTCTAGATTCAACAATTGATGATTGCATAATCCCTGGATGGATGTCAGTTTATGAATGACGATGTGAAAACTCGATATCAGGAGTGAGGTGGGGTGGGCTGACTACATTTCTATCAAGAAAAAAAATTTTCAAAAACCATAGTGTAATTCTTTGAAGTTAGCCCAACCTCACTCTTTCTCCTTTAATCAACTGAATTCCATGTACTGGATCTTTCAATCCACAACCATATAGTTGCACTTTCTGCCGATTCTGTAATCGCTTTCCTCTTTTTCTGTACCTGTTAACCCTAGACCCCGTTGAGGGTTTTACAATATGATCTCCCCCTACAAAACTCTGCCACCAGTGGTTAACGCCCCTCTGTTCCTGCCTCCACTGTTACAATACTTAGGATCCTTGCTGAGTGTATTGTTGCCTTTCCTTGATTCGACATGGCTGAATCTTTCCAACGTATAACTTATAAGGATCATTTACGTTGTCTGCTATCGTTAGTCAACACCACTTTCTGAAGTTGTTGGTAAGATCTTGCACAAGTCCTCATCAAATTGTTGCCTTGTGTCATGGATTTTATTAATTCATTTTTCAAACCATCGTGCTTCATGAGCAATTCAGGACCATCTAAACCATTATCTCCTGGACGAATACAGATAATCATTTTCATGTTTTTAAAAGATGATTCCACACTGACTGATGGTAAATTGTACTTTTGTTGGAAGAACAAGCAAAAAACTGAACTTATTTGAAAAGAAAAAATACAAATTTCTACCCATGCAGAAAGAAAGAAATTATTTCATGTAGGTAGAAAGAAAAAAATGAAAAATTTTTCCTGTACAGATAGACAAAATATACTCATGGAAGAAAAGGTATTTACTCTGAAAATCTTGATTTTTCAAAGAATATTGGAATAATTCATTTGAATGCTTGTTTTCTTCTTTGACTTTACTTTTAAGAATGTTTTAACTTAATAACATGGAAGTTGAATTGTTAAAAAGAAAAATTACATAATCATAAAATATTGACTGCCCCAATATTTAAGGATTTTTTTGTTATTTAGAATGTATCAATTAAATATTTGTGGAGGCCTACAAACATTTTGTGAGTTAATCTTCTTTTCTCATTTGTTGTCCTTCCTACTTAACCGTTTTTGTAGCTGTTCAACTTATAAAACTTCATGAAAACCTGCATTTCTTTTATATTCTAATTTCTAACTTCTCTATAATCTATTGTAGAAATAGCTTGTGAGATATGAAAAGGCACCAGTTTGAAAGGTGCAAAAGGCCAAGCTCAAACGTGGGTAGATCCAAGAAGTACTTGAATAATCAGACTATTGGTAAATAGTTCAAGATCACTTTGAATCCATCAAGTTCCAAATTTTACCTCTTCGACTTTCAAACTTTCACAAAAGCAAAGAATAATTTCTAAAAAAAAGTATAAAAATAGATGAAAAATATAAGAATTGATCAATATTTCCCAATACAGAAATAAGATTTACAGTGATACCTTGCCTGATGAGAACAATCCGTTCCACAAAATGTTTTGTGACTTGAAAATTTGTTCAGTGAATAATCAATTCTATGGGATTTCAGTAATTCATTCCAAATAAAGAAGTTGTGCCCCTAAAACTTTGATATCCTTGTAAATAATGTATAACATACTAATTACTTAATAAATAATTTATAAATACTAATAAACGTGGTACCAACTTTGATTTTTTTTTTCTCTTTTCTCAAGATCTTTAAATGGTCGAAAATGGTGCTAAGTTCGTACTATTTATTCAATTTGGATTTAATTGTTATTCTAATCTTCTTTGGTGGACCATATTTGGAGTCTTCTTTGTTCATGTGTTCTGGCTCACATGATCTCAAAATACCTTGTCATTCTCTCATTAATAGATTTAATGTTAGCAATTCACGGACCTCTTGCTTTGTTTTGTTTTTGTGTTTTTCTATTCAGACTTCTCACTAAGTGAAAATTTGTCATAAGACTCCTTCACTTTGAGAGATACCTCTGTTATTCAAAATATTTAAGTAACTTTATAAAACTATGTTCAAAAAGACAAAATGACTGATAACCTTATACCTGCATGGGTTTGTTATCAGTTTACCCAATTTCAATTCAGATTCACTCATATTTCAGCTGCCTTTCTGTTATTGATTTCAATTAATTTTCTTTCCAGGAGATTTTCTCAATGTCAGTGATAATGAAAATGCTCGACTTTGTTTAAACGGTCACAAAGAAACATGGAAGCAAGTTGACCAAAAGTTCCAAGTAAGTTGTTGCAATTTCATCATTTTCTAAGTTCAATTCAATTATTTAGAAATATAATATGGATATAATTATTTACTTGTTCATTAATCAAGTGAATTATCCAGACAGCTTCATTGATCCATTAACTATCTTAATTGCTCAACATAAAGTACAGTATTATCATTGTTATCTCCCCTTCCTCGTAGCATGTTTACTGATCATTAGCTGTAAGAATTTTTGCCTGATTATCCTGATGGAACTATTGAATGATTCTCAACTCAATCATTGATTTTTGCCGACAATTGGTTTAATTTGTTGCAGTATTTGTTTGAATCCACCATTTCACTCCCCTGAAATAGAGCATAATAACAGACTTCCTTCCAATCATACTCTATACACAAAGTATCATTTTGATTGGATGAAAAGTGGCTTTCAATATGTTTTTGATGCCTCATTTCATTTACCTTACAATCCATTGCATTCCACATTGTTGTGACATGTCCACTTCTTATTGCCCATCAAAGTTTGATTTTAAAAAAAAAAACAATTTTCACACACAATACAGTTCTGTAGGTTTTTTTTTCACTTATGTGGCAGCAGTGCATCAAAGTGGCTTACAAAACCAAGCTGGTGCAAATTATTTTCACTGCTTGATTTAGATATTTTGAGAATCTTGGCTGTTTTTTGTCTCATATAATGTTGATTATTCTCAAGTCAGGTCATAAATTGATTTCTATCAAAGACAACTGGTCTACCTGACCATGGAGCATCATCCAGTGAGAAATCTTGCAAATCAATATTGATTCATTCAATCATTCAAAGTAGCTTTAACTTCAGAAGTCTTTCTTTTTTACATTTTAGTTGTTTTTACCTTTCTTAAAATGAAGTATTTGCAGAAAATATTTCTTCTTATCTTCTATCTTCAATGAGAGAATCAGTAAACAAATTTGGCAATTGTTTCTTGAAAAGTGTATGCATGTGACAGCTGTCAGAATTGAAAGTAGTTTTTTTTTTTTTTTTTTTTTATTGAAATTGGTTAAGACAAAATACACCTAATGCCATCTAACAAGAAAAACAAACTTTTTGGTCAACACTAAAAATGTTATTTTTTCTGCCATTCGGTCGATTGAATATTGGAAGATGCTATGAAAGTGTAATATGGGATTTTTCTTCAATTCTGGTGATTTTAAAAATGATTCCATAAAGTTCTTTATAGATGCAATTTCCATATCTACAGTAATTGAATACAATGTTTTTTTTATGTAGGAAAATGCTTAATTATACTTTTTTCAGGTATTTAGATGCACAAAGATCTGCATTTATTGGTTCTCTTATAGTATGTCTGATGTAAAACAGTGGAAAGCAGTCTCTCCCAAACCATACAAAGGGATTTAAAAGTACTTTAGGATAGTTTGGGATATTTCAGCTAAAAGCATTTTGCACTAAAAGGCCATTATGTTGAAATTGCTATTAAGTTCATTTATTCATTCTGCCTTCTTTCCTTTTACAGGAGCTGCAATCAAACATGGTAAAGAACTTATTTGAAAGTCTGTTTGACTACATTGCATCCTGCCATACTGATTTTAATTGGGATGCTGTGACCTCAAAAGGAAGAAAATCTGCCCGTGCCCAAGAGATTCCTACTGCCGTACTCATCACAGGTCAGTGAGTTTCATCAGCAAAATGATCCTTTTCATTATTTTATTTTATTTTATTTAACTTAAATCAAATCGTTTTTTTGACAGCAAGTGTGAACTAGTAGTATATGTAAGACATGACATTAAAAAAAAATGTGATTTCAAGGGGAATAATTTTGGAGATTACTTGAAAGTTATTTCCCTTGAATCCCCCCCTCCCTTCAATTTTAAAAATCAAAATAGTTGTGTACAGGTATACCTTGATTAATTCGTTCTAAAATTTCCATTTAAATAATATTATAAATGTATAATAATCTGTTGTGATGAAATTATTTTTCTGACACAAATCAGCAGCTGGTTATTTGCTGAATACATGAAAACTAATAATTGCAATCAGTCTATTTTTATATAAAAAATTTATAATTTATTTTTTTATTCAATATTTCGTAATTTGTCTCAAGGATTAGGATGTAATCTTCTTCCTAGGAATCATCCAATGTGCATTTATGATTATCATATCATAGTGTGGCGTGGCTTGATTATCTTAGTATGTTTGTACAAACCCAACTAATTTTATTGTTATCGTGCCTTTTATTGGTATAACTCCAGCTGACCTGCTGTGTATTATTCGAAATAAACTTCCTCACATATTAGACCTATTTTCTGTTCCAACTGTGAATTCAATGAGGCATAAAAAAAATTGAACTTATTATTTGTTCACTTCCCTTCGTGAGTGTAACTAGAACTTCATAAACACGGATACTTGTTTTTTATCAGTATGTTTAATAAAAGAAAAGTTAGCTAATGCTGACTTTGAATGATATTAGATAATGCATCATCTTTTGTAAGATTATTTTTTCCTACTGAATGCCTCTAACAGTCATCAGTATTCAAGTTTTGAAAAAGACCAAGTTTCAAGGCTCTCAGACTTGTCATCGAATAACATTTCACCAATACAATCAGCCAACAACTGTTTCATCATGTGGGCGCTTTTTTGAGAACCTTTCTGCCAAAATGATGTCTTGCTGACATTTTTTTGGCGGAAGGGATATTTGGGGGGGGGGGTTACTCATGAATCTGCATGTTTATTGTCTCGAGTATTCATATTTCTCATCACAAAAAATAAGTAAAATTAAGTTGATGTAAAGTAAAATTTATGTCATTTTTACTTTAGTCTTCTTTTGCTGACACGGACGTTGTTGTCTTTTATCCATTGACCATTTAAAGGTTTGAAAAAAAAAAAAATTTCTCAAAAATAATTTTATCTTGGATCTCAAAAAAACATTGGAAGAACTTGGTGATAAAACTAATATCATAAAATCAAATGATGCTTATGATTAAATTCAATCCTTTCTATAATACTAAGTTTGATTTAATTTTTTGTAATGTTTTCATAACTTATAGTTTTGGAATGATGGGAAAAAATTCTGCAGAAAATCGACACCAGATGAAAAAAAAACTTGTGTATAAAGATCTTATTTTCTAACATCAAAAGAAGTAAATCATCAACTGTGACAAAGATGTCTTGCCAATAAAAGTAAATAAAAAAACCTAGACTTTGAAATAGTCCCATTCTACTTAATAATTAGTAGAAATTTGTTTTCTTCAGACAAGACAAAACTTGGACAAAATTTTTCAAATGAGAATTTGAGATACCTCCTTGTGTATATTAATGCATTAGGATAACTCAATGACTGATGATATGTTGATCCATGTACCAGACATTGCAGTTTGAAGTCATTTGGATCAGCAGTTCTTGAGGGGGGGGCTAGATTTACAATAAAAATCTGTTGAAATGAACACATATTTTGTGACTATTTGAAGTGACTTACAACACGATTTCTAATCATTTCAATGTTATGTGGTTTTGGAATAGAAGAGACAGATTATTGTTTTATGAGAGAGAAAAAGAGAATGTATATCTTTTGATGAGAGAGAAAAAGGATGTTCCTTTTATGATTGAGAGGGGAGATAGAGATAGGATATTCTCCTCCATACTTCCCCTCCAATTTCTTCCCATTGCAAGAGAAATTTTTCAATAGTCTAAAGAAAGAATTCTTTTTTCGACAGTAATTTATAAAAATACTAGCTGAATTTTGTTTTAACTTTAATTTTAAATTTGAACTGAAATTCCACAAAACTTTGTAAAAATATGTACGACATTATTTTACATGACTATTATAGCAGCAGCCCCCCACACACACACACACACTTCTAAAAAAAGCACCTTTTGAACGCGTATACTCTAGTTTTGCTTGATATGATTTTTAAACCAGGGTATCGATGTCAGCTGGATTATCCCTTATCATTCACAAAATTTCATTTCATAATATTTGTTTTATTACCCTGTTCTTCCGATGTTATTTACGATATGAAATAAGATTATTTTTGAGAAATTTCATTGTCTTGGATGGGGGAGGGTCAACTTTTAAACAGTCAATGAATAAAACTCATAAAGACAACATCAGTGTCAGCAAGAAACAAAAGAAAATAAGAAATATCTTCCTGGAAAAAACAGTTTCCAACAAAATATCAATCAGTTAAAAGCCAAGTCAATAAAACAACATTTTGGTAAAAGGTTTTTTTAAGAAGTATTGATGAAACATCCACACTTTGTCAGATTTAGGAAAACCTGCCATATTTATGCCACTCTTAGATCAACTAAGTAAAAGTATTCTCTTCCTTTCGCTTACTGCTATCTAACCCCCCCCCCTTTACATTTACCCCAAGAATGATCAGAAATCAGCAATCAATTGTAAGGTGCTTTTCATTGTCATCCCAGTAATAAAAGAAATTCCATCAGTTTTGCAGGTAAAAATCACCTTGGGTTCACCTAATCTAGTTTAAAGGAGATTCAGACCTATAAACCTTGTTGCTTTATTTCTCCTTTTGTTTTTCCTTTAGGTGTCAATACCCCTGACCATGCTGTGATGTTTTCCTCATTAACTCAGATGCTTCAAAATAACATCAGTCCTCTCGTGGCTTCTCTCTCTTCAAAGACCTGCACAACAATCCGGAGTATGATTCGTCAAGTGCTCAACCAGATTTTGAAACAATCCTCATCTTGGGTAAGTAGACATTATTTAAGATAATGATTAAGTTTTATGAAGTTACCTATTCAAGATGTAGTAATAATAGATGTGAATGGCAGTGTTTGCCGCACTGCATTTATTATTATAAAGAAATATATCAGTTTGGTTTAATCTTGTATCATTTGAATAAATTTAACCTGGTCGGCAATTATCATTTCCTAATAAATGAGAAAATGAATGGCAAAAATTTTTGAATTATACCTTCACAGTTTTTAGTAATTAAATAAAAAATTAACCCAGCAATAATTCTGCTTCTGTTAGTTTTTTGAGTTTTCAAAAGTTTCTCCATTTGTCATGATAAAAAGCTTCTTTGATGAATTGCTTTTATTCACTTTTGTCAGAAATCTGGAGAGGAAGAAACAATACGCAAAAGTCTATTACTTAGAAGAATAATCTAAACATGCTACCCAAAGAAATTTTCATAACTCTGATCCATATGTACATATAAATATATATATATATATATATATATATATATATAAATGAATAAAGTTTATAAAATGAAATCAAAATACTTCACGGGCATAGTTTGGCAGAATGGACAGAAAGGTTAGGTTCAGTTCTGTAGCATAGTCACATCATACATAGAACCCTATTTTGAAATACTTGTTTTGGAATAATGATTCTTCAAAGAAGTCATGGGAACTAACCTCGATTCTTCAAAGCTGTAGTTTTGTACAATGGACTGAAAGAGAGGGTCTAGTTGAATAGTATAGATACATTGTAATTAGAACCCCTCACCAGAAATAAAGTTTTACAAATTTTGTGTTATAGAAAAAAAATTCATTCAATGTTGTTCATTTTTACACCCTTTCACAATATTTTATTAAAGTTCATAGAAACCATTCGGAGATAGTCCTGTGTACTTATAGCTACTACACAGTGAAAGTGACTATTCCTGGATCTGCCCCAAAATTTAAACACTGCTTCCTTAGACCATTACACACACTACCACCAAATTTTACCTTAATTCATTGGGAACTGTTGAATATATTGTGAACTGTTGAATATATTGTGCTGTGTAAACAGAGCTATGATGCAGGGGAGGTGACTGAGGAAAATTCTTGGCTTGGACCTTGAAAACTTCCTAGATCTGCCCTGTAATATAAACACTTCATCCTTAGCCCATTGCCAAACCCTACTCTAAATTTCAAAGAAATTCATTAAGAAGCTTTGGAGATAAATGTGCTATGTGCATATAGCTACGATGCAGGGGAGATGACCGTAGGAAATTCTTGGATCCATCCAAAAATGTAAACATGTTTTTATTGCCCACTTTTCCACGCAATATCCCTGTAATTCATTGAGAACTTATGGAGATGTGCTGAGTACACATAGATAAGATGTAGGAGTGGCGACAGGAAAAATTCTTCCATCCACTCCAAAATGTAAACAGCCTTCTACTGCATTTCATTGAAATTCATTCAGAAATAGAATTAGATATCATGTTCACCAAAAGTAATCATCTAGTTCTGCATCATAATTGTATAGTAAATTGAAACTCCCAACTAAAATATAATGTAACTGGTGAAAATCAGTTCAAGTTACAACATCCCGAAGATGCGAGGCTAAAAATAACTCCCATATAATTATAGGCAGGGGCAAATTCCATTGTTTTATGCTTGATGCCTATACTTAATTTTAAATATATTATTTATTACATCTAAATGTACCTTTTAAAATTTAAAACCTTTTGTTACATGAAACGCCATGTTCAAAATTAAACTCCTTGATGCTTTGTTCAGAAAAATTTACGAAGTATTCATTGCAATGCCACACTGGATACTCCATAAATTAAGGCTTTGCATCAGGATAAACTAAATTTGGTAAATGTTTACTGGATTTTATTATTTTATGATTTTCATTATTCATAGCTGATCTTTTTTCTCTTTTTAATAATTTTACATTTAATATTGAAAGTTTTACACTGTGTGTGACCATACTATATTGACAGATATGTTACTGGATGGATTGAGCTGAAATTTTACCTACACACTTCTGATCCAAGGAATAAAATAGACAATTTGGGATCAACTCAAATTGACTTTTTCATCCACATTGGAGAGAATAGTTATATTGTAATTGCACTCAATTATTTTTGGAATCAAATAAGTGTGGTCCGCTATAATACATGTATTCTTGATTAAATTGTATGAATTTCCTAATTTATAATCCAAATTAGAATGAAGCATTAGGTTTTCTCTGCAATAGATTTGTACAGTTTAATCCTGTTGATGTGAGCTTTTATAGACTCTGGCTCTCACTACTTGGAGGAAAGTCATAGGCTAATTTGTTTAAGTTCCAGGGTTCTACTGGCTATCATTAAGTTAGGTATGCTGAACACAATGGTATTTCAGATGTTGTCCATTTCGTATTATGGAAGCACACACAGGATATATACTTTAAGTAACTTGACTCTATTCCTATAGATAATTTTCAAAGATTAAAAACATTTTTATTGAACTGGATAATTTTGACGAAAATATGCATGTATATTCAAAATATGAACATTTTTTTTTTTTTCTCTTCTCAAGTAAATATATATATATAGAGAGAGAGAGAGAGAGAGAGATTTTGTTTTTGCTATAAAGAATATTTTGCAAGTTCTGTCAGATATTTTTTCTGGTCTCAAACCAGAAAAATTCCCCTTTGAAATCCATTTTCTTTTATTTATTTTTAAAAAAAGCTTTTTTGAAAAATGACGATGTATTTCCCAACTCCCCCTTGTCTCTCTCTTGTTCTCTTTTTCCATTTTTCATTCTTATGATTCTTAAAAATAGACAACAGACTCATATTTTTAATTACAAAACTCCTTTATAATTAATCATCAGAATAAACACTTTCAGAATAAGAAATTAATATTAAAGGAAATTTTAGATATAAAATTGTTGAATTTGAACAACACTTTATTTTGAATGTTTGAAATGTATGAATAAAACCGTACAAAATTTATCGGCTGATAAATTGTGGAATTAGGTTACTAATATATTCAAGAAGTATAAACGCTTCAACACCAACATTTATCTGAAAATCAGTACGAATTTTCTACTTTCAAAGTGAATATCCTGCACATGCTTCCATAATGCAAAATAGACAACATATGGGATGTGTTCAGGATACTAAAGTCAATGATTATCAATCTATATCCCTAACAGCAGGCCCCCATTACAATGTCTGCAAAGTTGTTTTCCAAGTGGCAACATTATTTTTTGTTTGGCAGCACTTTGAAGATGAAGACGAAGAAGAGGGTGACCCAGGCAACAAATCTGAATTGTACACAAAGCAATCTCCTTGCACCCTTAATACCCTTGCCAACTGGTACAGTGACAAGTATAAGGTAAATGATCACATTTCTTATTACACCCATGATGCATCTGTATATTACTAGACTTGTTTGTATATATTGTATGTAACACTCCCTTTTCATATTTTTATTCGAGAATCACTTATATTCAACTCTTACTACTCTCCCCTATACTCCTCAACCCTAACGTTGGAATAATTCTGTTTATGCTGTTCAATAAAAATAAATAAGCCCTTAAGTTGAACATTAGGAAGAATTTGCATTTACATGCCAATATATCAGTACTTAGCTATAGACAACTTTATGACTAGTACATAATTTTGAGCACAGGACAGGAGAATGAAAGGAGACAGATATTTTCACTTGGAATTTTGGCTTTCTTGAAAATTGAAAATAAGTTCATTTTTTCACTTATCCTATTTAAAGTCATAAATGGACAAGTCATTATTTAACATTAAGAATTCTGATACTTTTCTCCATCAATAAATCTAGCTGAAAACCCAGTCTTCAGCTGATAATGGTGATAAAATAAAATAATCTTTATTCTCTTTTCTCTTTCTTCATTCAATATTTTGGTTTTGTTTTTCACTTTCTTATGATTTATGAAAGCAAACAGTGGACTCCGTTTTCTTTTCAAATTTTAATTACATAACTTCTTCATTTTTAATAATCTGGATAAATATATGCTGTCAGAATAGTAATTAAAGAAAATTTTAGATAGCATGAAATCATTACATTTAAAGAATGCTTTATTTCAAATGGTCAAAATGTTTGAGGTAAAAAAAAACAAAAATATTCTCTTAAAGTTTTTATTTGCTTTTCTCATTAAAATATCTTTGCTTTCTATTTCTCTCTCTCTCTCTCTCTCTCTCTTCACCTTACTTACTAATTTTCCCTCCTTATTTAGTCTACACTTCTTCTTTCTCTTTTTTTTCTTATGATTTGCAAGAGCAGACAACAGGCTCAATTTTTCTAATTACAAAACTCCTTCATTTATAATTATCTGAATAACTAAACACTCTAAGAAGGAATTAATAATGAAGGAAATTTTGAATAGAAAATTATAAAATCATTGAATTTAAACAATTTATTTTGAGTATTGGTATTATTCACTTTTCTTGCAACCATTTAAAGCTTTTAAAATCTACATTTGCTTTTCTTCTTTTTTCTTTTAGAACAAACATAAATTTTTATTTACATCTTCCCTGAGATCTATGGAAAGGAAGTTTTATAACTTCTATTCAAGCTGGGTTGAAAGAAAAATTTAAAAAAAGCAACAAAAACATTTCTGCAATATGTACCATTATGTTTTTGTGGACATTTTCCCTATATCAAGAGAAAGATTTCAAAATAAGGATTATTTCCATGTATGGCAGACCCTGAAAGAAAATTTTTTTTTTTTTTTTTTTCTTTTAATCATTCAAGGAGAATAACTTTTTTGCTCCATTTGTTGACCCCAGTTTTGTATAAGTACCAAAATTATTTGTGTATTCAATATAGATATTTATGTATGAAATGTTATTTATTCTGAGCAAACCAGTGTGACGTAGTAATGAGCATAAAAAATTAAACTTAAAAAAACACATTCTGATTTTAGAATTTTGGTGTGGAAGCATCATCTATTCTAACTTTCCATTTATTGTCCAAGATTTCTTCCTGGCTCTGCTGATAAATGAGGACTATTGCCAGAGAATCTCCATCATCTGTATGCAAGAACTATATATGAAATGTTTTGTTTTTTCTTTTTCTAAATTCTTATATTTTCATTAATTAGTAATATAATAGCCCTATTCTGCCTGTCAGTAATGTTTAACATCAATCCTGACCATTGACAATTTTCTATATATAACCACTTACAGATAAAGTACTAAAACTCACTAAAAACAAATTTTAGGTTAAAAAAAAAAAAAAATTTCAAAATTCTATGCTTAATCGTCAGTTTTTGTTTTGTTTTCAATATTTGGTCTGTTAATGTAGAAATGACTCTAACTAAGCAATTGTGTGCTGGATTAACAGTAAAGACAGTGGGTTGTGATGGAAGCTGAGATCTTGCCTGTGTATACTGAGTTCCTATTCAGTCAGCACGTACATACAATTTTTATCCCTTTTTTTTTCCTCCCAGGATTTTCTGTCATATATAATCATTAAAATGAATGGAAGTTTTGAAGGATTTCTTTAATAAATCCTACACATGATATCACTGTTACCATTAGCAATGCCAGCATTTTGTACAAGCCTGGGTATCGTTCAGTCATAAAAGTATGAAGACAAGCAAAGTTTTTATATAAGTAATAATATGAATTGAGATTAAATTTTGCAAGCCCAGTCAAGGCTGCTGGAAGTCCAGGCCGGCTGTTACACTGTCTTGTATAAAGGCTCTTCTGTGAGGACTCCATTTTGTAGGAGTGCCAACCATAGCCTGTATGTTTACAATTCCATAATTACTTGTCACAACAATTGTTTAAAAAGACTCATTAGGATATCTAGGCTCTTTGAATGGAGTAAATTTAATTTGAGGCAGCAGCATAAGGAAAACAAAATCAGGTGGAAAGAATGGGTTCTTCTATTTCATGAAAAAGCATCATATATCAAATACAGGTCTTTAACAGAAGTAAAAAGGAAGGTTACCACTTGTTTATGAATGCTAAATTGAAGATTATTCATTGTAAAGAGGCAGAAGATTTATGATTTTACCCAGAGTTGTATATTTCCCCCCTGATACCAATAGTCAAGCCCTTTTAATGACCTATGGCAGACTAAGCTAAGCTTAGTAGATAATTATAATAAAACAATTGGTTTGCTTTCACCAAGTTCCATGCAGTTTATCAATTTAAAGACTAACCACTGATTATTTCTTGGAAATTTATGTTTAGTTTATGCACAGAATTTGTCTTTCTTTTTCAATTCTATAATTTATTCTAATAATTACATCTGTCTTTTGTAACTATTTGTTAATTTATTTTTCTGTGAAAATGTGTTGATACTAGATTTGAATTCAACCAGCATCCACAGCCAAAGTTATTTCCATGAATTCACATGAAGTAAGCTGAGCTTGAAATAGCAATTTCCTTATTCATCTTTAATTCCAAGTTGCTTTTGAACAACACCAATTGAAATGGAAATGGATCATCTTTTTGGTTTTGAACTATTTATCTTATGACCAATGTGACCAGTGAGTAATTTCTCTTTGGTAAATGCTCTCACTGGTTAATCTTTTGTTTGTTTATTTAGAAAGCAGAAGACTCTCCTTCTCCTAAGAAGAAAAAATGTTTGAATGATCGTCAGTCTTCATCTTCCAGTTCTACTCATCCAAACATCATCATTGTATTTGAAGACCTTGAGTCTTTTGCCATTCGTCCTCTTCAGGATTTTATAAGCATGTGTAGGTCAGTATCTTTAATTTGTAGTCTTCTCCTATTTCAGAATTCATGTCTTTTCCATTTTCCCTGTTGGATCCAATTTCAATCTTAGCTCTTTTACTGAACATCCATGGATCCTTTGATATAAATCATGTAACCTTCCTCATCATTTTTCTTTTCATTTTTTTTTGCCTCTAATTAAAGAGGCATAAAAAACCCAAAACTTTTCTATTTGACATTTCCAGAAGGTTTACTAAATGTGACAATGAAAACTCGGAGGTACATTGGCTTAAAAACCACAGACAAGGAAACTAGTATGATAAAATCAATGTATAATGGAGAGACTTTCAATAGTATAACCCCCACAACTAAGATCCAAAAAGTACTCAGCAAATGATTTATAATATCTCTAAAACTAAACAACCTAACCAATTGATGTTGATAGTAACTATGTTAACAAAAGACCAATTATTGTTTTGTTTTTTTTTCTCTTTATTCAGCTGTTATTTGTCCCAATTGCCAATTATTTTCATTTTTGGTGTGGCAACAACCTTAACTGCTCTCCATGGCTCATTACCTAAAACAGTCTCTTCACTACTTTGTATGGAAAAATTCCAAGCACCTGTCCCATCTGAATATTTGACCAGACTTTTAAATGAGGTGAGTCCATTATAAAGAATATTCCTTCAAAGTATTTTTAAGTTATTTATGAAAAAACAAACAAATTTCATTGAAGAACATGTTCAAGGTTTCTGTATATTTTTTTCTCTTTTATTTTTTTTTTCTTTAACTTTTTACTCTCTCCTTCTTCGAACATATTTTGTGAATTTCAGAGGTGAAGTATTTTCATTATTCCATATATTATTCATATGAGTATAATCATTAGTATTCTAACTTTTGCTCGGACAATCAAATCTCTTTTTCACCTATTCATTGGCTTTGGCTTTCTCATGCTCTTAGAGTCTGACTCTGAGGGGATGACTGCTTTCCTCCTGTATATACTTTTCTAATAAAGAGGTCAAGGAATGTTTGCTGTAGCTACTCATTTGGTTGTCATGAGGGTTCTCCTCCTGTATCTTATTCCAGGAATAACCATGGACGGGTGATTATCATGTTTGAAGTTGCTATAAATATTCTTTAATTCTTCTTTCAGAATTGTTGGTTCTTTGCTAATGACTTGATAAGACTCTTTGCTACTTCCATACTGAAGTTAATCCCTTACACAAGAAGGGTCTAACAAAAGACTTCATGTCCTATGCAAATGTGGAAGGGTATATGAGGTAGACCAGCCATCCCCTTAAAATCAGACCCGAGGAACATGGGAAAGTCATAGCCAGAAGGGAGTGAAAAAATCATGCACATTACCCTCTCTGAGATGAGGTCCAGATAATTGGGAACATTGTTGGGGAGTAAGGAAGTTGAAGGAAGCTGCATTTATAAGTTTGTCAACCGAGTGACTGTAAGGCTAATGCAGATTTTAACACCGTGTGGGTTGTTTGGTTTTGTTTGTTTTGTTTTGTTTTTTTTTTTTTTTGTTTGTTTTTTTTTGTTTGTTTTTTGTTTTTTTGGCTCAGCAATGCAGTTGTTGGAACTCCCTTGTGTATAGTTCGGAATCACTTGAGTTTGACTGAAAGGTTATATCTTTATTCCTAGCATTGCTGAAATTGAATGATATACAACTAAAATTTTTCTTTCAAAAAAATTTGTCTTTTCTTGAACCATTAACAAGGGCTAAAGAATGGATTAGATGGGAAAAAGAGATTTGATAGTCCAAACAAAAGTTGCAAGAATTATTCAGATTAATGTCTTCATCTTTGTTATTGTTAACTCAATATTTCAGCTGATATAGTCTTCATTTCAGGTGTGTATTTTATCTAGTCTTTAGAATGTGCTTGGTACTTTTTTTTTCTTCAACTCAAACACAGCAGATCAACGCATTCATGTGACTAGATATGAAAGTCTCTTATAAGCATTGCCAACAAGAGAATGGACAAAGATTTTAATCTGTCATCTAACAACTGGAATCAACAAGGCTTAGACACATTCCATCTCGGTCATTCTCTTGTTCTCACTACTGAGGTTTCAATGTCCAACCACATGATTTTGTTTTGATTGGTATGTTTCAGCTGAGCAAATTTTAAAAAAACAGATAAACATACATTTATTTCAACCTTCATCAAGTGTATCAAATGAAACGTATTACTGATAACAGATAAGCTGGATAATATATGGAACAGCCTAAGCATCTATGTTTTGTGTCTATCTCTGCTGCAATAGATTTTAGTGTAAAGAATGAGCCTGAGACAGTTGATGTTTATGCTTGGAGTTAGAAATAAACTTAAGTCTATTTCCCAATGGTTCACAAAATGAAAAAAAACATCCTGATGAGCTGGAAAAAATACCCAGTTGATTTTAAAATATTCCCTGTGTTGATTTTGTATTAGTTGAATTTTAATCCACATTCATGTTTACACAGTCCCTTTATACATTTGTAGGGTTTTCATCACACAGCCACATTAGTAATGTAGTGTCCACCTTTCCAGTAAATTATTTATATACGGAGTTATCTGCCCTTTGGAAAGGATCTACTTCTAACCCCTATATCTCTAGAAACGGTAAATTCCTTGTTCCCCTTTTTGACGTCACACAAAACTGCCAATCAGATAGCTGATTCTTATCTTTACCATATTTAAACTGTGGCGGTAAATCTCTCTCTCTCCCCCTCTGTGTTTCTACGGAGTCATGGTAAGATCGTCTCTTCTCCTTTCTCTCTTTAGTTAGGATATTTAGTATAGTTTTTATACACACTTTGTTCTTACACACGCATCATCACATCTTCATCTCAAGAACACATCCTAACCAAGTTAAGCACTATCATCATAGTTAGGACGGACTTCCTAAGATGACTTCATAGTGGCAAAACTAGGATCATTATATAGACTCTATCTCACATTTACTCAGTGACATCTCTTTCCCTTCATCCTTCCTATCCCTACATCTTTTATCCCGGTAGATCCCTCCACATATTTGTGTCGGCAGAAACTCTGGTCCTCATTTATTTTAATTCACTCATGAATTAAGTCTGGCACTGTTGTTAACTTCTTTGTTTGTTCTTATTTCTTTGTTTTGTTAACGATCCAACTAACTGTGTACTAACCTTGTTAGTGCTTAAGCAATGAACACACTGCTTCCCAGGATTTATCTTCTTAGATCAATTCTGGGTTATACACGTGTTAGGGGACTGATATATTACCAACCTTTCCCCCCCCCCCCGACACGACAGTAATTTGTTTCCTCTCCACAACATATGCCAACAAGATTACTATTTATCATTAAGTTTGCAATGAACAGCTAAAAGATAATTTTGTTTTCTATAAAACACAAACTAGTTTCAATGTTATCTCTATTCTGACTTGTTTTATTTTTATTTGAGGGTGATGAAAAGCAGGTTGATCTAAAATTCACTTGTCACATCGTAGCTCTCATAGATGTTGATGTGCTTTTCTTTTTTTTTTATGCAGGTTGTCATGACAGCAGATGTTCCTTTTAAATTAGGACCAAAAGTGTTTGAATATTTACTTGATACTTTCCTATTTCACAATTTCTCTATTCTCAATTTTATCAAAGGATTTCAGGTAAGATATTCTTATCTCTTCATTCACCCCAAAATTCTTGAATGAAAATGAGCAATACATGCTTATTTACACCTGACATGCTGCTCTGAAAACTTTCAATTGGCTAAAAGCTGCATTTTAACTTAAAATTAAGCAACACAGGCTTCAATCTCCAAAATACTCTGGTATTTATTTTTTCATTCTAATGTAGGGTTTCTCAAACTGGGATACACGTACCTCTAGCAGTAGACAATCCAAGGTGTATAAAAAGACAGGAATTATGAAATAATCTTAACACTGAGGAAATCAAAAGGATCATCCCCCAAATCAAAAATCCTTGGTTTCTCACTTGTTCAAATTCCTTCCATGCTCTAAATATGCTTTGTGTAAATGAGTTTCAACTGAATGTACCTAACAAATATGATCTACCAATGGCCTGCTTGCTCTGTTTGTATCTGTTTTTGTCTTCTTGTCTTTTATTGTTTGTTATTGTTATTGCTTAATAATGAGCTGTTTTGGTCTATATTCAGCCAACTAATGATTGGAAGTAACAGCATTATGTGATAAGAGATGATACAATGAAATGCATCATATGAAATAAGGAAAGAAAAGATTACCCAGAATTCATGAGTCATTAAGTTCTATCAGTCTATTCAATAAAGCCAAGATTTCTGAAAGAGCATTTCTCAATTAATCATTCTAATCATTCTTATCTAGCTCATAAAGAACAATGGTATTGAGCAGAAGGTATCTAATTTGAAACGTATGCAATTTGACATTGGTGGGTAGGTGTATACATGAAATCAAGCTAGCTTACATGCTTCCTATTGCCCTGAGAATTGAAAAATTAGACTCGTTGCACAGTTGCTAAAACTCAGATCTTGCCCTTCTACAAAGATATTGTTGGCTGAATGTTGTAAGAAAATGCTGCAACAAAAACTACAGCCACTATTGTACAATACAGATCATCAAAGAATATCTGACATCAGATGTTATAAAATTGAAGTAATTACACAAATCTCTGCTCGGTATCTCTACTATCCAACTTGGCAAATCCACAAACATCATTTGATGCCCAGCTGCTTTTATAGACATGATACATGGAAGAAATTTGATTTTTGTCAACCTTTGGAGAGCACAACAAAAGGACAAGACGTATGAAGTGATCTCGGGGGGGGGGGTTGCAAGGAGACAGGCTTTCCTAGAAAACGGTGGTTGACTGCACAACTGATAGAACTGTTGTTTTGTAGATCTGTTTTTTTAGCAAGAATGTTAAATGTCAACCCAGATGTAATTCATGAGTATGTGTGATGTTTGAAGATGCTACCCCCTACCCTCAAATCTATTCTCAATGATGTTCTAGTCATGGTGAATCGTCAAATTTAGTCTTCTGAACACAGGGATAGTGCGCTAGTCGTGTCAAGAATTGCAGGCACTTCTGGTTCACACAGAAATAAGATGGCTTTCAAAAGGTAATGTAGTCATTCAAGTAATGAAAGATGACCAAAAAGAATTCTTTTCAAGAAATCAAAATGATAAAGCAATCAAGTTTGCAGCTAAAATGACAATAAGAAGAGGACATCATTACCTGAATGATATCTTTTGATAATTCAATATATTCAAGGCTACTATTATAGACTTAATCAACAAATCAAAACCATCCTGAATGAAACTTTGGTTGTGTAACAAGAAACTAGAGGCAGGTTATTACATGGTCAAGAATATGAATGAACGCATTATCCTGATCTTTTCTAAACCTCTACCCTATTAAATTCTGGTGTTCAATACTGAAGTCATACTCCTCTGTGTCTAAAAAATGCATGGGAAGGCTTTTGCTCATCCAATCCACTTATCATTAACAGTTTTTCAGCAATGTCTATATGCCAGACAGGACAAATCAGTATGCAGGAAGAGAAAGTTTGAGAACCAGTTCTAATGCATCAAATTAAAACGGGTTTTTGCAGTGGATAATGGGGGGGGGGAGTAAATACAAAAACTGTTGAACCCTTGGCTGAACCAACATCAGATGTGATCAATAAATTGTCATTGTGTTTATCAAGTGACCAGTAAATTTTATAGAAAGCTTTATAATGCATTTTTATCATTTTAGTATAAGTGCATTTTTAATCCAGCTTCTGAAACTTTCTACAGGAAAAATCTATTGGGAAAGTTTCCAAAATTCTCTGTTACTATTGGTAGCAAATAATCTAAATAACATTTGAGGTTTTATAGTCAGTATTCGAAATGAGACTCAACAATTTCATCTAATTTCAAGTTGTCTTTTACACTGCATAATGTCGTAACACTTGAATTCATGAACCCCTTGTAAATGACAGGGGAATTTTTCAATGAATTGAAAATAGTGGAACTTTTCAGAGCATAGAAATTTTTTTTTTAAATCATGATTCACCAAATGGTGAAGGGTAAATAATTTTTTATCAGGAGTTATTTCCTTTGATGATGAAAATTTTTTTTTTTTTTTTTTTTTTTTTTTTGTGAATTTAAGAGTTAATTGGAAATATCTGTTTAGAAATGTTGATATTTAAGATAGAAAGATGTATTTGACATGATAAACACTTAAGAATAAAAGAAAACTTCTCTTTTTTACAGTTCAGCATCTTGGATCACTTCTTCAGTTATCCTTTTAGTTATTTGTGTGTCAGTGGAGACAGTTCCCAAAACATTGCTAAAATGCTCAAGTCTGCCAACCCTGAAGAGATTCGGCAGATCCCATCCTTTATGAAGTGAGTTGCATTTTTTTTTTCATTATCACTTCGTCTTTTCTTTATTCACTGAACCACTCTCTGTTTCCCAAGCAAATTAAGAAATATAGTTAGAAAATCAAAGTTACAATTTAATCTCCACTTTTTTTTCATTTTATTCCTATGTACTTCAAAATTTTGGTGGGGACAAATGAAAAAGACCCTTGAATTTTATTAAGGGACAAGTTTCAACTGATTTCACTTTAAAAAAATCAATATTTGCAGCAACTGTGGTATATATGATAACTAGTTTGTTGATTGAATTTGCTTATAATTATTATTTTTCAACTTGCTTGCTGTATTTCAATTTTTTTTTTATGTACTTTTTAATTTGCTTGGAAAAAAGTATAGATTAATCATAGACAGGTGATATTTTCCATCATTTATTGTGTATGTAGAGATGGGTACACTGGCACACTACCATCAAGTTTGCAAATTCTAAGAGGCAACCAAAGGACAATCGGGTTGTGTGTGTATTTGAATGAATATGAAATATATATATATATATATATATATATATATATATATATTCATGTTTAAGACTCATTGTTTACCATGTTTGTTTTTTTCATATTGTCTATGGTCAACAAATATTTTAAAACAATTCTTTTCCAAAATATGCTTAGATTTTAAAGCATCTGTATGACTAATGAATTTCCTGATATGCAATAATTCTTATCTTTACTCATTTATTGGATAATAGTAACTTGCACAGTATTACCATTGCTGTCTTTATCAATATAAGAATGCATTAAAACAGTATATATTGGAATACAAGTTGTAGAGAAACATGCTTGGAAATGATTCATTGTCTTAAAATTCTTCTTTCCTTTGATTTGTCAAAGGGTCTACTTATACTTTTAATTCTATTAATGGTTTAATTGGAATTAGAATTGAACAGCAAGGTTTTCTTTTTCCTTTCAAATCTTCACTCTTGTTACATAAATGATAATCTTAGGCTCTCATTTAGTCTTCAAAGCATTTTTTTTTTTTTAAGACATCTTTTACCTCCCTTCTCTCTGCTGATGGTTCTCTTTAAATCATTCTCCTCAAAAGTTCATGATTTCAAATGTTTTGCATAATTTCAGTTTTCAGTATAAAAATTATCTACAAAAATTGTCTTCATAAATTCTTAATCCAATCTTTATAGATAACAAAATTTGTCTGATGTATCTACATTACCAGTCCTAATTTAATTATCTATTATGAAGTCTTTATCATGATGTAATGTTTTTCTGTTGTCTTCTTTTTTTCTTCTTAGGCATGTTGAAATGTGTCCTGCTAGTAAACAAAAAAGTTTGCTGCTAAATGACCAACTTCTAAAAGTGAGTGTAGATTTTAAGTTATATCTAGTCTATCTGCTGACATTTGCAATTTTAATGACCCTATCTAACAGACTTACTCCTTTAATTAATAATTGGTATAGTGAACTTCTTAGAAGCTAAGTCAAGTTACTTTCATGTATATATGACTTGTTGACTAACTTATACTAAATAAGTAAAAATTTATTACTATATATTATATATATATATATCGTATGCTAAAAAACTTCACAGCTCTATGAAAATTTTGAAAAAGTTTTGTGCTACTTCTGTCACTTATTTCCCAATATCTGTTTATGTAGTTTTTTCAGCTTTTTTTTTTTTTTTTTTTTTTTCAAATGTTTTACTCATCCTTTCATATCATGGTACAATGTGTATATTATCTTTCCTTGGGATCCTCAGTTGTTTACCATGTAAATGTTTCAAGGATTTAAAAACAAAACATTTATATTAACGTAGTACCCCAGCAGTGTTAAATAAACACCACCTTCCTTTAGGCTATGATTTTATTGTATAGTTCATACCATACATGTAGTTTATTTTATATAGGGTATTATCATAATGTATATGGATATTATTTTATACTACACATCATTCAATTTTTTTGAAACGGGGCTTACTTAGGTAGGTCTCCCAAAAAACATGTTCAACAATGAGAGATCAGTAAGTATAACAGCAGACGTGACACATTGTTCATGTCACTTCTATTGAGTGTTCACCCATGTGAATATTAAATCCGTTTAATCTCAGATTGCATGCAAACCAACTTATGATATCATCTAATTATATAGAAGAACCTTCAAGTTGATTTTCTATCAACTTATCCAACCAGAGAATTTAACAATTTTTTCCGCTAACCTAAACTTAATTTTTCCACATCTTATACAATTTCACTTTGATCAATATGTTTTGTCCTTTAAATTATCAAATAAATCATCCCTATATTCATGGTTGAAACAAAACCGAACCACTTTCTTGCCAGTAGTAGCACTTCAATTGGCTATTCCATTTATATTCTGGGACAATTTGTTACTTGGCATTCCAAGTTCGATCTCCCAACCCTTCCAACTACATATCAGTCAAACAAATGGACCAGAGCCAAATGTATTCCCTTTTCAATGGTTCCAGTCAATACAATGATCTTTCACGCTGATAAAGACTGGGTACATCTCTTTTTGGTTACCTAATTCCCTTAACATTAATACAAATTTATTTAATTCAATATGCATCATTCATTTATTTTATTTTTATACTCTCGTTGATATATTCTTTAATTTTTATCATCAGGGAATGTAGTCGTGGCCTTATTAAATTGTCTAAAAATATCACTAATTTCGCCGCCTTGATTGACCATTCTTATAACTAGAAGGAATTTTTGGTGTAAAATCAATAATTCTGAGAGTTGCTTGATCTATTCCTAAATATTGATAATATAGTTCTGTAAAATTTATTAGCTGGAATACTGCTTGTTCAGAATGGCATACATACAATATGGAACTTACATTCCTTTATGCTTGCATTTTAATTCAAGATTCTTAGGGTATAAATTACTCAACAATTCTCCGAATTTTCCTCCATCTAGAGAACACAAGTTGTCAATAAAACAAGTACAATCTAAAAATGAACGAGCTTGCTTTAACATAGTTCTAATCAAAGATGACATTAATGTACATTCATATCTTTGTAAATACAAATTTGCCCAGTAGGGTGCACGATTGATGCCCATAGGGACTCCTATCATCTGATGGAATATTTTATTACCTATTCTGAAGTAGTATTCCTCAATAAGATGAATAATAATCACCTTGAAGGTAGAGTACATAAAGTAAGTCTTTCCTTTTTTTTGTTTCACACCAGAAAACTTCTGAGGTTATAAACCCAATATATATACCATTTCCTCCTGTAAATGCCAAGTCTATAATTATATCTAATTCTTAAATAAGATCTTCATGAGGAATTTTTGTGTAAAGAGTACTTAAATCATAGGTCAAGATAGATTTAGCCCCTCTAAAGACATTTATGATACCCAATTTCTTTTTAATAGGCAAAGGGTTATTTACTACCCAAAAGAGATTTAAATAATCAAAGAATTTATTTTTTATATGATTTTTTTTTATTTGAATGTATATCAAATTGAAAACTCTAGAAACAGCTTTGCTAAGAAGTTTAGTGCTACAAACTCAAGAGGCTACAATAAATTGAGCACCAATTGGATTTTTATACTTTCTAGGTATACAATACATAATTGGTAACTTTAGTACTTTTTCATCTATTTTAAGTCTTACCTTTTTACATAATACAATATTATTAAATATGATATTATCTGGTTCACAAATAGATACTTTATATGTGGATGATGGAGTTCCTATGAAACCTACTTCACACAATATCCTTTGATTATTTTTTTCACATATTAATGCTATATCAATTGGGATATAACAAATTTATCTTGAAGTTCCAAGAGTATTCTGAAGGCATATTGTGTCATCTTGCTTCGTATTGAACTCATCACATCAACAAATCTTAATCAATAGTCTACAACCAGGTTGAGTAAATCTGTTGTAAAAATATGAAGGTCCTCTCTTTTGTATGGGTATTTTGGGACCTCTAAAAAGACTATGAATAACAAATGTATTGTAGGATGCATGCAACAAAAGTTTCACTAGTACTCTTTGAAGTCAGTGGTAGTGTATCTGGGTTTTGTTGAGATGAACAATTTGAGAATTCTTATCACCACCAGCCACATGCTGATTGTACTCTTTGACCTGGTTTTGGATTTGAATGTGTGTCCATGTACTATTCTTATCCCTTCTATTTGTAGTGAACACAATTGCTGAGTTGTGGTTATTTGAAATCATGTTGATTAGCCTTCAATCATTCTGCATATAATGTTTTCATAACAAAGGTAGTCAAAATCTCCTTGGGCATCCCTTTTTTTCTTTTTTTTTTGCTTGGTGTAGCTACACCTACAGAACAGGTGTTCAGTTCTCTGGACAGATTATGAAATAGAATTACAGAAAAACGTCATATCTGTCAATCACCAGAATGTGACCTTTGTTGTCAAGATTTTTTGATGTAATGAGTATCTTCACAGCATTCAGATGAAAAGTTGGCATTTTTATTCTATTCTAGTGTACACCTAATTTCTATGGCATTTCTTTGAGATACTGCTTGATAGAGAGACATTTTTTAGTTTGCATTGTACCTTCATCCAGACTCTGATGTCTCCTTGGTTTGTAAAAGTGATGAAATTTTGCAAGGGTCTTTCAAATTTCACTGGGGATTAAGGTGCAGACCCATCACAAAATCAAAATTCTGCTAATAGCTCCACATAATTTGATTTAGTTACCAAATTTTCACAGTCCCGACACAAATAACTGACTGATATAATTTTATAGAATGATTATCCTTTAATCATTTTTTTATTTAGTGAATTGGGAAAATAGAAGGAAGAAATGAATAATAAGAAATTAAGATAAGACAAGTTGGGGATCTGTGGTTGTGGACTTCACTAACACAAGACACATGCCTACCAAACACCTTATTGAGAAAAAAAAGTTAGATTGTATGAAACTTAATTTAATCTTCAGAATGTTAGGGTCATTAGCAAGTGGAAAGAATGGCAAAAACTATGAGATAAAAACTGTCAGTGTAAACTTTATAGAACCAGAAATGTTTGAATGGAGATAGTGCAAAATGTTGCACTCACAACATGTTAACAAAACAAAACATTTATGTATTGTAGAAAAATTTCCAACTTTTTACGCACAAAAAAACCTAGATTTTATAAAATGACAAATCCACTTCTAATTTTTCGATTTTAATTAAATTTTCAGTACATATCTAATAAATAAAATTTGTTTTAAATAGGTTTCCATTCCAAAATTTTTTTGTTTATTTATATATATATATATATATATATATATATATATATATTATAATGTGTACTGTAGAGAGTGAGACAGACTCAGGAGTAAGGTGTTTAGAGGTAAGGTTTATTAATCCTTTTATGTAAATTGTCCAGACATGTTTCGGGATTCTTCCCATCTTCAGTCGTGTGTGCTGTGTGAGTGTGTATTAAAATTTCCCATGTGGAACCAGAGTCCACTATCAGGAGCTATGCATTGTGGGTAAATTGTGTTGTCAGGGCTGCTGGAGGCCTCCTGCTGAGTGGGAGAATGTCCAGTTAGGTATCAGGTCTTTTGATTAAGCAGTAGCAGTTGGTCTTGGGGAGGGCAGAGTGTGTCAAGGTAGGGGGGAGTGATGTAGAGTTAGATTTTTTGGTATGTTAGGGATAGTGTAAATGGAAGGGTGGTGAGGTCAAGGAGCTACATAGGTATCAACCTTATAAGTTACTGAAAATGTGTCGGTTATGATTTGGACAGGGGTTATAACTGGCTAAGGTGAAGTTTTTCCTATGGGTCTAGGTGACTTTGAAGCTTCCATTATTGAGTGTGTCTAAGATGTGGGTGTGAGGATATTAATGGTAGGAGTTTTGTGTATTAGAGTTCTGTGTGGTGAGGGTTGTTCAGTTTAGTGTTTAATCCATTGGGATATAGGGTTTTAAGTTTGTTGATCCACATATCTTCATGTTTCTCTAGAACTTTAGTTATGTCAATTGGAGTAGTTTTTTCTATTTTTTCTATGATGGTGGAGCTAGCGTCAGTGGCAAAATTGTGGTCAGGTGTGCGAAAGTGTAGTTCTACAGGAAGTGGGCTACGATTATTTTTTGACTTAATCCTATGTCTATAATTGTTGAGTCTAATATATATATATATATATATATATATAATTTATTTATTTATTATTATTATTATTATTATTATTATTATAATTTTTTTTTTTTTTTTCAATGATTTTAATAATTTTCTCATTCACCTATTTTTGAAACCCCATATTTCATTCTTTCACATTGCCCAAATCTGAGATGTTAATTATAATGCAACAGTATGATTTATCAAACATGATCCTTGAAGAGAGAATAGGATGCTCAAAGTATTTTTTGTTGTTTCACATTGAGGGGGGGTATCGATAGAAGCTTTTTTTTGTTATTCTGGAAGGCCAGAGAGGTCAACTCAAAAACTCCAGCATTCTTGGTTTTAATTTTTTACCAATTGAAAATGTCATTGTAGACCTGATTCATGCACAGCCCATATCAATTTTTTCATGTGTTTATTGCTGCTATGCTCTCTTCAATTGAGAAAATAATTTATCTTTTGCCTGTAAAATTTTTAAAAAGCAGAAACACTGAATTAGAATAGCCTTATTCTGCATTATTATATTTGAAAATTTGCTTTTTTTTCCAAACAATTATCTAATCTAACCTTGGACATATCTAAATTTTTTGTAAAAAGTCTGAGAGTTGCTTCCCTTTTATTGATGAAATTAAGACCGCGAATAATAGTATCTGCAATAATAGTCTGCAAAATTCGAGGGACCACTGTAGCCTATTGTGCATTGGTCTGATTTTATCATTAATAGACACTATTAACACTATCTTCGTTGATGAAATGTCTATAATGCCAAAACTTTGTCTTGACTCATCATCTGCCTAAATCCTGGTGTGTGTGTGTGTGTGTGTGTACAAGAGAAAGTGTCTTTCATTGTTTTGTCAATAATCCGTTCATCTGAGCGAGTTTGACAATAGTGAAATCCATCGTCAACATAAGCCTATTAATGACTTTTTTCTTCTTCTTTTCCTTTCTATTGGGATTTGCCACTTAGACTTGGAGTTGCCAGATTTGGCCAAAGGCTCAATTCTAGAGGCTCACTTCACATAGAAATCAGAATAGCTTTGAAATTGGAAATTGAGTATGTCTGGGGACAGAGATTCAATACCAGTCTCTTGGTACTACAGGTTGAGGTACATGTTCTTTTCAGTTAAGTGGTACTACAGCGGTCAGATGCTGGTTCGTTGTACCAATAAACCGGTACTACAGATTCAGCTGGTTGACTGCTCCCGTGTGAAGAAAAATTAGTTAATCATTAGTTGGAAAATATGATGAAAAAACCTGTTTTAATTTCTTAATCAAAATTGCTGGGATGAAATCTGCCAATCTTTCTTTGTAGTTCTCAGTCCTGTGAATGAATTTTAGCTCTTTTTTTTTTTTTATTCTAATATTTTGTGTTTTTTGTTTTGTTTTTTACAGGAAGAAGTTGAAATTCTCCTACAACAAATGCATAACTACCACAAGAATTTCTTCCCTATTCTAACCTGTCTCCACAACTTAGTTGGAAAACTTCCAAAATATCCTCTTGGCAAACAGGTTCATATAACATTGTTTACTCTTATTATTCTTTCTGAATGATTTTGTTTTAACCAAATCTGGACACAATATTTTCATGTCAGTACTGTCATGCAGATCAACCTCAAGAGGCTGATAGTGGGTAGCTCTCTGAGATGAAGCTGGGATTATCTCGTCTCGCTAGATCTGCCAAGCCAGTCCTGTTTATGTAACTGATTCTTTCTAATCTTCCTTTATTTTTTACTCTCCAAAAACTGTTTTTTTGCTTGCTTGATTTTGAATTGAATAAATCTAATGTGTCCCTAAAATTGCTGACGTTGCCTGTTGAATTTGATTGAATTTAATCATATGATCAGGAATTAATGTTACTTAGTACGCATATTAGACACAAAAGCATTATACATATGATAAAGTTTGTGTACATATCTTAAATGAGTATTTATATCTAGTGAAAGATTGAAATCTAACCAAGAATAATTGATTAAATCTTTGCATACCTGAAATTCATTTATCAGAAAATAATCTTATGCAAATTTTTATTATGCTGCATACCATTTTTTCACTTATGCTGTATCTTCTCTGAAATCGTTTGGTAGATTATTTCTTTTCAAAATTAATGTAACATATAGAAGTATTTTTCAACTTGAACAATTCTCTATTTATGTCCTTTCTATCAGCTGCGTGAGTTGTATGTATTGTGCCTGAAAAATACCATTTATGAATCTGAACCTTATTCAGAAGCAATGAATTTGCTCAAGTAAGTATCAATTTTTTTTTTTCTAATTGATACAATTCTTTCATAATCTTTTGAAATATTCATGTGAATTCACTGAATGAATTTATTACATTAAAACATTTATCGTAAATACTGAATCCACAACTCTTATGGGACTAATTCTTAAAAATAAATAAAAACCAAACGAAGGGGTAGTATCTTCACCATGGGTGCTGGAGAATCCTTCATGAAAATGCCTGACTTGTCCAAAATTTTATATCGTTTTTGCCAGAATTGCACTGATTTTCCTGAAATTTAACCTTTGGCTTAATATGGAACACATTCAACCACGCAAATACGCACATAACTTGACCACCTACGATTTTTACCAATTACATAAATTAACCAGTGATTTTTGTTTTTGTCTTGTTTTTTCAATGATTTGATACAGTATAGAAGAATGGACCATTTGGTATGAAAAGGTTTTAGGGATTTTGATTTTTCAGAATTTTAAACCATCCTGATTATTTTGGAAATCAACATTGTCTCAAAACATTCAGGCTAGTCTAATTGGGGATTATGAACCAGATCCTCTTGTTCCCATGATGCATTGGAACAGAAAAGACCTTTTCCAGGTCAAGGATATTGACCAATGATATTGCTGCATTACAACACCCATTGTCATGTTGAAAACGATCATGGTGCTTGGAAAAGAAGTTTTCCCCCCATACAGCATATTCTCTAGACCTGTTACTTTCAGGCTATCATTCTTTTCTTCTTTGCTCTATGCAGCACTCTTTGTCTAGCTGTGGTTCCAACGAGTTCATAATATTGAAAAATTCCTTGAGTTTTCATGATGGAATACATTCATAATTTACCAGAAAAGTGGAATAAAGTCATAGAATGTTACAGATGATACTTTGATGACTAACTCAATATGAATTAAAGTTTTTGTCAGAAAATGCTTGAAACATGTATCGTATGTAAAATCATCATTTGACTTCAAATGATTAAATCAGGTTAAAGATTTCTTTATTCTTTAGATTATGTTGACCATATCTTAAAAAATTCCAACGAAAAAATACTCAAAGATATAACTATCGAAGCGAATATATATGAAAATGAAAAGAACCCGTATATTCTGCATTTTTCTGGCGTTTTTAGTAAGAATAATGGAACTTTATTTATTTTCTGCGCGTGCCCTTCAAGGGGAATAATTCAATTTTATCCGTGTATATATTATTTCCCTTATTGCAAGTTACTCTCCACTATTTTCATGAACAGTTATCCCTTGACATTCGCGGGTTTTCTACTCGCAGTACAGTCATGAATAATTTGATGGGAATTTGGGGGGAGGGGTGGTGGCGTACCACCGAAAACATCATCATAGAGAATATGTTATAGTTTGAACGAAACCTGAAAAGTTTTGGAAATAATAAATGCATCAAAATAATATTTGTGTTGTTAATTTATGTAGAATATATAGACTCCATATATATGAGGACTAAACACAAGCTAAGTAGCATTAAAAAAAAGAGGGGGAAAAATGAATAATTACAGTACTGTAGTCTAATGAATTTATGGTTTTCATTAATTTTCTTTTTTTTTTTCACTGGCATCTACTTTTTTAATCTTTTAAAATATATTGCTATAATTGAATATTTTCTTTCAAAGTTTAATTTTGATTATAACTGCAAGAAAATAGCATCGTTGGTAGAAAAAGACAGAAATACTGTTCTGTACTCATAGTGGATTTCTGAGCAGATGAAGGCTGTTTTTACCTTTTTGACTAAATACAATAATTGACTGATCTGTCAATAGAAGAATGAAGTCCAGTTTTAAAATTTAAATTTTTTTACCATACGAGGTACTCTGTTCATATATTGATTTAGTACATGTACAATTTGGGAATAGTAAAGTGTTTGTTTATTGTTTATTGTGAGAATTCAGGTATGGGGGTCAGCAAGAATAATTTGCAGATCACTGATGCCCAGAACCCTTGCAAATATCAAGAGATAACCATATAGAGTGTATTTCGATGTTTATTTTTGTTTTGTTTTTTGGGGGGTGGGGGGTACAATTCTCTCACAATAAAAATTGAATTCAGTTCCTAGTGTTGATTTTGCTGTGCCAGGTTCCTGTCCAAGGATGAATTACAGAGGATTCTCAGCCAGTGCCAAGATAGACTTTTGAAAATGGTGCTTCCAGACACCCTGTGCCATGTTCCTGACAAATTATGCAATTTCTTGGAAAGGCTTGAACACCTCGATGGTTCGTATGTATGATATCTTCACCAAATGTTTTTGCGTCCATATATGATGGCCTAACACACCCGAATTAAATTTTCTAAGTGTATCAATGTGACCCTACTCATGCTTTTAGAATGTTCATATGTATGAGATAGAGTTTTCATGTGTGAGAGAGAGAGAGAGAGAGATAAGGTTTACATTATAACCAGCAACAATCCAAGTCTAAACCTCCTACCTGACATAGACAGATACTTCTTCTGGTAATAAGAATTAAAATACAAATGCTTAGGTGACCAAGTACATTGAAAAAAAAAACATTATCTAACAAGAGCAAATGAAACAAAAGATAAGCACATGGAAAATACTAATGAAATTATGTGCATTTGCAGACACACTCAGACAAATAATTACTGATGCAATCATAGATACGCATATGTATTAAACTATGAAATACATGTGCCAGAAACACATGATCATAGTTCATTCTGTTTTATTTGATGAACGGAACTTTTCTTTTGCAGATATGTTGTTTGAAGAATCATCATCATCATCTGAAGAAGAAGAGAAACCAGCTGAACAAATATCTTTACCCAAACGAATGAGTCTTCATAATCTGCGGAAAGTAAGTTCCGTGTCTTCAGTCTGATTTTACATCAATTCATTCTATTAATTCTATACACAAAAACAATAGCGAAATGTATCCATGATGACATTTTGAAGAAATTCTCTTTTGCAAGTCTTATTTTTATCAGACCTTCATCTGTATGGCTCCCCTCTGTTGGTTGCATGGACTTAGTGGCACTAGAAGTTATTTAAATGCATTTAACAAAAAAGAATGACTTTTACTACTTAAAAAAAGAAGGCCAACTCTTTGTTTTACTGATCCTCTCTGCAAAATGATGTAATCACAAATATTTGATATAAAATGAACCTGCTGGAAAGACTAAACTTTCCTTTGCAGCAATAGTAAGTTTTATTCCAATCAATCTGTTTAGTACAAATGGTATATTCTACTCTATTTAATTACCAGATTGTTGAACACGAGTCTTCAACTTTGAATTTGACAGAATTATTCATTTTTTTGATGCAGGGCAAAGTACTCAAATCTGAATAGCCTCTCTCCAACTATCTATAGCCTTTAGATATTCAGAGTGTTTAAAAATGTATATACACTTTGTTGATAGCAGCTATGGTCATTACCAAGAAGGTATATATTTTCCTCTTAATAAAGTTTAGAAAGAAGAGAATTATTTTGAGCTTCAAGTGTTGAAAATGTTCTTTTATAGCAAGACAAGGCCTACAACAATGAGAGACTGGGTTGTTAACATCAACTAGTATCTCCCTTGTAATTTCACAAGAATTCTCTTAGATTGCAGTATGTAAATGTACACTGCCATCTTTTTTTAAATATGCTAATGTTCAAATTGATAAGAGTTGACAATGCTTCCTGTAAAAAATTCAAATACATTTTTGACCTTTGTTGAAATTACTTGTTAAGAAATATCTCTAAAAGAGGAAAGGGACAGCGGGAAATCTGAAGTCATGAACTCGTTTTTCCTCTGCTCCTTTAGTTTACCCCATTCCAGCCTCCTCTTAGGATTTGAAATTTTAGAATTTTAGATAACTGATAAACCTTGATTAATGACTGAGAATCTTCGTTTTTTTTGTTTTTTTTTTATTGGAACGTGATTATTTCTGTTGGATGTATCTCTGTGAAATAGTGTAAGAATTTTTTTTTTTTGCCGTAAAAGATCTATGTTAGAGAAACTGGCAGGTCTCTCAAAGTTCGACTTGAGAAACATAAAAAAAGCAGTAATCAAAGGAGAGGTAGAAAAATCTGGAATGGCTGACCATATTTGGAGATGAAAAGGCGAACACTTCCCTCTATGGGAAAAAGTATGTATAATAGACATTCGAAACGTGTTTATAACACAAACACTGAGTATGATCGTCCGGTAAAATCTGTGATAGCCATCATCTCTGTTTATCCGCAGTATAGCCATAATCTCCCTCCACTACTTAGTGATAAAGTATGAATCTAAACCTCTGTAAATCAATTTGCTGAATCTTTTTGTTACGTTTTGTTTCTTTCTACAGACACTTCAAGAGATGGACAAGAAAAAGAAAAAGCTCACACCATATGAAAAATTACGTGATGAAATTTTATCATTCATGCATGAGATATTCAGGTAAATAAAATGTCCACTTTGGCAGTTTGTTCAATTTATTAAGTAAAAATAAAACATCTTTTTATCCCCGACTAACTTTATTGAACAATGCATTTAGTTTCACTATCTTCTGCAGTCTCACAAGCAACTTCACAATTCCATCCTCCCAGAACTTTTCATCTTCCATCTTTCTCTGCAAACAACTACTATAGGTGCCTTCTAGAGAATTGAAATTTCATCAAAAGAATTCTGTAAAGACTGGAAAATATGGTAATTCAAAGGTGCATTATCCTGATGGAATATTGCACCCTATCTGATAACTATTTCCACACACTTTTCACTAATTAATGCTATCATTGTCAACTATTGTTAAATTTTGACTAGTCATAATTTCAGTTGCTTTTCATTGCAATTACTTGGACAGCCATTATTAAACAATGCAGGATAGAAACAAAAGATTAGCCCTCAGCAAAACTCAAACTCGCATCCCTTTTTTATGCCATAATAACTGCTCTAACCACTTCAGTCGTAAGAGCTAATATTTTACAGAAGATCTTATCTAACCACATGAACTTATTTTTCTCTAGTTCCTCGGCACAACCATATTTGATGTTATTGTTGTGTTTTCATATCCTAGTTGCATTAGTTGGGATATTTTCTTTTTCATTTGATGAAACATGGTCAACTATTATTCATTTTTTTACCAGTATTTCTTCTCACATTCAGCTGAATAGCCACAAACATGACGGCCTGAGAAGTTAAGATGAAAAGCAACTGAAATTAAGTGAGAAATACCAGTCAAAAATTAATTATCTTTGATGTTATGTGACCTATATTATTGAACTTGATGAATTAAAGGTTAAAAGTAAAAAGGCTCTTTTTTTTTTTTTCTTTTGTGTTGTATACATTGTCAGCTATGTCATGAGCAAGCAATGAATTCTTTTACAATATGTATTGATCAAAATAAAATTCTCAAAAAGGATATTGTATGATGACCTTCATCCAGTTTAAACTCTTGTTCATTAATAAGAGGCAAACAATGGTTGGTATTTTGTAAATAAGCATATAAGTTCAAATCTGCAAAATTTTCAGTTTCTTTTAATTATTTTGAGACAACACAGCAGTTTCTTTCCCAATGTTTAGTTCTAAACTTCTCTTGGTTTAGATTTTACAGCACAATTTCCATTAATACGATTCACTTATCATGTCCTTGAAGATGTTATATTTATTATCTCAATTTCACTGTATTTCTAGAAGGGGAAACTTTTCAATTCAAATAGCATTCTATTTGCATCTTGTCTCTGCTGCAACAATTCTTTGCTTCTGTGTGTGTGCATTTATTACTATAAAAACAATGAATGTCTGTCAATTTGCTTATGTAGACTCTTTGCTAATAGACTCTTGAACTGCTTATTTACTTTCAGGAAATACCTTCAGTGCCCCACTTCTTTGGCCCTCAATGAGGTATTTTATTATGATTCCATCAGTACACTGCGAGAATGCCTGACTGCCTGTCCACGAGCAGTTCTCCAGAAAGCTTTGTCTAACCCTCATCACTATCTAAAAGTATGTAGGTCTTTTCTTTTTTCTTTTTTTTTTCAGGTCTCATGTTGGTAAATCTTCATTTTTTTTTTTTTTTTTCATTCTTTGAATTGCTTTTTATTAACAAAACATTTGAAATTTGATAACTCTGTCTTTTCAAGATCATAAAATGAAAGGAAAAAGTACTTGAACAGATTTAGATCTGAACACAATTAAACCTGGAAGAACTGACTCCTCACAGATGCTGTGTCACACCAAGCTCAATTTCAGACCGAGAAACACGTTTTTATACATTCTCACACTCATATATTTTCATACATTCTATAAAGTGTTAGATTTATCAAATTGGTTTAGATTTTTGATAAAAATCTTAACAAAATGTTCTCATTTCAGAAGTTATTTGATGAGAATTGTTGGTTGTATATCTCTATGTATTCTGTATTCAGTAAATTTCCATAGAATTTTAGAACTCACTTTCGATAGATCACAAGCAAATCGTTCGAAACTTGTTTTAAATAGACTTCCAAACAACACTTGATTTCAGTAGCTGATTGGCCTTGGATACATAATTTTCAAAATTTCCTGCGGGAACAGAAGGCTCCAGAAATTTTCCTCCCAGTGCCAAGAATTTTTTTTTCCTGTTTTTATTCTTAACGTTAGATAGCAGACCTGTCAAGTTTCAATCATCTCTTTTTGTGAACGAGATGTTAGTGGTGTCAAAATATTGCGTCCTATTGGTAAATCAGACCCTAATATAATTACTTGGAACTCTCATACAAGTTTAAATTCAACTGCTGAAAGAGATGTATATAGATACAACTGATGATGCACCTTCCTTCTCTGGTAGTAAATGCTACTGATGTGAATGATGTTTTTCATAGACGCCCAAATGATGTAGTCAGTGTGGACCCTTGCTTAAGATCATAGTAAAATAAGTCCACCATGGTTTGGTGTAAAAAAATTAAGAGGCTTAGTAAAAAAATTTAAGATTAAGCTTGGCTTAGAATCAGTAAACCCTGATGTATTTTTTTGACTAGAAGGTAGTACAAAGGACTGAGAGGCCACGCATTTATGGTAGAAATAGTTTCATTGTAAGAAAATTATTTTATAGCAATAAATTGATGGAACTATGGAATAGATTACCGAAATATACATTGAGAATTCTGTTTATTACATCACCACAAAGGTCCTAGATATAGTGTAAATATGATTGATGTCTGTTAATATAACTGGACTAAAAACATTAACATTTATTTTATTTTGAAAAAGTGTACAAAACAAGCATTGTACCGGGAAATAAATGTTGACAGGATAAATTTGGTATCATTGTAAGAGTTTCCTCTGTCAAAATTTTCTTATATGCCATTTTTCAGGATGGCCACTAATTTGATCTGCTTAAGTTGTTTTTAGGCCAAAAACCAATGTTTGTACAGATGAGATACCCTGACAAAATTTCCTTTTCAGCAGTATAAGACAAGGTGATACCAGATGATCTTCAAAAATCTAGACTGGGAAAATGAAGGAATCAAAACAGACAACAAATATCTAAGCAACCTCAGATTTATAGATGACATCACCCTTTTTGCAGAGAACCTACATGACCTCCAACTAATGATAGATGAACTGAATGAAGAAAGTCAGCCTACACATGAACTTCAGCAAAACAAAGATCATGTACAACAATCACATTGGAAATAACAACACAAAGATCAAAACCAAAAAGACAGAACTGGACAGAGTAGACCACTATATCTACCTTGGATAACAAATCTCCATGAAACCCTCAGAAGAAGAAATCAAGTGAAGAATCACTCTAGGATGGCAAGCCTTTGGCAGAACAAGCTCAACCTTCAAATCAAGATCCCATTAATCCCAAAATGAAGGGTATATAACCAATGCATCCTCCCGGTAGTCACTTATGGAGTTTGAGATATCACAGAATCCATTGAAAAACTCAAAAGGCAATGGGCTGGCTATGTTGCAAGAATGGCAGACAACCAATGGACAATACGACTCACAAAATGGATCCTCAGAGATCACATGCGCAACCAAGGCTGGCAGAGCACTAGATATCTAGACAAACTAGACTAATTCAGAAAGTACTGACTCCGCAATTCCCATGATAGAGAAATGTGGAGAATCCTGGGGAAGGTCTGTCTTCAAGGACAGACGTTGCGAGTCTGATGATGATCTTGCCAATTTGTATCTGTTGTAGAAAAGATGATAGACAAAAATATGATTTGTATGTAGCGTTATATTATATTGAAACTTTCATTTGAAATAATCTACAGTTATCACATAGTGAATGTATCATTTGGCCTAGACAACATAAATAGAATAAATAATTGAAGAAAATGGCTGCAGGAATCAAACCTACAATCGATAGGGTAGCCACCTCAGCGTAGCAATGCTCTTACCATTGAGTCAAACAGCCGCTAGTAATGCAAAGGCCCAAATTACTGCTTTGTCTCCAAATGCTCTGTTTGTTTTTAATATATTTGTACAAACATTGGGTTTTCTTGTCTAAAATCAACTTAAGATCAAATTGGTGGTCCTCTAGGAAAATTGGGTATAAAAAAAAATTCCCCATGGAGGAAAGGAGAGGAATGTTGAAATCTAATTTGGTATCATCGTGAGCATGTCAACTTTTATTTAGCCCTTAGTCTGGTCCAGAGAGACTGCATTATTTAGACTCGCTTCCAAAGTTCAAGAAGTAACTGTTAGTAAAATTAACATAGTTATCTCCCTTCTCATTCGAAATTATTACCCGGTGGAATTACAAGTAGATTTGTTGGGATAAGTAACTAAAAATTGAATTTGTGAATAATTTCTGTTGCCTTCAGAAGAGTTGATGTAACTTCTGTATTACAATATTTTTGTTTTAGTGTTCCTGTTGTGAATCTGATCCTGGAGTAATTTTGCCTTCCAACCCTGACGTTTGTGTGGCCTACAAACTTCACCTTGAATGTGGGAAACTTATTAATCTCTATGATTGGTTACAGGTTAGTAAGGAAAGATGAAATAATGGCACAAAGGTTTACCCCAATCTATTTTGATACAAAAAGAAAAAAACACACACACACAAATACTCACTCATATCTTTTTTTTTTTCTCTATAAATCCCCACTTAATACTTTTATAAGGTTAATAGAAAAGGTCATTTACACATGAAATTCCTACCCATCTGTAAGATTCAAACGTGTTTATCATTGCAGTCCTTCATAACAGTTGTGGATGAGAACAGTGAAGATGATGAAAAATCAAAGAACTCTGACAAACTGTTACAGTATCCTTTCTATTATGACTTGCACCCAAATAAATGTTATCAGTTTTGGAGGGTTTTTTTCAGCAAATTGGTTCAACTTTTTGCAATGTCTCGATTGGTGAGTAGAAAAAAGTATTTGATTTCATACCATGATTCTCCCAATTCCTATTATAATTGCAGTCATGAAGAGTAATAGACTATTCTAGGGAAACTGAACTTTCAATTTGCAAGTATTATTGATTAATTTTAATAGTGTTATATAATGGGCAAACACTCTAGTTGAAAACATACTTTTGCCATTGTGGGTAGTATCAGGTTCTAATTTTTTTTGGTCATCCATACTTGAACTGCCCCAAGAGATGCTCATAAATCATTTTCTATGAGTAGAGAAACACGACTTTACAGGTGTTAATGAACAACCACTGTAATCTTTGAGTTAACAAATGTTTGTCTGTTTGTTTTTTTCTATTGAAGTAGTGGGGGAATTTGTTTACAGTGACTGTTAACTTCACAACCCTGGAAGATTTCAGCAAAGAAAAATATTAAGTAATCATAAAATTTACCAATTTTTGTCATTCTATTTTTCTAATGGCTATTTTTTTTTTTTTTTTTTAATCAGAGTTCGAGGTTGGCCAATAGAAAAAAATTAGTCATGGCTAAAGAAACCAATTTACTTCAGACAGATTTTAATTCAATAAGTGACTTTATTTTTTATTATTATCTTCCTGTAATTTATAATACACCTATTTACCATGTTTCCTATTTACCTTAACACAAAATAGGGCTCGATTCATCCAGGCTGTGTCCGAACTCCAGTATCTCGGATTCATTAAACCTACTCGACAAAAGACCGATCACGTTGCCCGTCTTACCTGGGGAAATTGCTGATTATCATCCAAAAAAAATCTTATTCCTTCACTCCATCCAGTCCCTTTCATTTGTTATTCGATTTTCTTTTACTCCAAAAACCTCTCTGAGAGTTTAAACAAATTCAATAATTATCACCATTGAATAATAAAATAAAGTTCAGTGAGACCTGAATTTTAGTCTCTCTTATCAAAGTCATCATCTAATTTTTTTTATTCCATCTTATTGAATAAATGTTTACTCAGAATCAACCAGACATACAAAACTTCAGCTTTAAAGTATTTTGTATACTACTTTTCAGTCTTGACAATTTAGCTGATTCAAAAGAGCAGAAGTCAAGGGAGATCATTTATAATAACTATGAAAGATCTATAATTTTCAAAGTTTCTATTTGGATTTCTTCAACTTCTGATCCCAAAAACTTCATACTCAATACTGCACTGCCTTGTGTGCTGACTTATATATCTAGTGAATGTCAACGTGCATGCATACAGAGATTTCTTCAATTGAAGTTAGATATGTTCTCCTGTAATCATAAGGTGTTTGTTTTTGTTTTAATTAACCTCATCCAGTTCCTAATCTAGTACCATTGAACATTTAGTGCTATTTAGCCTGTGTCTATGGCCATTAAGCTATTAAAATGGCCATAAACTCTTGAGCACTGGTAATGCTGCTCATTTCTACTCTGGAATAAGTCAGCAAAGATCAGGTGGCAAGAATATTTTGTTTTAGTTGAGTAAAAGTGAGACTTTTTTTTTTTTTTTCAGCTTTATAGGACAACATTTTTGTTATTCCTTTGAGCAAAAATATTGCTACAGATATGTTTTGTAGCCTTTCAGGGAATTGCTTTTTTTCCATTTTAAAGAATTTTATAACCACTAGACTAAAATGGGTTATATTGCTGCCTTCATTTGATTCAATTAGTAGCATAATCACTTGTTTGCTTCTCCAGAAATTCATATTGGACTCCCTTCCAATCCTACTTTATACATTGCATCGTATTTTTTTACGACATCATTTTGCTTGGGGCCTGGATTATATCACACAAATTCTGTTTTCATCACCAGTCACAATTCCTAAGTGGTGATATGGTTCATTAAGTTTTATATGGCAGCCATATATCAAAGCATCTAAATCAAGGTGTAGCAAGTGATTTTCAATGTATGATGTTGATTATTCTCCAGTAATGTCTTTATTTGATAGTTAGACAAGTTGAGGTTGATAGCAGATATGACTCTCAAACACTGAATACACTTCTTTCATTATGGGGTTGGCCAAAAAAAGTTTTTACCTTCTCCCAAAGGAAGGAAGGGAGAGACCAATTCTCTACCAACATTTCTTTAATAAAATGCTTTTGTTACCTATCATGTGGATATAATTTCACTGGAAGAATCCAGTGGCTTAGAAAGACTTTTCCCCCGGGAAAAATGACCATCCCTGTCACAGCTCAATGAAATAAATCTAGAACAAGAAAACACTTGTACACAAAATTCATATATACACATGTCTGCCAAATTTTTATTCAACTTTCTTCTATTTTTTCCTAATTTTTGGAATGTTCATAAAGTCCAACATTCATTCTCAAAGAAAAAAAAAAAAGATAAAAATCAAAATATGTGGGGACAGAAAACAATCTCCTTGGAACCACAAAGATAATGTTCAGAAAAAGAGTTGTGTGTTCCATTAACACAACTTAGTTCTTTCAGTCCCTGCTCATCAATACAGAAGTGGCAATTCCTGGAAATGGTTACACCTACCGACCGGCCTTGCTCTGACAGAGGTGAAATATTTCCACTCCCACCTATAGAGACATGCATACTGGATAATTTAGAATTCACAGTTGGTTCCAAAGCAGCATTTGTGAACTGTCCTCTAAAGCATTCCCCTCCCCCCTCTATCCTTCTTCAATTGGAGAAGACATGATGTAAATTGGAAGATCATCCAAGTTTGGAAAAACAAGCAACCTCTGAAAAGTGAAAATAAGAACATGTCAGTACATCAAATCAAAGAAGAAAAAAACGCGTTTCAACCTTTACAGATGAAATATTTGTGGGGTTCAGTATGAATTAAACTGGATCAAATTTTTGATACTATAAATATCAACAATTTTGTCTAATTTTTTGATGGAATAACATTTTCGTTTCACATGAATGGCCAACTGTTAAATAATAAAAATGATAGATTAGTCTACAACCTACAAAATTAAATTATTCTTAAGAGATGGGCTGGAGATTTAAAGCAGTGTATAATTTATGTTATCCAACAACTCCGCTCCATTTTGAAAGTGTGATTAAATTTCTACAACTACTTTAAATCATATAAAGAATAATAACATAAAAGTCATCAAAACAAAAGGCAACAGTTAAAATTTGAAGAAAACAAAAAATTATAAAAAATGAGGCAAACTTGAAGTTATAAGACAAACCATTTCCAATAAAGAAAGCATGCATAAGAATGGAAGAATGCATACATTATTATGAAATATAATTGAACTAAATATAGAGTTAGGCAATGACAAAGTCATTGAGAACAGCTCCAACTTGGCAGTAAACTTATCAAATATAGAAGACAAGAGCTAGTTGAATTTTAGAAAATAATTTCAGAGATATTCAAATTAAGTAAAAAAGAAAAAAGGTTAAATTTCTGAAAAATTATTCAAACCTCCTGACATCTTGATTTTCATTTCAGGAAAAAAAAAAAGCAGCTTTTGAATAAATACGTGTAAATTTGTTACAAAAGTGCATGAGGCAAAACCATTTCATTTTCCTTTAGTGATAATGAGCAGTGAACAGTGAGATAAACAATACACTCTTGGGATTTTTCTCACATATATCATGTTGTTTTGTTGAAATTTATTCATTAACATGGGTTCCATCATTGTAAATAACCTCCTTTCCAATGATTCACAAGCTCTGTAATATTGTTTTTGTAAAATTCTCTTTGATTTAGAGGGAAAGGATAGATAGGGGAGTTTTCACCTCTCCATGTTTTTAACCAGTCCATCAGTAGGATTCTGTAAACTCCAAAATAGGTGATAATCAAATGGAGTAAGATCTGGAGAATGATGAAGGGAGAGAATTTTCCTAGGTAAGAACTATCTTTTCAGATGTAATCTTTGCTGTTTGGGGCTGTGCATCATCACGATAGAATACTACACCTTTCTGATTGATCAAACTGGGCTTCTCTTGCTTGAAAGCAGTTTATAAACTCCTAACTGCAGATCTCACTTGTAATTGTAAAATTGACTGGCACCAACTAAGTGGACCACAGCAACACACTCCCACCAAATATGAAAAACTTTCCATTCCTGTTTGCCTCCATTGTGGTATTAGTGTCAGATTATATTCTGATACAATATCCTAAATATGGAGGGTGTGTTATGAGAGTGCTGATGTACTCTATTGCCTTACATTTAATCATGGGAAATTTGCCTTCTCTAAACTCAAAGAATGACATGACTTATGTACTCTGTAGACACACTCATATTTATGACAGTATGATTTAATCAATTGAATCCCACTGACAACAGAACTTAAAACTATGAACATGTAATGTCATTTAGGCAATATAGAATAGTGATAGATTGAATGATATTTTCATTAACATTACTTACGGGAAGACCTAAGTATTTTGTGATACTCAGTTCTAAATCAATTTTGGCATTTAACAATCGTTATCTAATTTTGAAGAGTGTATATACTAGTATCCAGTTCTTAGATGAAAGATTTATTGCTTCTTAACTCAATGTTTGCTGTCCTTTTTTATTTTGATCCAAGTAGCTAAATTGAAGAATCCTTTTACTTCAAGAATGTTGAACAGGTTTACTTGTTTTTAGTACATCTCATCAACAATATTGTCACAAGCAAAAATCCTTCACATGATGAAAAAGGATATGGGGTAGATAGGTTGTGCACACAGAAAGTAAATCATTACATTCTTGTTGCAATGAATCCACTGGTAATAAGTTGGTTTGTAGACAGCAATTGATTAAAAATAAAAATAAAAACTGTGATAAGGTCTCTACTACCAGCTATACTTCTTGAAAGTATCATATCTTCCTTAGTACAAGATATATATGCAATTGTGTATATAATAAAAGATTGTGGACTGCATTAAGCATACTTTTAAAGAACACACACAAGGAGAGAAAACATTAAAAAGTACAATTATCACCCTACTTATTTTAGATATTAGAATCCACTTCTACAAGTTTAACTAAGGACAATCATGTTATTCTTCACATGCATATATAACATCCCATGCAGAAGCAGAAAATAACATAAGCTGATTCCTGAAAGTCGGACTCTAGGAATATAAGAAAGCCACATCTAAAGGTGAACTAGAAAAATCTGGTATGGCTAAAGAGGATGAATGACATATGGTCCAAGTAATAGATGAGAAAAAGCATGGTAGCAACAAAAGAATGGTATCAATAGTTTTTAAATAAATGGATGCCGAAGGGTTTCATGGTCCAAAAAATACATTCCCAAGCAAATCAACATTTACTTGCCCTTCCAAGTGAAGAAATTAGAAGAACCCCCCCCCCTCCAATAGATTTTATGCTTATACAAACCAACACAAAGAAAAAAAAATAACAACACAAAGGGTTGATGTTTGAATATTACTGTACTGCAGGAACTTTTTTCTGATAACCACTTTATGGTTTCTTATGTTATTCAAGAAAAAAATTAAATGACTTTCATATTCACAACTTTAAGAGAGCAGAAAAATTTTGATACAAAATGGTAATATTCAAACATGAAAGAAAAACTTCTGCAATTGCGAAATAGCCACAACACTGACTAATGATTATCTACACATGCAGAGAGGAAGACTAGACAAATTGTTTGCTGACCATGATGGAACTGGCCAGACGGACAGATAGAGCCAATCTATGTCAGACCATGATCAGACCTCTGTGCCGTCAGGTGGACATATAGTGGTCGGAAGAGCCTCAGCAGAAAGACCAGGGAGTAATACTGGGATTACCAAGTCGTCCATGTTTGGCAGCACAAATATTCGCTGAGAAAGAAACAAAATTCTATCATATTTGGGGATCAAAGAAAAAAACCCAGGTTTGATTTGTTATCCACTTTCTACAAAATTTATCTCAAAAAACTTTGAAAACAGAAAATTTGGGTGTCAACAAAAACCAGAGAAATTCTGGAGAAAATTAATTATACTCATTACTTACCCAAAATAAAAAGATTATGAATGGATGTCTTCCATTGATTTCTCAAATTCAAAAGTTCTTGGTGAGATGTGCGTGTGAGTGCTCATATACACATGACCTTTTACATCATATTACTATTACATTTCTCTTCAATTCTAATCCAGATAATGAACATCAAAATGAATAGACAACCCAAATCTGTTGACCTTCTCTAAATTTTCTTTTTTTTTTTTCCAAGCACAGAGAAAATGGGAAGTCAGATATAATGAAGGAATAAATGAAATATTAAAACTAGAACAATTCTCCTGTAATACATTTTCGTAAGAAACACCACTCATTGCCTATAAGCTTAAAAGCTCCTCAAAGCAATGATAGAAGACATTTTAAACTGCTGTATACTATAAAGGTGTAAACCAATTTTAATCAGGTTCCATTATTTCCACTCACTATTAAGAAACATTACAGGAAAGTATTACTGATTTTCAAGATAGAATCAAGTTCAACAATAAGAAATAGGTAAAAACAACATTGCCAGGTGAAAATAGAAATAATGAACAAATTTGTAAAATGAAAAGCAAAAAGTGGTTCTCCATTTGATCTGTACATGACCAATTATAATAATGCATTAATAGTAATAATTATATAATGCATTAGGAAAGCAAACCAGTTTTACTTATAGAAGCTCCATAAACTAAAACCACAATCAGGGAAGAATCAAAAATCAAAACTTTTAAAAGGATTTTGTCAAACAAGAGAGATTATCTCACCTGGAATTCAATAATTAACTTCTTTTCAATCCACTCAGTGACATGTGTTACTGTCACTTCCCGCTCTCCAACTTTGGGCTTAGCCACAAGAGTCAGCTGTGGGTTATCACGAAAACCATACCTGGAAATTAAAGAAAGACAATAATATTCCAACAATACATACATGAAATGAATAAAAAGAATAATTTACAATCAGGACAGAAGATCTTTGTGTTGTATAGCATGAGATACTGACTTCTTGTCTATTCACCGATTTCTGTTGTTTAGTATAAACATTAATGACAGTTTGAAAACAGCAATATTTCTGATCAAAGCTCTTCAATGTGCAATCTACATTTTACTTAAGCAATTAAATTGCAATATCTCAAGTCTCAGAACAACACTGAGTGGCCTTTATTGATATACCTATTATGTATACCTATGTTGTTCAGATTTTTTTAAGCCAGTAAGTCAAAACACTGAAAACAGAGTATCTCTGTGATCTACTATTAAGCTACACCAACAAATATTCACTGAAGTAATTTCACAAATAAATTTGCTACAATTACTGTGATTTTGAAGAAAGAAAACACTAAAATCACATGCTTTCTATGTTTGCAGCGTCTAACGGAAGCATCTCTTTAAAGTAACATTTTATGCACTCTACACATAAATAGAAATTTAATATATTCATTTTGAAATAAAATGTTGCGATTTTTCTTATCAAAATGCAGAAGTTAGCGAATATGCATGCCTGGCAGCAACTATTGAATGTAGGTAACACCAAAAATGACTTGACAGAAAAAAGCCATTCACTCTCATTGATTGTGGGACCACTTTTGGAATAGAATTACCCAAAAGTGGATCTATCTCACCCACACTGTTTACAAAAATAGTCAATGCACGGTATGAGTTTTCGACTGCAAGGCACTTGAAGTTGATTCCTCTTTGATACTGAAAATAAGCAACTTTATGCCCAATCAGTATCAAATAGATGAACCTTAAGAATACAAAGTGCCCTATTTGAATAGTCTCTTCAAGATTCAATCTATAATGAGGTAATTTATCTTATTAATCACCACCCATAGTGAGTACTTTTACTTCAACTCTTAAACACTGGTTTCTACCAAAATAAAATTACCTGGAAATTTATAGTAATGATATAAAGATAGTGAAACCCATGATGAAGTTAGGTATCAAAAAGGAAACAGATTATCTTTAGCAAGAAAAACAGCACTTAGTTACTTATTACAATCTTTAAGATTTGAGCTGAGTAATGAAATCTTGCATCTCTGTGTACATAAAGGTAAAAAGAAAGTGGCTATTGATGCTGTGAAAATAGTCAAGAAGGAAACTTTTAGAGCTACAATATTTAAAAGCAAAATAAACCATTTTCTTCAGGTACCCAAGTTATTTCAAATGACTATAGTTAGAATTTGGTTTAATACAATTTTCAAGCCTTTTGATTAGTAAATACAAACAATAACGGTGCTGTTCATTAAATATACACTAAAGATAAATAATGATTTCCCAGCCTCCTATAAGAATTTTAAATTTTTGAAGTTGCTATCATTACTCAAGACCTTTAAGATCTGCTGCTTGAGAAATTAACAAAATAATTGAATCTAATCTGATGACGAAGACAGAGCTGAATCTCATCTTCCATAAGTCACTTATCAACTTCAGAGATTCATAAAGATCTACCTTTTCAAACATAAATAAAAAAAATCTTGAAAATGATTTTCCCAGTGTAAATATATATACTCAACCTACCAAAAAGATAAATTAACTCCAAAAATTTCTTAGGGAAGATAATACATACATGGTACAAGGACATTTGCAGCTCAGTCATTGGCATCACAAACATTTGCTTCCAAACATTTGCATCCCCTCTTCTTACAAAGGGTTTGGACTTACAAATTAATTTTTTTAATCAATAAAATGCACACTACAAGGTAGTTGTAATCAAGGAATGTAAAAAAAAAGTTTTGATGCAGTCTCCCTTGTTCTGATAAAATAAATAAAACTGATTAAATTAGAGCTACCTTTTTATTCATTTTTCCAACAAAAATAAAAAGTTTCTATTCCAGTTAGTAATTTATTTATTTTTATATCAAAAACAATGAAAATAAATTTTCTATTTAATTATCAACAAAGTTCTTTTTTTTTTTTCAAGTTTTGATGCAGTTATCCTAGAAACAAATACAACAAAATTTTTTTTTAATTCAATTTTGCTATCTACAAAAATACTGGACACAAATGTTCTGGGTCACTAATCACCAGGATGCATTTGGCTGGGACACAATCAGCCTACTACATTTATATCAAACATTTTTTTTTTCTTTTTTAATGAAATGAATATGTGAACAGTTTTCCAGAAAGATAACATCTACCAGGTATACTAATAATAAATACTGGTATTAAGTATTTATAATTCTGTGGAAGATCAAATTAGCATAATTTCCAACAACTCAGGATTGAGAATTGATAATTCTAATTTAAGTTTTTTCTGCTTATGTTGCGTTAGTGTTGATGCTCTTAATAAAGGCCAGAATCCAATCCCCAACAGGAGTTAGTCTCATTGTGAGTCATCAGTTGAATACATCAAGGATAAACAGGAGAAGAAGATTAAGTGAGTAAAAGGACAATTCACTCTTTCATAATCACCTGCCTAAGCAATAGTAACAATATGGCTCTTGTATCTAAGGCCATCAAAATTAACAAATCAAATCTATTAGTACATGAAGTACTTTTGAAAACAATTAACACCATATTCACTTTGGTATTTTTAACTTCATTATTATTATTTATTATTTATTCACTTTTACTTCTTTTCCCCTCCATTTTGAGTGATGGGGGTGCATGAAAGAGATCAATGCAATGAAAGTGATGAAAGATATATAGATAAATAAATGAATAAAATAAATATACAGGTCTGGCTAATCACTCAATAGAAACTGTCAAGTGATCATCTTTTGCCAACAAGCCAGGTTGGGGGTGATCAATGGATAAGATACTTCTCTCACCTTTCATTGGGTAGCAATCACTGAAAACATCTGAATTTTAAAAAGACAACAGGTGACCATATTCCATAACAAATTGAACTCACCATTAAAAAAAGATGCAGGGGTGTAATTTGGAAAGAAAAAAAAAAAAAAACGTTTTCAGAAGGTGGCATAGTAGACTACTGAAGAAAATTTTCTAAGCTGCAATATGAAAGATGCATTTTGTACTGCTTTCACTCTAAACCCACGAGAGAATGGGTAGGGCATTTTTTTTTTTTAAATGTCCCAAAAAGGTAAATTTTCAAAAAATACAAAAAAATTTTCAGAAAAAGTCTAGTGGACTACTTTGCATTTTTTTTTTTAGCCTTGTAGGTTGATTGGTGCTGCTTGTAGATAATCCAGACTACAAAGCAGAAATTAGTGATGAATTTGGGATGAACTTTCATTACAGATCAAAACCCCCTCAACAACCTATTTTGGAATTTTTTTTTTTTTAAAGTTTTTCAGAAGATGTGTAGTAGATTAATGATGCAAATTTTCATGGCTGTAGCATGAAAGATACATTCTGTGATAACTCCCCACTTAAAAGAAGATTTTACAGTTGCACACAGAGACTGGTAAGGACATGAAGAAGTTGATATAATGAGATTATCTCTTGGTATAACAGCTTTACCATCCCTCAGACTGCTTCCTGATTCATTCCACTTATCTGTTCTCTCTTGCAACCAAGGGAAAGGGATGTTTTGATCACTAATATTTCCAGCCTGGTTTTGAAGAACTGAATGACTACATGAAATTCAAAATGAAATAGAATCATGAAATGTATGTCAATTGTTTAGTGTTTCAAAAATCTTTTTTCTGTTTATAGCTAATTTTTGTTCATTAGAAACAGTCAACCAAAATGTCAATACACATTAGTTTCTTTCGGTTTTCACTCCATTCTACCTGTGTATGTATATACAACATCTACAAGCGGCACCAATCAACCTATAAGCTGAAATTTGGCATAAGTAGTCAACTACACAACTAGAAAACTTCCTTTTTATTACATTACCCCCCTACATAGGGTTTGGGGGGGGAGGGATAATCTGCAATGGAAGTGTATGCCAAACTGGTCATCACTTATGCACGATTTTTTTTTTAGACTTGTTTATTTTTATTATATATAAAAAGGCAAATGAAACAGGTTGCGATTTGTTTTTACCAAAGGGCTGAAAAATAGAAAAAAAAAAAAGATTTTCTCAAGTAATTTTAGGTAAGTGTGAAGATTTTACAGCTGTGCATGTTATGTTAAAATGGCACATAAATAAAAAAGAAATTAGGAGAATTTACAAAAGAAAAACAGGACTGAATACATGAATTATAGTCTTTCTCGCTTTTAAAAACTAACAAAGTAGAAACGTGTACTATCAGAATATCTGAGGCTAAAACGACCAGGCAGAAAAATCTTACAACCCACTAACAGTGTGAGGGTGAAAATATATGTGCGTACTCTTAATCTTCTCTATTAAATATTTCTTCTATTCTTCAGTTCTCTCTTTCTATGTTCCTCTCTACAAACATAAGTGTTGAACTCTTTTGAATTTGGTTTTTCTAAACCTTCTTCAAAGAGAATCTAAATGAATCTTCCAACAAAAAAATATTAGATAATCATGAAAATCTTACACTACTTTTTCGATTATTTCAGGAATGTGATCTGAAATCACTTTAACCCTGACCCAGTTAAATCATCAGACGAGCCACCCATTTACATGATGTGCCCTTGAAATATTTTATATTCATATGTCTCTCGATACAAGCATTTAATCAATGCTCTCTAATAAACCTTGTACACTTGTCATGAAACAGAAATAATCACTAAAAGCAAAAATTAGGGCAAGGACTTCCAGATAGAGGAATTACGAAGTAAAGAAAAATCAATGAGGCCAGTAAATTTTGGGATATGTGACCAGCGAACTGAATTTCAGTATATATTTT
>OY735206.1:71748642-71751142 GCA_963457665.1 Thysanoteuthis rhombus
AAAATATGTAAATTAGTCCTGTATGAACTAATATAATATTGATTGACAGGATTTCATATATACTAAAATTCTATAGTCTCTACTTTGACTGGCCAATGTCTTATAAGCATAAAACTGTGCCTTCACACTAATATTGTACTTTTTATTTTTGAGTCATTATCAAATAATATACACGTATTATCACTGTGTGCATGTATCAAAACCATCACGTTTGTAGGTTGTGTGTATGAAGATTTCTGACTGAATATTTCCAACAATTTTTAAACTATTTGATTTAATGAAGTTCATTTCTTTTCAGAATATACTGTGGCAATGTTTGATGTTAAGAATGGCATGAAGAGGTAAAATTGAATTCAATTCTTAAAAAATCATAAACTTTGAACAAATCAAATGGAATTTTTTGATCCAGTTAATATGTATACCTCCAAGACAAGAATGAAGTGGGATTCAGACCCACTGCCAGGCTAGTCAATTAGATCATTCTGTGTGACAATCTCCTTTCCATTGTTATAAGAAGTGTCATTTTTCTTGTCATATCTGTAGAAATTTATTCCAATCTGTTTCAAAATTTATCAAACTGTATGATTCATTTTCTCTTGGAGGATCAAAATATATTTGTATATAAGGATAGGTGTTGTTTTTGTTTTTGTTTTTTTTGCAGGGAGGTTACATAAATTTCTTCAGATCTTTATAATGTAAATACAAAGCAAATAATAAAAAAGAATAATCGATTCCTCCATTTGCTAATGTCCTAACGATTGGTGACCTTCGTCTTTTTACTATATGACTTGTTGAATTTCTCACCACATTCAATTTTTTAATCCTTGTATCACAGTTTTATCATTTTAATGTCACACAATCTGCATTGATGAAAAATTTGAGATGTATATAACTGAGATTGGGATCATTATGATATTACTAGATAAAAAGATACACAAGCCTAGTTGGAAAAGAATCGGTTGAAAAGTCATAAAAATAAGATGTGTGACAGTCAACAATACAAATAGAATTTATGACTGATAAAATGTATTCAAAATCCTTTTCTAATTTTTAACTTTTTATTATTTGGTTGGAGACTTTCTGCCAACCCTGATATAAGAAATGCATGTTCCAGTTTTGTTAGATAATAGATGAAAGTCTGCCACCAGTCTATTTCTGTATGCATATTCACGTCTTGAATAATATACTTGATTTTCTACCTTCTGTCACATTCTGTCAACTCTTGACAAATAGTTTTGTACCCTGGCAAATTAGCTCGAAGGGAGACCCACAAGTTTTGAATCCATCAACTTCTATTTTTAAATACTTTCCAAACTTCTATTCAACCAACTGAAGCTTAATATCCTCAATACACTTTGTGTCAAATACATTGGCTGAAATCAGTTTTTAAATCGGTCTTTTTGTCATTTTCTTGGTCCAAAACTCTTAGTGACATGACTGGCCAATTTGCAATAATCCATTTTTCCACGTGGAATATCAGAATCCAGCTGCATCTTTGACATATTACACTTTGTAACCACTGAATAGAGTACACTTCACATCACTTCATCACAATGTAATGTCTACTTTAAAGTAATTTTGATCAATTATTAGAAAATTAAACTATCCTTCAAATTTTCAATCTCTCCATAGAATGAAAAAGGTAAGCATAAATCTGTTAATTTTATTCAAATGAAAGATCAAAAAAATTGTCTTTTATTTAAATCAAGGATTTTTTTTTCTCTACAAGATTTTTTTAGACATATATTCTGAAAATTTAGCACATTATTTCAGATATGGCATTTACTTGGTAATAACTTTTTTGTTTTGATCAGAAGGGGTGATAATTCGAGCTTTATCTCAGAGACTGAGCACAAACAGACATTGGAATTTGGTCTGCGTCAAGAGTCTGCTATTGATTCAAATTCAATGCTATTCAGATGCCTGTTTTGGGTGAAATAGCTTGGATTATCTCCCCTTCTGGCCAAATCTAACAACTCTCCACTGAGCTATACCTGCAAACATATTTTTATCTCTTTCAATCTTTAGAAACCTGGAGTTTTGATACTTGGAAGACTCTGTCTTATTATCTGTGCATTTGTGAATTGAGTCTTTTTTTTTTTCATCTGAATTTTCTTATGAATGTAGCTATCCAATCAGTTTTGTTTTGATGATAGACAATTGAAGTATGAAAATATCTCAATTATGTCTAGAATTATGTTTGAGAGTTGATCTCCTCTTCAGTATGTTTCGAACTGAGTAACAGGTTTTGACATTGTTTTTTTTTTTTTTCTCCAGATGGAATGCTACTTTTATGGATTATTCTTCTCACATTGCTCCTGATGCAGCTGACTATGGTGAGTTTTGAAGGAAGCAGACAACTATGCCTGAGTTTCTCCTCTTATTTGACTTCAGGCTATATTGTTAGGATTATTTTGACCTGCATAGGCCTATATTTAGTCTAGCCTAAAAATTGCTGTTGAATAATAAACTTATGGAAAAAAGTGGATCAAATTATATA
>OY735206.1:71761142-71808642 GCA_963457665.1 Thysanoteuthis rhombus
GATGAGGATACTGTCACAGTTGCAGTAAGTTTCTTTCCTAATTGACATTCATTTCTGAGAGTTTGATTTGTTGGCTAACACACATTTTTGTTCTTTGGGTTTTCTTTTCTTTGACAAGTAGTTCTCAAGACATAGATATATTTGCCATGGTATGTGTGTAGAATTTATTAAAATCATAAATAAGTTTACTTGCTGAGTTAAGTAGCTATAATTATTACGCCATTGATGTAATCTCAGATGCCAGTTAGCGGTGACTACCAATAAAATTCCTTTACTCTTTACCTGTTAATGTCAGTGGATTGTCTGAGAAATTTCTTTTACAATCCTTGAAATATTGATAATAATATCTCAACTTAATTTTTCTCTCTAGAAATTGATCAAAATCCTGGCTGAAATTCTTATTTGTCCACTATGTATAATCAATAAACATTATAATAACATAATTAATAATTAAGTCAAAAACCTCCCTAGTGGCTGAGATAGTTGTTATTCCCTGTTCAAGTGTGGTAAGAAGCAAGGATCTCAAATGATGGAATTTTTTCTGAACAAGAGCAAGGACTTTGTGAAAGAAATTTGAACGAATTCAGCTATTATTCTATTTTCATTTTCTATATTCTCAGCCCAGAAATAAAGTTCGTCTGATTGAGGGTCCACCATCTCATGAGCAAGAAAATCACACTGGAAGTTCAACTTACCCTAATATCCAGGGAAATACAAATCAGAATACAGCTGTACTTATCATGGGTGAGTATGACTGTTTGTTGTACTACACCTTCAGTTCTTGTCATGTGAATTACTTACCTTTATGTCTGCTAATTTAATCATTCGTTACTATCCTTTCAGACAGGGGGGAGTGCTACTCCTATCCCCAGTAGATTAGAGTGTACTCAATTAGCTCCTGAGTACCCTGGGAAATTTTTAAAATTTAGGTTGATTTCCTCCTCCTTTAGTCACCCAAAGATGATTCATGTTTATTTTTTCCAAGCGCACTTAGTTATTTTCTATGTTCCCCGTGCTTTGATATCCTATCTTTATATTTAAAGATCTACCTTGTGATCTATTCATTTTGTCTAAGAAGAAATAAAAAGACATTCATTCTTGAAATTTACTATGCATTGAATAATCAATCCAAAAGCAAATATGCATTTTATCAGATCTTATGTGCTCTATACGTTATAATGATACTTGTAAAATCGTAGTTGACCTGAGAAAGTGGGGTAGTTCTCTTGTCACAGCTGAAATGTGATAATTCCTGCAAGGTGAGAATGATCGATCAAACTTCTGCTGGTGTATTGCTATGGTGTTTGTGTTATCAGTAGCATCTCAAGTTGGATGAAACATATTTAATGAAATTTAGGTAAGAAATAGCTTTTGAAATTCTGAGGCTAAAAATCAAATGTTTTCAATTTTTTGTTTTTAATTAGTTTAAGTTAGATGTTTTGAAGCAAATTAAATGAAAATGATAAGTTTGAATTTAGTAAAATGATTTTGAGACATACTATTAAAAAAATTACATGTCTAAAGTAAACTGAAGAAAATTCTGTACTTTGAAAATAGAACAATGTTTTAATCATAAATAGATTATTTATAAATAGAAATTGCAACTTGTCCATTTAATTGAGGAAGAAAAATTAACAAACATCATTGTTCTTAACTTCAAGACAGTATTCTTTATGAAAAATATTCCTTTTGTACATTGCCTTACATTTCTATTCTCCAATGCTGTTAATCTATAAAAGCAATACTCAGTTGTCTTTGGCTAAATACTGGTTGTGTATCATTTCAACATTACCTAAGGCTTTATTTGTTATTTAATTGCATTGATATTTTTCCATCTTCATAGTATCATAAATAGAGCTGTGGGTAGTAGGGTAACGATAAGTCGATCGGGATAGTAGTATTACATTAAACACATTCTGAATACATCAGTAGAAATGAACAAGTCAAAAAATTAAATGATTTATCAGAATCGAATTTCCCCTGCCTCTCTCGGACAGGTTATCATGAGGTTCCAGAAGAATCTTGGAGACGGATGTACCCAGCTTTACGAATCACTGGAGAAAAACGTATCTTCATCCCTTCAGTCTACAACAGCATCAACAACAAAAAAAATAATTCCAATAAAACAGAATTGAAGGCTAGTTCCAGTGACAACCAACCAATGACTTTTTCAACTGATGGGATGCAGATTCTCCTCACATTATTGTTTGCCTTGGCTGGCATGGCCGTTTTCATAATCATTTACATTCCAAGAGTATGTATCACGCTTGTGTTTTATTACAGTACACATCTCTGATTCTCTATCAAGATACAAAGTTTACAGCCAAGACTGGCTGCTTATCAATACCCTAATATTTAAATTCTATATTAAAATGTCCTATCATATCATTGTAGAGAATAATCTTAAAGTAGAAATTTTCATTTTATCGGTTTTGTACTACAGTAGAACTTCAAAATTACATGAAATAATCCCACTAGAAGAGTCTGCTCTGATTGTCTGACAAATCTTAGCTTGCACTTGAATAGGAAGATCAGATGTCATTTGTTGCTTTAGTAAACATTTCAAAATGCAACATCTTACCATCAAGGAAATAGTTAATGAGATTAAAAACGTATGATAAAGAATATCTATTTACTGATACTTTGGAAACTTAGTAGGCTTTGACTTCATTCAAATATCCTTCCTCTTTATATAATGAGAAAGAGAATAATTTCTCAAATATTTTTTGTAGTTTAATCCAACCATTTCGAATGAAACTTTCTGCTAAATGTTTTATATCCTCATTGAAAATTATTTTCCAAAATGGTATTGATAAATCAACTACTTGTGTGATGTCTACTAAGGTAGAATTATTGCCATAATTTTTTTTTTCTTCATAAAGAATTTGTCGTTTCAATTCCATTCCATTAGATAAATAATTGTAAATCACTTATTTTTTCACTACTATTTACCTTCATAATTGGTTTCGCTTTATTTTATCATAACTAAAAACCAAGCTGTGTACCTGTGCTGTTATTTCATTTACTCACTGCTGAAGAGAACCCAGCCTGAGTTGCAATGAAGAAAAAAAAATTTTCAAAAAAAAAAGTAACAACAATTAAAATGATTGTGACAAGATTGACATGTGCTGATACCCTAGTCTAAACACATCATGTTTCGGGTCTTCCTACTTCATACACCCTCCTCCAGGTGACCCCACTGGGGTTGATCAGACCCCAGTGAGTGTCCAGACAGCAAGCTACTAGCACCCCATGACTCCTCTTTTGAGTCACAACCATCTTGATGATTTCTCTGCTGCTTTGTTGATTCTGTGACAGACTCTCCTTTTCCTTTTTCCTCCTATTCCTAAAGTAAATAGTAGTAAAAAAAATTATAATAAGTTGTCAATGGTTGGTTTTTCAACAAAAAAAATTTAATTTTCCATTTTGAAATTTGTTTTGTATTTTATGTTCATGTTAAAAAAATATGATGTACTTTGCTCATAAATTTCCCCTCATTACTTTGGGTAATATTTTGACTTTCAGCAAACTGAACAATCACTGCAAAGGTTTTTACAGCAGCAACAGCAGCAGGCTGTTTTCCAAGACAGTTGCTCAGAATCATCACAGAACAATTCACAGACTGACTCAATTAGTAATAACATTGTGCCAAATAATGTTAAGTCCCTTCCAGGTATGTAGCTTGCTTATATCTTCTAACCTCTCACCCTCCCCCTGTGTGTGTGTGTGTGAGTGTGTGTGTCTAAAAAACTTTAAACACTAAATATAAATTCTTTTTTTAATTTTAAATTCATGTCATTTCAGTCAATTATTTCCAAATATCTGTAAATACAATTCATATAAGCTTTTCAAATTCAATTAGATTCTATGGTACTATATGTGAATTTTCCTTGTTCAGTTCATCAGTTTATTTTATATGGGGTATTATCATGTTTTGTATATGAATGTTATTTTATGCTATATATCATTTGATTTCTTGAAACAAAGAGCTTACTTACGAAGGTCACTCAAAAATTGTATTTGATGATGAGGGATCAGTAAGTAGAACAGATGTGACTCGTTGTGTTTGTGTCACTTCTGTTTACTATCTTTCATTCATATCAATATGGTTTGCATGCAGTTAGATTAACCCGGCATAACAGATTTAATATCAGATTGCATACAAACCAACTTATGATATCATCTTTAAATGTACCTGTTAATCATAAAAAATTTGATTCTGTTTTCTACTGATTTATTCAACTGAAGAATTTGACAAAATATTTCAAGATCTCTATCCTTTGATTGAATTACACTCACTTCCATCAATATCTTAAATTTCTTCTAAATTAGCTTTTTATATATGGTTGAGACAAAACCAAATAGCAGTCTAGTGGTTAGTAACACCATATGGACTATTCCATAAATAAACTTCAGACATTTGTTGTTTAGTATTACATGTTCAATCTCCCATCACACTCAGATACGTATCAGTCAGACAAATGGATCTGAGCCAAATATTCCCCCCCATCCCTATATATAATATATATCTATATAAATGCACAAATTTGTTTGTCTGTAACAATGTTAAAAAGGATCCGAATAGATGGTCTTCACAGGCCTTCCTTATGTCACAAGGGGGTGTGCAGAAGGTCCTTCAATGTGAGTAATGGCAAAAAAGAAAGAACCAGCCTGACTGATGGTTCTCAGACTAGCTAGATTGGCCTCTTTTTGACTAGATATGGCCAATCTTTTACAAATTTATCTACAATAGCTGTTCATATAAATGAATTTTGCTCAACATTCAGTTTATTTTCCATTACTTTTTTTTTATCTATGATGTAACTATAATGCTAAACTAAATCATTATTTGTGAAAAAAAAAATGATTAGGGTGGAAACAAATTGTTTTATGAATTTTATATTATCAGAATCTTAAACCCAAACTTCACCTTCCTAATGTTTTAATAATGGTGACACTAAACGCTGCGCAAAATCCATTGACCTATCGGATGTTTGTGTGTGTGAACCTTTCCAAGGGTATTGAACACCAATGCCAAGATTCAATTGCACAACCTGCAAATTATTACATTGAAGACACTCAATTTTTATGCTCCCACCACTCCACCTCCCCACTGCGTTGTGTCAGAAGACATTTAGTAAAGAACAAATTTTATTTCTTTATTGTCAGAGATATACACATATAATGTCATCAGCCTTTTAGCATCCATTTTTGGACATGAACTTTCCCCAAGATTTGCCAGAACTTTCTAACATGCTAGTTGCAGAGTCAATACTTTCTAAACTTGTCTAGTTTGTCTCGTCATCTTATATTCTGCTGGCCAGAGTTTTGTAAGTGAGTCTTGATATTCAGTGGTTGTCTGACATTCTTGCAATATCTTTTCTCATGGATTCTATGATATATTGTGCTATCTTGTGATCTTTCCATGTGATGTTGAGCATGATTCTTCCATATGCACACTCAATTAGTAGAAACTGTTGAAGATAAGTTTCAGACTTATTATCAGTTGTTTGCAAGAGGCAAAATCCAATTATGTCAGAGTGCTGCATCCCTATTCTTATTTAAATTCAATGTTGGAACAAATTCATTCAGGATTGCCATTTATTTTTTTTATTTCATTTATTTTTTATTTTTTTTGTTGCTTCCATGCTCATTGATATAGATATCTTTTGACTTGGAAAACAGAATGTAGCTTCTAGAATGATTATATAATGTTTATTTTTTCTGCAGATGGAATGATTCATGTTGGCAAAATTGGTTTTTTCCCTGATGAAATTCTTGGACATGGCTGTGAAGGAACCATTGTCTTTAAGTGAGTATATGATTTTACTTTGTCTGAATTTTGTTTTCACTTTCAAGGATGAATAATGGCATTTTCTGTTTATTTTTCAATCATCCACTCTAGGATTAAGCTAAAGAATGGCCATCTACTCTTAACAACTGTGGAATACATTCTTATTTGCCTTGGAATAAACTTGTTACTTCATATTTACTTGGAAAACTTGATGAAATATTTGACTGGTATTTTGTAATATTTACAATATCCATGTTTTGTATAAATCTGCTTTTAAAGTGCAAATGCTCCCTCTGACTAACTAAAATTATAATTTTCTCTCTCTCTCTTCAGAGGCAAATTTGACAATCGTGATGTGGCTGTAAAACGTTTGCTCCCTGGGTGTTTTAGTCTTGCTGACCGGGAAGTCGAACTCCTACGAGAATCTGACCAACATCCAAATGTTGTTAGATACTTTTGCACGGTAATTTTTATCTGTTGAGGTTTTTTTTTTTTTTGCTTTTGTAACTTTTAATTTAGATTATAAGACAAATGATCTACTACAATATTTGGCAGACTATAGCTCACTACAACTTGTCCCAGCCCCATCCATATCAAGCTTCAGTAGACAGCTCCCTAGTCGTAATATTAGTACACTGAACAGTCATTTGATCAATAAAAATTATGCAAATATTACACTGTCTTATATAAAGTTTTGTAAAGCATCGCCATACCCACCTTAAATGGTGTACCTCTTTCTTACATCTCTACCATAGACCACTAAACATTTTTTTTTCCCTTATCAAGCATTACATTGATAACCTTTGATATTCCAAGTGGATATAATGATTGATTTTTTTATTACTAAATTGAATCAGTTCACCACCAAAGTCCTGTTAAATAGTCTGTTATACTTTCTTTCATTTTCTGCCATTATATTAATCACAAATAACACGTGAACCTTCATGCAAGAAAATCACAATTGTTTGCTCTATTTGAAATATAAGATTTCATCTTTGACTTGTATATAACACTTTGTGGATTTGAAACTCGCAATTGTTTAAAACAAAGATTAGCAAATCTGAATACATTCAAAAATTTTGAAAGAAGTAGCTTTTTACTGATTTCACAGATTTTGTTAATATGAAAAGCATGTGATGTCTTTGTTACCTAATGGTTTTATGTTACATCATTCTTGATAACTTTCACATAATTTTTTCTTTTTTTTTTTCTCAAAGGAAACAGACAGCCAATTCCGCTATATTGCCTTAGAACTCTGCGTAGCCACTCTGGAAGATTTTGTAGAAGAAAAGATTCCATCTCTCAAGGAACTTGACCATCTATTGCTGCTTCGTCAAGCAATAGCCGGCATTGCTCATCTCCATTCGTTAGATATAGGTAGGCAAAATGACAATGTGTACGTACAACTGGCTGTTTAATTATTTATTTTTCAAACTATGTAAAAATGTGCATTAACAATACATCATGCAGAGTCTTTAACCTTAGAACATCTATGTTTATATCATTTTTTTTCTTCAGTTCACAGAGATATAAAGCCTCACAATGTTCTTATTTCCACTTGTGGCAAGAAGGAAATGTCTGCTATGATTTCCGACTTTGGTTTGTGTAAGAAATTAGCACCAGGACGTGTCTCATTCTCCCGCAGTTCTGGAGTAACAGGCACTGAAGGCTGGATTGCCCCAGAACTAATTGCTGCCTCTGATTCCCAAAAAATTGTAAGTGTCTCCAGTAAATATCTACTCTTTGACACTTTCTCTTTTAAAAATCCCACAGTATTATCTGAAATTTCAAAAAGAAAATGAATTTATGAAAAGAATAGTATCTGAATTTGAATCTTAAAAAACCAACTACTAATATTTAAACTTCCTCTTCCTCAAAGTTATAAAACTATGAATATTTTAGCTTCATTTTCTCCTCTTATATTCTATAACAACTGATATATATCTTTGAGTGTTGATTCTTTTCCATCCAGAAACTCTTCAAATCAGCTCAATATAAAACACTCTATCAGCGTAAACACAACTAATCACAATCTGCAACAAAATGAATTTGCTGCCATCTCTTTTCTTTTTTTTCTTTCAATCAAGAATAAATAAGTGAATCACCAAAGCTGACTAAACTTTTTATCTTGTAATCTTTTTTCTTTTTTGTTTATGATAAATGAAAAGGCAAGTCTCATATTGATGAATCAGTGGTTTAGTAACAAAAATCTCAGAACGTCTGAGAATTTCTAATTTCATTAACTTTCTGCATATTACAATATTTGTATCTATTTCAGACATGTGCTGTTGATATTTTTTCTGCTGGATGTGTTATGTATTATGTTAAATCAAAAGGCAAACATCCATTTGGACCCAGTTTAAAAAGGCAGGCCAACATTATGGCAGGATACTATTGTTTAAGTGAACTTGCTGAAGAAAGTAAGTACGTCTTTTTTTTTTTCTTTTGAATCTCTTTAGTTAAATGATAACTCTGTATGCATTCAGAATCTTTACAAATGTGCCATAAGCTTTTTTGAATACATCACTAAATATTGTTTCTTCTCATAAATACTCAGCGATTGCATTTACCACTCATGCCTCTCATGAGTTTTTAAGTTTTTCATATAAATTGATGTTTTTTTTTCATTTAATAATTGCTTTGAGATTCCTGGCCAGAGCCTGATCTTTTTCTATTCGTTATACCGTAGATAATCAGTACTGTGTTTAAATAATTGTAAAACAAACCCATACGCCTACATAATGATTAATGTATCTCACTAAATTAATGCTTTTATCCGTGATGATTTAACCCTTCAAATACTATTTCATTCAGATTTGTAAGACAGAAAATGTTTGATAACTAAATTGGTCTCTCACTTCACTAAGAAATAAGACTGACTAACTTCTATTCCCGATATATCTCATATACCTTTTTTTGTTCTTTTTCTAGAATATTTTCTAGATCGCAGTTTAATTCAAAAAATGATTTCCTTTGATCCAAAAGAAAGGCCAACTGCTAAATATATTTTGAAACATCCATTTTTCTGGAAATATGATCAGCAGCTTCGGTTTTTCCAGGTAAGAATCTTTATACCAGTTCCTTACATGCACATCAGCCATTGTGAGCAGTTTGTTTCATTGTTATGTATAACCAAGGTTTACAAGGAGTCTGTAGTGTTTAAAAGTTGTAATCTTCATCTGCTCTTAAGACTATTGAAAGCAAGTAATCATGGTATTCTTTTTAAATTGTTAGTTAGTTCTCAACAATTGTGGTTATGTAAGAGATGAAAATTATGCTCACCATCGGTGTTTTTATTGAGAAGAATATATTAATGAAAAAATTGACTGATTTTAAAGAATTATATTTGACTATTCTGCGAAAAAGTGATTAAAAATGTCTTGAATTGGTGGTCTCGGATACTATTTTTGGAAGTATATCTTCTTTTATTTTCCATTAGACCTTCACTCAATACTAGTCTAAAAGCTTCACACAAAATGGTATTATTAGATTAATCAAGGGTAACTAGCTGTTTGTCAACAATTATGAACTCATGGCTAAAAGCAGTATGAATAAAAGATATTATTGAAATGATGATTTTATCATTACTGTAAAGCACCTCTCTCTTAGTCCCTTTAGCAAATTTCCTTTCTAAAGAGAAGTCTTTATCTTCCAATGAAGCAGCAGTGGGGTTACTCATAAAAAAAGATGAAGTGACAGAATTTGACTTGGAAAAAATGAGGAACAACAGTTTACACTGCAACTGAGTTTCTTATTTGTAGAAATACAATTCCATTTTTACTTTTTTTCTTGATCTCTTGTTGGTGTAAATATTGGGGTTGGGATTGTGGCTTCTTCTTTAATTTAGAGGTTTGTTTTTTCTTTTACGTCTCTGATGCTGTAAGAGAGATGGAGCAAGAGTGTTTCTTAAGTTTGAACATGCCCTGCACAGCCATAGGATAAGTCTAATGACTTGTTGTGGCTACTAGAAATTCTAGCTCTCAGCTACACCTGGCTAATGGCAGCAGGTATTTCTAAGAGTCTGGTTATGTTGCCATAACTGGAAGATCCTCATAGGTAAGTTTTCTAATTACAATAACAGTATACAAGAAAAAATGTCAAAGTAATTCAATATCACTTGTATAATGTATTGTTTTTTTTCATAATCTAAAAACATCTAACTTCTGAAGATGTATAAATCTGGGTCCCTTGGCATTGCAGAATGCATCTTCATTGCTACACAAAACTTGAAACCATTTCTATTCTGTTTTATTTGGGGGGGAGGTGAAATATATCATTTCCCAAGAAAGAATGTATCTGCTTTTCCACTCCTTATCATCTGACAAGTTTTTTCATTTCCTCAGGATGTCAGTGACAGAACGGAGAAAGAAAAGGCTGAAACTTGTGAAGTGGTTCAGCGGTTGGAAACTGGTAGTGATCTCATAATCAAAAATGATTGGAAAAAACATATAACTGAAGAATTGCAGGAAGGTAAGCATCCTCACACAATTTTTCATGATTTTTATACCAAAATCAAATGATCATTTTTTTTAACTATGTATCATAAGTGAATTTTATTTTATACTGTACACAACCTCATAAGTTTCAGTCTGTAAAAAGCATACTCATTGTGCCACACTTTGACATAACAAGGGACTTTCAATAAATTACTCCTTTGAAAGTATGCGGTTGGTCATAGATATTCAAGATTTTGTGCTTCCAAGAAAATTTTGCATAGCATTATCCTCCCTCCTGTTTTTCTACCAGGGTGGCGTGCAAGAGAACTTACCATGTATGTCAATGGAGCGTAGAAGTTGACCTCCAAATATTGAGGTGTTGATTCAGGGTTAGGCCTACATTCATCTCTTATATCTGATGCCCTGGTGTGCTCAAAACTGAAATAGGGAGAGCAAAATAAGGCAGCTCTACTTCCAAGTTCAGTATTCACAGTCCATCAACTGTTCAGAATGGTGTCAGGTGGTGATCACTTTTTTTATTTCATTACTGTCTGTTTGGTTACTAGTTCCTATTTTAGTACCTTTTCTATGATAAAATTATTATGGGAGAGTGGCCCTTCTTCTGTCAACAATTGTGGTGTGTGTGAGTGATATGATCATAGCCAAGATGACTGGCAATATTTAATAATGATAATAAAATGGTTCAGTGGGAAGGAAATGTTTCACCATATTTGGAGGTATGTTATTTTATAAGCCATGCTTTGTAATGTGCCTTGAGTTATTCTTTTCTATCTTCTGGCTTGGTTTTCAGATTTAAGAAAATTTCGAACATACAATGGAAAGTCTGTCAGAGATTTATTGCGAGCAATGAGAAATAAGGTAAAATTTGTTCCAGATTTTTTTGCCTTTACTTATTATAGTCAAGAAATGTTGATGCTTTTAAACTATATTTAAATTCAGAATTAGTCTACCCAACGGCATCTCTTAAATAGCATAACAGATCTAATCTCACGTGTACTCTTGGTAGTATTTATATTTTGAACATTAAAACATGATCAAGTTTTAAAAATATGTTTTGACTCATCTCTCTCTATCCTAAAAAATCTGTATTTATATTAAATAAGCTGGTAACAAACTAAGTAGAAAACTGTGATGAGGCTTTTTTCCATTATAAGTAATATATAAGTATTATATGTATTAGAAGTAATATATAAGTATTATATGTATTATAAGTAGTATATATGTATTATATGTATTATAAGTAATATATAAGTATTATATGTATTAGAAGTAATATATAGCTGAGGAAATGACTATAGGATAATTTTCATACAACATTCAATTTGGTTCCATAATAAACTCTAAATGTACAAAATTATTTACTTAAATCTTTTGGTGAGCATCTTGAAGTTTCTAGCTGAGTAATTTTTTCATTTGTCTTCATTCCAGTGGGTAATGAAATTTTCTTCTATTGATCATAAGTTTTCAAAACAGAATTAAAGGATATTGATATTTGCCTCACTGTTCCAAGGTCTTTTGCAAATAATTTTGACTATTTCAGCTTAGTTAGAACATTATGCAAACTTGTAGATGATAAAAAGGTGCGGGTCAACTTGACAGAAGATATCGATTTTTCATTTTACATTGATGAAAATTAATGTTTGGTACCATGTGACTCATATAGATGTTGATGTATCAAAAAACTCTTTCTTCTTAATAAGTTTTTCTTTCTGTTTCCTACAGAAACATCATTACCGAGAACTTCCAGAAACTGTTCAGAAATCGCTGGGCTCAATTCCTTCAGGTTTCGTGGAATACTTTACCTCTCGTTTCCCCCGTCTTCTGCTGCACACATATGAAGCAGCAAATTGCTGTAACACAGAAAGTACACTATCTCAATATTATGACACTTAGGTACTTGGAAGAAGTTCTCCTGCAGTCTGTGATCTTACTTAATCTTGAAAAATATCCCTTTTCCTCATATCAAACTTTACATTCTCTTACCCAGTTTTTCTTACATTACATCTCTCCCCATTAATTCTAAGACTTTTAGCAAAAGGAAGAAAAAAGATTTTAGGCAATTGTGAGATCTACCAAAAACTATCCTGCTTAAGACAATAAAAATTCAACTTTTCAGTATGATACTATATTGCTTACATCCATGGTTGTAATGTTAGGGGAAAAAAAGTTAATTTTATGATTGCAAGAGAAGCTGGTGCTTAATTGGGTGGTTGCTGTTCTAACATTTTATCTTTAGTCTGTAAATCTGTCCCTAAGCATTTAGTCTCAAAATTTTACCTTTCCTTTCTTCAACTTGTACAAAATATTTTTCTGTTTATAGATTTCAACTAAATTTTCACGATAGGCCTTTTTTTTACTATGATAGAGGAAATATTTAAAAATCTTAGTCTATATTTTTTCTGACTTTTTTTATTATAATACACAAAAATTCTTGTGTTCATTTTTTTTATTTTGTTCTCTCTCTCTCTAAAATTGACTTCCACAATAACTCCAACAAAAAAAAAATGACCATTTTTTAATTTACTAAAGTTATGCTTAAATCCATAATCTTTTTTTTTTTTGATCATCTGAAATATTTCTTCATTTTTCTTTCATTGAAAATATTTTCACATTTGCTTGCAATTTAATTTCAATTAAAACATCATCTTTTTTTTTTTTTTCAACAATTTTTTAAAAAATTTTATCAATCTGAATTGTCCAAATTTTTTATAAAAATTCTTTAAATTGAAATATATTTTTATGAAGTATCTTTTTACATGTCAGCATTTTGTACTGCTTAAATTAGACTGATTTATTAAATCCTTTGTTTTTGAATCGACTGATGTAAAGATTTGATGTTGACTGGTCTTATTTGTCGAAAGAATGCAGTACAGAATCTTTATGGTTGATTGACTTGTTGACTTACTGCTAAATTAGAAACAACTTTCGCTGCTTCAAAAGTTGTCAAACCTTTCAATCGCCATATTTGGAAATATAAAGGAGGAACAACCCTTTTGTCAATGGTAATTTGTATTCCAAGTATGACGCAGGCTCCACCACTTTGAAAGTGGCAAGCTTGTCGTGGACATTTCTAATTTTGCTGAGAAATGTTGCAAAAAACAACACTTCAACTTTTTATGAAGGAATGATCATTCCAGGTTTTCAAGAACTTACCTAGTCTTTAAAAAGAGAGACAGTGGGATGAGAAGTCTGCCTACCTGCATTGAATGGAGGGTTCAACTCAAGATTCTGAAAACATTACCAAATACAACAAATATTTTATGACAGCCATAAGGTAAAACGGTTGAAATATTGTGAGCATATAAACAACCAAAATGAGGATAATAGTCCAAATGAATCCATGTAAAATGATAATTCCTCATCTCAAAATTTCAGACAGAAATTACTTTAATCTCTGCTGTATTTTTTAAACTTTTAAATGTTTCCCTGATTCAATTTAAGTTAATGTACTGCATTTTGCTTACATGAAAATATAAGCAAAATGCAGTACATTAACTTTAGATCAACTGACATTCACAAATGAGATAAGATCTGGATTTAGTCTAATACCTCATGACATTTCCAAAAGCTTTTTAATTTACTAATGGGCCCTATTTTTTTGGGGGGGGGGGTGAAATATTGAAAACATGATAAGTCCAAATTTGATGTGCATGTGAGTTACAGTATAGAAATGCATAATAGCTTTAAAATTAATACATACTAAGATGTAATTTAGAAACAACTTTACCAAGTAAAACTGCCTTGTGGTGTTTGACTTATTAGAACTTAATTTCTTTGAGCCTACTTTTTTCATCTTAATTTGGTCGAAGTAATTACTTGCAAGTTTATGATGTTCACAAATGCCCACTATCACTTGAATTTTAGGTGCAATCTCAAAGAATATATTTGTAAGTGAGCAAAGAACATTCAAAGTTTATATTCTGCAGTATCTATCAAGAAGAAAGCCGACTTTTCTGTTATGATCTTGGTTTATACTTGTCTTAGTTATCAGTCATTTGTATGGGGGTGGGTATACTTTTTGTTATTACTCAAATTACCTTTTCTTTATTTGCACAATATTTGACTCATCTTTGAATTTCCTTATTTTAGGTTATTCTTTTTGTTGACATCAAAAGTTTCTCCAGATTTTAATGATCACATTTCAAGAAAGCCCGTGTGATATGAAATTAAAGGAGGCTTATTTCTGGCCTTATAGCTGAAATAAGCTTACTTCAACTTTTTTTTTTCTTGAAATGAATATTATACTGGCTTTCTTAAAATTTGATTATTTCAAAACTTTTTGCTATAAAAAGGTAACCATTTGATTGCATATTTCTACAAATATGTACAATGAAGACTTTCCAATTGGGACTAAATTCAACATCAGTTTTGAGATAGATTTTTTGTTCATTTTTTTTTTTCCCCCCATTCACATCGTAACTGGTCCATTCTCTGGTCATCATAAGGTGCTTTCCTATTTGAAGAGAGCCATTCAGAAAATAACCAGAGAGGATACTAATGAAGGAATTGAGACGTAATGATACTCGATCTCTCAATTTTACACAAATCCTCTTTGGGTTTTATGACTTGACAAATGATTTATGAATATATGCATAAGTTTATTATGCTTTGGGCCTATTTAATATTTCAAGAGTTTTGATCCTTTCTGAGGTACCAACTCAAAAGGTATGTATGTAGGTTGACAGTCAATGAGAGCCAAGTCAAAACATCATGAAAACATTGAAGATATTAGTTTAGTTTTAACAATACTTCATGTCTAAACATAAAAAGAAAAAGCTGTCATGTATGAAAAAGATTCCCCCAAATTGTTGAATATAATTAGTTATCAATGACTTTCATGTTGAATTGTAATCATGAAAGATTTTTTTTATTGTAACATTTTGAAAAGGCTCTGAATGACAGTCCTAACAGGAAGAAATCATTAACTTCTCATGCTAATTCTGATATTAAACAATTTTTTCTTCTGTAACAGTATCAGAATGCTAGCAAAGAAATCAGAAATAAGCTATCAGCTGAATATTAACCATTATCAAATATGCTAGGACTGTAAGTAAATGATTTTTGTCCTTGAAACATTTTTCCATCAATTATTTTTCAATTTAACCTATCTACTGAAAAGCCCTTTCTAATATAGAAATTCAACATATCTCTTTAATTACTGCTATATCTGACCTTTGTTTTTCACCAAATAGTTTTTATTTATACATTTCTTTTAATTTTTATCTATATTTTTCTTTATATATATTATATACATAAAGAATATTTACTTTTTTTTTTTTTTTTTTTTTTTTTTTTTTTTTTCCCCTCAAGTAAACAGACAAATTTCTGATATTCAGAAATCTTGTGCTGTGACCCCTGGAAATATGTTAATAACAATATTTTCTATACAACATTCCTGAAGATCATGAAGATCATTATTTACAGTGGCTGCAGAGTACAGCGAGAGGATTTAACGAAATTTGTGACAACAAGTTATATTTGCTTATATAAATAATGCATGTCTAATAGAAAGATATCTATATTGACAGCAACATTCAAGAATAAAGATAGACAATAACAAAAAGAGAGCAATTAATTCTTGAAAAAATATGGAATAAGTCATTTTTAACAAACACTATTGAAAGAGATACAATACCTCATAATTACACTTTATAAGGATTCAAATATTAAAGACTTCCAATTTTTTTTCCTTTGATATTGGCACTTTGTGTAAAGAAGCCCTTCTTAACTTCTGTTATTGAATCACCATAGCCAGTATCACCAACCCAACCAAAAAATTTGGTGGCTTGATATTCTTCCTTTTTCACTCATCTTTCATTACTCATAGTCACATTTTTTTGGCATAGAGCCTTAGAAATTTACATGTGTAGTCCAGTAGCCATCTAAGAACATTTTCATTTTTCGAAATCTATCTTCTTACACTTGATTTTTGGGGGAGGGGGGTGATTTACCATAATAATCCATTATGAAATGGACACATCTTTTTTGCCATCACCATGACGTAGTATTATGAGGTAGGCGTTAGTGGAAAAGCTCGGTTGGAATGTGAGACTGAGGAAATATATTGTTTCATTTTTTATTTTTTATTAAACAAAAATCACATCTTATTTTTGATCGACTGGTTCTGTAACACCCGTACGAAACTGACAACATCAATAGGTTGCATGTCAGTACCTTTGATCTCACCAGACCAATGTAACCTTGTATCACTATCTGAAGAGTTGGGAAGGGTAAATGGGTAAGTAAAGTCTAGTGTGACATGGGGATAACTGTACAATAGGGGTTTTGTGACAAAAATGAAGCAACTAGGCTACGGTGATTCAAACAAGTGGCAATATCAATTAATAAGATGATGTGTATGAAAACAAGGAAGTAATACCTGATTTACTTCGAGTGAAATCAACTCAAAGATCTAGTGCAATTATTGAGGGGCTAAAAATCCATAGAAATAAATCCCACTAAAAATTAGAGGCACTTGAAAATTAATGAATAAGGAAACTCCTTTAATAAGCAAACTATGAAAGGATTAGACTAAGGACTTAATTTTTATTCTTCCTTTCATGAAATAAATGTGATGGAACTCAAGTTTAAATTCATCTTCAAACTCTGGAATAAACTTTGATCTTATATTATTATGAATTTGTTTGAACTTTTGATCTAAGCAAATATTACTTGTTGCCAGATGTGCTCTGACCAAACATGTTAGAATATCAGAAGAGAGAGAAGAAAGAAAAATAACAGACCCTGAAATGCAGGAGGAAATTTTCCTTTTCAGCTGAACCTCCACATTACAATATTTAATGTCTGAGAGAGAAAAATGAAAATAAAATGAAATTTTTTAAATCAATATTTTTAAAGCTAAATATGTTGTCTTGTTTTGATTTCGTCTTTTATTTTCAGTGCCTGACTTTATATTCATGGAAATGAATAATATTCATTTAAGTTATTGCATGTAATATGTTAGTGCGTTGGTAAGTAGCTCATCTGATAGCAAGCAAAACAAAGCTGGAAGAAATAAAAACACCAGAAACCCTGCCAAAAAGTCTGATCAATAAGAGGTTGGAAGGAGCACTTGAGTATTTCTGACTTCAGGTCAAGTATACTCCAAAAATCTAACTGTTTCTCAACATAAATAGCAGTAGTGCCTCCAATTTTACGGATTTGATGATTCATATTTTTTATCAATAAATGGAAGGTATTCTCATGGACTTTCAAGAGAAAAAGCAACATGTTTGGTTACAAATGCCCTAAAACTGCACTCCTTACAATTCTATAATTAATTAGTCAAATATCTTGCTTTGAAAATAAAGAGAAAACGGCTTGATGAATTGAAAAGGTGCTCAGTGCTAAATACAGAATAAGGCAATCTTCCATACATGTTAAATGAAGGATAGGTATATGATTTGAAAAAAATTTACCTTCTATTAAGATATCTTCTTTATCTCAATTTGCAATCTGCTGGGTAGTCATGGAAAATACTGAATTAATATCAGTCTAATATTTTGAAAACAAAGTATGTATTTGACTTTATTTTACCTAATACACAAGCATCTTTATCTTTTTAGATGAAGATGTTGAAATTTGGGCAAAATAAAGTCTAATGTTTGGACTATCTACTAAAATAAGCCGAACTTTGGAAAAAAAGAACATTTTCATATGGTTTATTTGATAAAAACAAACTTGAAACATACAACACTTTTTTCTTAATTTGTATATTTCCAAGTCTAGTGCAATTAAAACACCATTTGATCAGTTAATATCTTTCATTACTAATTCACTATTTTAACAAACATAATTCTCATATCATTGTTTTTTGCAAGCATATCTTTGAAAAACATTTTTTTTAATCACAGCAGTTGCATTTTTCTCCCCTCCTGAATCCAGTGAAACTTTGGTTACCACTGAGTAATACACACTTCAAATGTCACATGACAAAGGCTTTAGAATGAAATATTTTGCAAATTCAATACAAAATCATCAATTTGTCTTGGGGGGGGGATTTTAATTTTCATATTCTATCATGATTTAAAATTGAAGAAAAATACCAGATTTTCTGAATGTCAGCCAATAGAACCAGCTGTCCAATAGATTTAACACTGTAAGGAATTCATGTTGTCTCCATTCTTCTTGTTCATTTCTTCTTTCTATATTTCCAATCTACTAAATAAATAATTAAATGATCATCATTCTGTAGATACATTTGTTGGTTGTGCAATTTTCATAACTATGCGAAGTATCAGATTTGTTGGTGCTAAGTTATTCACAGAATTTCAAATTATTGAGGGGGTCATAATTTTTTCATGGGTAATAACTAGTATATGTTCTTTATTCCAAACAATTTCTCTTGAACTCATTTCATAGGACAAACATCTTTAAAATGTACAAATGCCAAACCGGAAGAAATCAGGGTATTTTTCTATTGCCAATAAATCAAGGACTAGAAATAATCCCACACTTATAAATAATCAAGGAATTTGCAGAAGTTAGGGCTGATAATTTATTGGAAATGGTCAATTGAAGTAGTGGCAAATTATAAACTCTATACAAATATTCAAGAACTTAGAATGAAATAAAGCCATGATGGTGGGACACTCAGTGAGAACAGATCAAGAGGCCACGTTTGACACTGGAGATCATAACTCCATGGAAGATCCTTGCAACCCTTGGTGCACCACCTGAAATCAAAGCTAACTTTCAGCTCTACAGCAACACCAAACAATGTGTCTGCATTAACAGCAAGAACTCAGTAGTTCTCTATTAACAGCAGAATACAGTAGGATTGCATAACTACGCATGTTCAACAAAGAAGTTCGAGTGTCAAGTAATCCAAAACCAAACATGTTTGCGATGACCCTGACTCCCCTCCTCACAGCTTCAGCAAAGTCGGAGTGAAATTTTTTCCAACTTTTACCTATCCTGGATCCACAATCTCCACGGATGGATCCAGCAACTGCCTCACAGCCAAATGACGCAACCATTAGTGTGGACATAACCAGCATCTCTCTCCAAAACATCTAACTCATGCTATCCTAAATTTTCATCCTCAGACAAACGGATGGAAGTGACCCAGGGGTGCACATTACACCTGCTGGCTTGAAGTTGTCACCCAAGACCTCAGAGCATGTAGTGTTTTTTTGCTATAGACTAAACATCTTGTATTGGATAGATTGAGAGGGAAAGCACTGGTGAACCTGGTTGGCTCTACACACCATGACATACATGATGATTGGTAGTAGTAATAAATCAACTTCTAAGACCTTGGGAATTCATAGGGTGTAAAAAAACTAGGATTTACCCAGTTTTGTGAAAATAACACAGGTCCAGTTTTGCATAATACATGAACTGTAAAACAATATTCCCTTCTATGGTCACAGAATATCCCTTGATGTTCTCAACGAATTTCAATGAAATTTTGTGGGCGGGTAGGAAATGGGCTACAGAAGGAAAAATGGAATTTGGGGGCAGATCCTGAATTTTCAGAATTATTTCCCTGCATCGTAGCTATTAGTTTGGTACAAAATCAATTGCAGTTTTTCACTATCGGCTTTAAAGCAGTCAATCTCAGAATATAAGATATTAAACAAAATAAGAGCCTTCAGAATCGATAGATATAGAAAGTGGCAGTGTATTGAGACTGGTAAGGTGACTTATGGGTGATCTGATTTTCGTTCATAAAATGTAAACAAACAAACAAGTTTTTGGTTCCAATCAGTTTGATTTTTTAGATTCTTGATCAATTTTGCTGAACTTTGTATAAAATGTTAGGGAAGAAGTCACAAAAGTATGCAACAGATGCTGTCATGGATGCACATTTAAAAATAATTTTCAATGCATACACGGTAAGAATGAATAGGGCATAAATACAGATAGGCGATGAAGGAAAACATTTTTTAATTTTTTAAAATATGGTAATCAAACCAAGTTTCCCCCCCCCCCACGAGATTTTCATTCTTTCTTTCATCTTATTTTCTAAGATTAAATGATTTTTTTTAATCATATTCTTGGCAGTTTCATGAAATGTAGGTTGAATTATAAAATTTTGTAAAATTATTTTTCTACAAATTTTCCTACAGGTAGTCAACTATTTCTGCAATATCATCTCCTGGGGTTTTTTTTTTTTTTTTGTCCCTTTGGGGAAAAAATTTTCAGATTCTAAATATTTTGCAAATTGAAGTGAAATGTGTAGAAAATCTTACTTTCAGATAAAAAAACCTTTTATTTTTTCAAATTTGTACGTAAATTGATTTGTTTATTTTATCGTTCATTTGCAAAAGCTATCTTATATTGCATTATAAAATAAGTTTTGCAAATGATTGATGAAATAAACCATGATGGGAAAAATTGACTCATTTCTTTTTGAGAGGGAAAAAGATTGTTCAAAACTTGAAACGATATTCTATAACATTTGATCATTTAACATTTTTCTTATGTTCTACACACAACCCAACAATATTTTCCGATAAATGAATATTATCTTCATGATAGATTTATTGTGACTAAGTAGCATTAATTATCACAAAAAAAGCTATTCTAGCAATAAAATTCAACAAAATAAAAGTCAGATGCTTCAGCTTCATAAATACTTAATGACAATCAAAAATGGATCAAATTATTCCCTAACATCCACACATTGATATTTTTGACGTTTGTGGTATTGTAAGCTAGAATGATAAAATTACTACGTCTATAATAAATTAGACACCCTGCTCAGACTATACCTGAGGTTAAAGTGAGCTAGCCTGTTTTATACCTCCAACTATATTCTGGGCTAGTCAAGATGATGACCAAGGGGAATAACACAGGCTAGCCTATTTCATACCCCCCAGCCCAGGTTATATATGGTCGGTTTTCCAATTATACCCCAACACTCACACAAAATGATCAAGGACACAGTATTTCTCATTAACTACAGTGTACTATTCCAATCGTCTAATTGCTGTTGCAAACTAATCGAATGCAGACATGTATCCTTCGATTGAAACAGATTTATTCAACGTAAAGCAGACAATGTAATTTTCATATCAAGAAAGGGTGGTTTGAAAGCTTTGAATCTAAGCAGGAATGAAAAATGTCAAGATAATAGAAGAAGCGACTATCAACTAATATGCTTGCATCTAAATTTCCTGTTAAAGTGATTGATTATAATCATTGAAAATTTTCAGTCTGGATGAAACTGTCTTCTGATATTCCATTGTAAACTTTCAAGACAAAAATGGATATTTTTCAATTTGTGTTGTACATACAAATCTGCATTTTCGTTGTCTCAAAATATTTATTTTTCATATCATGAATAAAAATAAAAATGATTTTTTTTTCCTAAATCCTTTGACCACTTGAAAGCAAAAAAGTGAAATTTCTCAAAAATGATTTTTATTTGAGACAATTATGAAAGAACAGCATTGGAAAGGGAGACTACAATGAATGATGAGTAACAAATACTAATTATAACATTGAAGTACTAAGGCATTCTCATGATACTACACATGATCTATCAAACTCTTCAGACTCAAGTTAGCAACATACAATATCGACTGTGTTGAATGGCCAATCTTGGTATATACATCATATCTCATCGAACTGGCTGTGGCTATGACCTCAGCATCTGTTGCTTATACTCCATCCTACAATATTCAAAAAGCAGTCACATAATCATTAATGTTATGATTTGGGTAGTACTGGAGCTTCATGGTGATGTCAGTTTTCATGGATGATACTATGGCTCTCCTTGGATTGAAAGGAATTACCTGTTGCCATCGCCTTTGGTCTTGTATATTCATCTTGGCTATGATAGTTCAGCAAATTGGCCAGGGTGTACGGACTTCATTGATATCAGACCCAGACCTGCTGTTGGTTGAGCTGAATATTCTGAAAGGATTTTTTGCTAGCATATTCGGCTGTGTCATTGGTCTTATCTCTTGAGTTTCTGGGATTTGTCTTCTATGGTATCATAGGATTGGTCTGGAATGGTTTGGTGCACAAACATTTGAAGATGGACAACAGAATATGGATGAGGTTCCAGCTTGGATACCATTCAGTGGATATGTGAACTGTTCCTGATGTCATAATCTTAGTTGCTTTTGCAGCAACGATCAGGATTCTCCATCTGATGAGACAGTGCACTGGCAATTTTGCTGAGCAGGGCTCATCATTAATGATGAGAAATGTCAGCAGAACATCACGGGTGGCAGAGTCTGGAAGTGGTGCCCATCAATTTCATAGCTAGACTTCAAGTCATGAGCAGTTGACAATGACCATGTGAATAATTTTGTTTATCAATTCACAACATGGATACATTTACTAACAGGAAAGAAATTATGCAAAAATCATGCTTTTAGTCAATGTGTATGTGAACAATAAACCTTTGATTTGATGAACTAAAAGGTTGTCCACTAAACCCTATAGTGAGAAAGGGCATTTTATCTACCTTTTCTTTACTGTTTTTAAATTCAAACGTTTTGATACAAAATGGCCTTAATGGAAGATTCTGGTAGAAATTTTCTCTGGAATTCATTGGTCTACTAAAAATGCTGATCAACTGAAACATATGTCTGCTAAATCGAAAACCATTATATTAGGGTCCGTTGAACTGAGGGTTTACAGTATTTGACTCTCTTGATATATTTTCTTTCCAGTGAATTGTTAACTTTTTCCAATGTCTGCCACACACATTGCAAACTCATATACACATACAGACTCACATACACCACAAACATACTTATATATATACATACACGTGCCACTACACACCACAATGTGAAATACAAACATACAAATGTCATATAAGTACGCACACACACACAGGCTTCATACCCCAGGGTATATAAGACATTACCCCCACTTAAACCTGGGTTATATTGGGGGGGGGGGTAAACTGGCCAGCTACACTGGTTCATTTGGCAAATGACAAAGTTTTAAAAAAACATATCAGCACCTCAAAATTTGCCTTCAAACACCCCCACCCTATGTTACAAAAACTAAAATCAAGAAAAAAAAAAAAAGCTCTCAATACAAGCATAACCTTTCGTTGTCTATTTGAGAAAGTTACTTTTTTAGCAAAATTTTACAGCATAATCAGAAACTTCAGTTTTGAAATATCAATATTTATACTCTTGACCCAAAAGCCAAATTAGTTGTTTAATAAAAAATATACAAAATAAATGGTAACGATTTGGTTGTTAAGTGCACACAGTTCTCCAAGAGGAAAACTTACTTTTTTTCACTCTCCACCATAGTGACAACACCATGAAAGGATTCTTTCAAAGTCTCACACTGCTATGCAGACAAAGACTTTCCGTAAGTCAAATTCCCAGAGGAGGAGGGGGGGAAGAGAGAGGGGGAGAACTTTTGTCAAACTCCAGTCCTACTTGTTATGGAGGAAACACAAAGTTAAGAAAAATCTCTCACCAAATATAGCAGAGTAAACTCTTTACTGTCATTTATCCAGTCATGTTAAATCAAACTGATGTATGGAATCAACTTTTCCCCACCATGATTTCAAATCACAACCTGATGATTACTGCAGATCTCTTATCACCTGAGCCAAATTGACACGTCAATGAATTTATTTATACATGAAATACAAAAGTGGGAACAGTAGAGTTTGACCCTGCAGCAACCAGGCTTGTATTTGCTTATATTCTTCTCAACTAAGTGTTTTTCTATTAATTCTTATGCTATTCATTTGAATTCAATCATTACTGCCTATTCTCTCATGATGAGAATACACGAATCAAAAATTTTAGCTTGTAAGTTATTTTTAATCTGTTCCAAAATTAATCCCCTTGCCTTTTCATGTCACTTGACACTCTTGAATATATTTTTGTTCCATGTGTGGACATTCCTTTCGACTTTACTTTGGTCACAGACTACAACTCCATCATTGGTAGTTTAGCTTTATACATGTTTTATATTGGATATTTCAAGTGCAGAGAATAAGTTTTTTTTAAAAGCTTTCAACAAAGTGGACGAACAAGTACTCATGGATTGCCTCCAAAGAAAAAAAATAATGCGCCTTGTGAGCTGTGGAATTCTATCCATTCCAAAGGAATCTAATTTGAGGCAGCATTTTGAAACTAAACCTCACTAAATTTGATTTGATATGAAGAAAAAAAAAAGCATTATAACAGCTAGTTTGGTAATAGTTGAAACAGATTGGGATCCATAGAAAACGGATCTCTGAAGAAATGCCAGCACGATTCCAATCAGAGGTCATCTAAGGTTTGCCAGTTTACAATGCAAAACAGTCTGCAGAACATCTACTGAAATCTGAATAGAAAAAAGTACCAAAATATTATCAAATTTGAAATGAAAGTGTTCAGTATTTTTGGTAACACCAACATATGAACAAACCTTCTGTTATGAACACAAGAGTAAGCAAAGTTCTTCAACACACCAATATTTGGAAGATATTTTGAAAGTTTCTTCACAGGTCTGCAGAATTTGATAAGCTTGTAGCCAAAATGTGATGTAACATTTCTCATTGAATTCGAAGGTGACACTATTTTTAAAAATAAAAGTCAAGGTAAATAAATGGTTTTTTTATCTATGACTTACTTTTCTTCACTTCTCGATGAAAAAAAAAACAAATTCACAGCAGATTCCCAAGAACAAAAATTGTATAGAAAACATTTCATCATTAAAATCTTTGTGCAATAAGTAAGAAGAAAGATTGAAAAATCCTTTGCATAAACTAGAATTTGAGATATTTTAAGAATTAACAATCAAAAGTTATTTATCTTTGAACTTGAAATAATCATAATTGGTTATTTTTTTTTACAGATAAGCAGACTTCAAACATTTACCAGAAATCTATCACTGGGTTTTAATTACATTTTTGGTATTCATCTATTCAAGGATGAAATTTTTTTTTATGAAGTTCCCCTAGTAAATTTCAGAGAATTTTTCTTTTTTCAGAATGCAATCATGTTTTCATTGAGTTTCACAAATTTTAAAGATATATCTCTGGATGGATAAATTCTGTTTGCTTGCAAATTAAGTAAAATAGAATTCTCCTAGGCGACTTTTTAGTTTTATTTGATTCTGCAAAAGGAGAAAAAGAATTTTTTTTTTTCTAAATATTTGTAATTTTTCTGAAAATTTTCCTATTCCTTGGCTGGGTTGATTGAAATTTTGTTGATATCACAATCCTGAATAATGAAATATACTGATAGGATTAAATTATTCAACAAGGTATTTTTCATTTGTTGTGTATTAAAAAAAAAAAGAAAAAGAAAAAGAAGCAATATATGTTAGTGCGTAAGCATCATATTCTTCCATTCATAGAATTATTATTGTAGTTATATCCCTCATATTCATCTTCATTTGACCATTACTACATATTTGGTAGACTTTAAACTACAGAGTTAAAACAAATTTTAATTTCTAATTAGCAGTCATCAAGTATGGCATAATGATTTATTACTGATCGAAGTAAAGTGATAAAATAAACATTTCAATTGTCAAACTAAGAGAGTTTACTTCAGTGAATTTGTCAGATTTTGGAATACAAGATATGAAGAGGGGGGGGGACAGAATAATGTCATGACATCATCTCTAATAACCCACACTTGCGAGTTCTCAGTATTTCTTTGAAACTTTGAATTTCTGTCAAGAAAAATATTCTTACAAAATAACAAGTACACATACTTCATTTGTTTTTCTTTTCAGCGAAAAAACTGTGCAACTAAAGATGTCATTTAAACAGATACGATAACAGAACCATAAAAAACAAAGATTTTTTAAATGGCTGTATATTCGTCCATGATTTTTAGCAATTCGTCTGACCAAGATTGACGATTACAAATAAATTCCTAATCATGCCATGGCTCAGTGGTCTAAAACGTTCTGCTAGACACCGGTAGATCTCAGGAGACACATTTTTCTTTCTCCCTTTCGAGGCTAAAGGCGAATGATCCACTAGGCTGAGCAGGCTTTCCAGATCAAAAACCAGTGACGTCATGCAGGAATAACAATGAAGTACGCAAGGACTGATGACGAATTCACTCCCATTCCCAAACCTAAATCTGCTTGATTTGTTTTGCTTAAGTTTCCAAATCCCATTTACAGGAACTACAATAGGAACTGAAATGGGACATGTAGTTTTGGAAAAATATTGTATGGAGAAATGAATTGTTTTGTTTAACTATTAAGGAAGCAAGAGAGTTTGACCCAAGCTTGCTTTACTTTACAATTAATCAATTTGATACTGGGGCTAGTTTCTTTATGAAGAAAAAAAGGGGGGGGGGGGTTTCAAAACTTATAATAATGTTATTTTTGTTCATTCCCATCATAAAGAAGTACAGTAAGTTCATGGTTTGAAGGGGTTCTAATCTATAAAAAAATTTTAAAAAAAAAAAGAATTAAAAAAAGCATTCTTTTCTGGCATTTTTATATTATTTTTAAATATACAAACAAATTTTAGGATGGTTCCAGGGTCGAATGGATGAAAGCACTCAATATTGAAAGAGGGCAAATTTTTCTTCCACGAGTAACTGGGTGCTGCTAACAACCGATTATATCTACAATCAATTTTATGTAAACATTCAAAGTTTAACGAGAGCACCTAGTGTGTCAACAGGTTCTTTTTTGTTTGTTTGTTTGATAAATTTGTACCTGACTTCGATCCTACTTTAAGGAAACTATAATAAAATTTGATGTCATTCCATGATTGACGAAATATTTTGCAACGTGTTTTGCAAGATTGGTATGTGTGTGTGTGTGTGTGTGTGTGTGACATATGTCCAAAAGTTAGTGGCATAAAAGACATACAATCACATGCAAATTTATCGTTTTTCAAATAAAAACACAGATCAAAAACAAAATAAGGAGGTATAGATGTATTTATCATAATAATCAGTAACATCTTATGATGAATTACGCTCTCTTGTAGTGATATAATGGAAAAAAAATCTTCCCTCCCACCCGTTTTTATGATCTGGAATTACTGATTTTCTTAGAGAACAGAAAAGAGAATTACTATTTTCAAATAAACAAATAAAATTATATATATATATATATATATATATATATATATATATATATATATATATATATATATATGTGGAGACTAAATGAAAATCAAACAATCATTTCCAACTCTCGGGCATAGTCAATAGCTTGTTCTGCTAGTTTTTTAGCTGGTATAACATCTTCAGTTTCTTTCTGTAGCTCTGTCACATTAAAATGAAAGTAATTATCCTTGGACAGGGTCCATGCCCGTTGTTTGGCATACTCACGGATCGGGGCTTGACTCTCAAAAAATAACATACGAGCTGCTTCATTGAGAGCAAGTTTCTCGTATGCCTTCTCAATACAAGCAGCAATCTCATCTCGAATCGTGTTCAGCAAAATGTCCATAAAAAAGTTATAGCTCTCCGCTGGCACCGAATCCCGACCGATAAACACCTTGTTGTAGCAGCCCTCCATAAGATATTGCTCAATAGATACTGGGTGTTTTATATAGATGTTATTTTGGATGTCCCTGACGGGCAACAATTCCAACTCGGTATGGAACTCGGCAAGTCGGTTCTGTGAGAGCAGACAAAGCAAGTTGAGCCCCAACAGCTGGTATTTGTAGTTAGAATCAGGCAGGTTATCCTTGTAGTCCATATAGTAACACTTCAACTGGGCCATGTAACGTTGAAAAGCAGGAATATCCTGACGAAGAATACTCCACTGGGCCCCTATCTCCAAAATGTCGCGGGCCACAAGCAGTTCTTGTTTCGATGGTTCGGCTTCGTCGGTCGGTAAAAATGTTACACTGGTCAGAGCAATTTTAAGCTTGGATAAAAGTGCCCCACAATTATCCAAGTTGGGTGGCTTTTTGTCCCATTCACGCTTCAGGTTTTGGTACATGGTAACAATTTCTTTGAGGGTCACCATCGTTCAAGTACAAAAATTTCTCACAATCAAGCTTTGCCGCACATTGACACAGCAGAAATCGTGAGCGGAAGTCGATGAAATATCGTTGCAACGTTACTTGAAATTCTTTATCATTTTTTTTCTTTCAAAATGTATTTTTTATTATTTTGTTCAAATGATCTCGAGATCAATATAGAATTCATGAATTTTATTCAAAAATATATTTTATTCATTCTTCTCTTTCGATTGCGTTGAACAAAGAGATTTCAAATTAAAGGGACGTAACTCGATGTCTTCAGATAGAGTTGAGGAGCCGTCTGCTGTCCGAACTTCTGTAATCAACTTATACCTTCGAGAGTAAAATATCTTTCTATATTCTGAATAATACAATTGCCTTATAGTGGAAAAAGGAGATTGTTATATTTTCTGTGTTGAATTCAAAACATTGTTGCGTAAGATTTACTGTAGTATGTTCGTCTGGGGACACTTGAACGGCATTTTTCTCCGATCGCAGTTTTATTTTCACTTGTTTAATCCGAATAGTTCGGGCGAATCTAGGCTAAAAATAGTGGTCAACCGGGAATTAATTAGAGACTAATGGAAAGCTCATTCTATGCAGATTAACATACATGTATTAATCTACCCTCCTAGACTTTTGGGTGGAACATTTAAAAAGTTATGTGCGCTTGAATAAGACGGTCCAAAAACAAAATTCACTGTTTTTCTGGTAGCCACTGTAACCAAGGCCCGCCGCTAGGTCTTAGCTTATATGGAGTTCAAATGAAGTAAAAATACTAGAAATTGACACAAATACTCCTCAGGGGTGTATGTAAACATACCTCTCGATTACAGAAATATGATGCATAGATCTTCCAATCAACCCTATTTGAAAATATTGACTAAAAATTCAGATATTTTATGAAACCTAGAAATATTCTAACCTGTCAATGAACTAATTATATTGATATAGAAATCTACGCGCATGTATATGTGTTCATATATATATATATATATATATATATATATATATATATATATATATATATATATATACACACACACACACACACACACACACACACATACACACAATTATAATGTCTCCTTTATTTTTTTTGTTAAAATTAAATACGAAAATAAATAATTATTAGCTTTAGATAATAAACCTTAAGTCTCACCCCATATGCAAAACATCATTTCTTCCAGCCACTGTCTATAAAAGCTCTAAACGCACGTTTTCACTTGAAGCTCATTTGAAGACCTGACTTTCAGTTACTTCTCTTTTTCTCTTCTTTTCCTTCTCTCTAGGATTGGTATTATTTCACCTGTCTCTTGAATGATTCAAACTTTACTGGCCAATTCCATTTCACAGATATTGAAGTATCCCTCATATGATCTGCTACTCATTCATGTCCTCTTCTCTAACTCAAAAACTAGTATTCACTTCTCTATTATCCGTGAATGAAATGACAATGCATTTGCTACACAACAGTTACGATTATCTGTCTTCTAATTCTCCTTATTTCAGGAAGCACACATGGGTTAAACCTTATGTGTTTTCTGTGACTTGAATAGTCTTTTCAGCACCTGAGACCAGTCCTCAAGTTGCTCATAAGCAATCACAAAATCATTGCCATAACTTGGCTATTAGGCATTCTTCTGATATCTGATCTCCATAATTATACTTTGGTCTTCCAAAATATGAGGCCTTATGGATTCAAAGCATTTCTGTTACGTCTGCTTCATTAAGGCTACTGCAACAACTTTGCACAGAACTCCTACCCTCCACTTAGACGTTATCACCTATCTTTCTCTTTTACCGAGCTACAACATTTTACTATATATCCATTCTATCATGGATCCAATCTCCTTCTTTGATAACCTAAAAACCAATTCTCTCCTCTATAAAGATGCTACATAGTAGCTGTATCTTGCAATTCAGAGAAGAAAGTCATGTTTTCAAGTCTCCCACAAACAAACCAACAGTGTCTGTGAGAGTAAAAACTGAAATTTCTTTTTTTCTTGGTTAAACAAAAAAAAGGACTCATGGTATAGACTCATTTTCCTAAGATTGTAAACATTCTTGCTATATAAAATTATACATCAATCCTACACTGAATTCACACTCTGTTGTTTGTTTGGCAGTCTTCATTCACTCTTCTCTACATTTTGTTTCATACAAGTATCACCATATTGAATTTCCCTTCTGTTTCATTTGGTTTAATGCCTTACTCTATTAGTTTTTCTATCCACGATCGATGAATGTGATAAGGACTCTCAAAGTGCAATGTGGGACTATGACATCTAAAATATTCAACCTGGCATAGTCAGGTACTTCGGATAGTTGTAGATTTTTTTAAATGAATGAGAAAAAAATGAGAAGGATATTGAATGGAAATGGCAGATATGGAGAAGACCTGCTTCTTTGGAGAGCTACATGAAGATCCATGAGCAGAACTATATTTGATGGATAAGCGATGTTGTGTGAAATGCAAGGATCCAGACTCTAAATTAGAAAATTGGTTAAGGTATTCAGACATTAGTGAACTATGTTAGGAAGGTAAATGATAGCAGCTTGGAAAAATACCTGTTGGAAACCCAAGCCAGCGACATTTGAGTAAGGATTCACCACGTATGTCAAAAGAGAGCATATAACAAGATGAAGAGCTGAACCATCAGCTAAAGAAGTAGTAGCAATAAAGTGTAAGAAGCTTTGTTGGGAAATTTGATTGGAAAAAAATATGCTTTATCTATGGTTAACTCTGTTTTGAAGACAAAAAACATACAAGTAGAAGAGAGTACTAGCAATTCTTTCGTTCCAATTGGTTTAACAAGTGAGAATAAGAGTGTTAGATTGTTATGATTTTGTAGCAGTAGCAGCTTGTTACTAAAAGTCTTGCTAAATAAATTTTACTCCCAGAAAGAGGTTATGGACAACTATTCCAAGTAAGCCATTAAAGTTAGAAAGCTTAGATAATTTTAGCCATGTCAAACTGAAGTAAAGATGACTGAAATTGCAGATGGCAACAAAGATATTTATCGACTGAAGTGGTTGAAAATAAGATTGTGGCAAAGATATATGGATTCAATTTATATTGCAGAAATTGTTGATAGATCAGTCATAGTTTGTCTCTGATTATTTAATAAATAACGCCTGGTATGCAAATAATAAAGTGCATGAGATGAAGCTGAAAAAATTTTACCGTGGCTACTAAACTCATGCTTGGAGGATTCAGAACAGCAACATATGTTCATGACAGCTATCCAAGTGATGAAAGGATTAAGAGAACTGAACAAGGATTAGACTGGTGACCTCAATAACTTAGAATATTCATTGAATCTCTAATTAGATAACCACTGAAACATGCCAGTATTGGACAAGTTATTACCAATGTCACTCGTCCAATATCATCATAATCTGTTTGGGCTTTGAGAAATCAGACTACATGTTTGGCTCAAACAGGTTGATTCCTGAACTGAATTGGCTGGGATTCATTATTGGACAAGATGAAATCGCACGCTATAAGCAGTCTGTTGCAGATAATGAAACTATTGTTTATGCTCTCAGTGAGAACTTACCTGGCTCATTTATACAATGGTCAGCCGACAGGAGTATTAATGGCGCAGGAACTCTCCATGCAATGGGAATCATATAATCATCCTTAGATGGTGATGCACACTAACAGTAGGGCAGCAGACACAGCATCACAAACATATTGGGAAAGTAATCCAAAACAAGGGTATACTAATATATCAACATATTCTGGAAACAGGTTTCAGGATTGTCTAAAGTGTATTTCAGAAATATACTTAAATTGCAGTTACCAATTACATTTTTACTAGACATAAGTTGGGATTTTTTGTGGCATATTTCATCATTTTTCAGCAAGAGCAACATGTTCTATAATTGTTTTATATTGCACTTTGACTTGACCATTTTAGATGCCAAAGATAGTGGATGGAAAGATGGAAATGGCCATTAACAACAAAATAGCACAATTTTCTTTTCTTTCAAAATTCTGTGAAAATGTCCTGAAAAGTACTAGTGTTGGTGAAATAGTACAAACAGTATCCCATATGGTCCCAGATATGCTTTTAGGTTCAGAAAAGGGAGAAGTAAAACAAAATTTTTCCAAAGAATTTGTGTGCTTGGTCATTAAATCATCAATTAAAAAAGATACTGTCCTGTGGAGTACTTGTGTCAAATTTGAGCATGTTAGCTTTGTTTAAACTCCTATTAGATGAGATGTGGCGGGCCTTGGTAGCAGTGGCTATCAAAAATAGTGAATTTTATTCTCAAACCCTGCTGTGTTCCAACATTCATAACTTCTTTTCCACAAAGGCTTAGGAGGAAGAATTTACCTATGTTAATCTACATAGAACGAGCTTTCCAATAGTACCAAATATGTTTATTCTCTAATCAAAACTGTATTTTATTAAATTTAACTACAAAGGGTATAAGTTAACACCAGGAATAGTCAGACTCACAGAACTTTTGAAATCTTCAACTCCCTAGTTTAAAATGTTATTGAAATTTTTAAAAATGTGTTCTTATATTAGTTAGTTTCTTTGTTCGTCTTAGGAAGAGAAAAGTCCAAAATTAATTTTCATCAATTAATAAGTAGAATTTGAATTTAAAAATAAATGTTTACTTTTTAATCAATAAATCAATAATTTTGATGACATGTCTTAAAATTCTTAAAAATTAAAATTTTGTAATAAAAAAAAACAACTAAAAATAATTTATACTTAAAAAGGTTATGATTTAATTTGCAAAAGTTAGTTTTATCATTACTCAACTGGAATGTAGGTAAATCATCACATGCTGCATGGAAGAAACAATGAAAACTTTTCAACATAAGGGGTCAGTATAATCCATGATTGGAAATTGATAAGTGATTGATAGGCTATATCAACAATACCAGACAAAATGTATAGTGGATTAAATGTTGAAAGATAAAAAAATGGCGTCAATTCAGTTTTTATCTAATGACCAGAAGTCACTTGGTTGGCAAATTTTTGTTAGTTTTGGTTATTTGTAAAAAAAAAATTGCCCAATTAAAAGGAGCAAAAACTATTAAAAAAATCCCTGAAGCAGTATTTTTTAAAAACTATTTCTTATAATAATTCACGATTGATTTGTTAAAATGACAAAAATTTTGATCTTTAACATTGAGTGAGAGAATAAGAAAAGATTTATTTTTTAAATTGGATTAATCAAAATAATTTTTTTTAAATCTCTATAAAAAAATTCTAAAGTTATTAATTTTTCTTTGAATGGTTATAAAATATAAGTTTGCAAATACTAAATTCCCATAACCTACTTTTCAAAAAGGTAAACAGAATATATTTTTGCCATGGACTTTTCTTTATATATATTTTAAGCTAATAACTATTGTAATGAATTAAGGGAGTGCTTTTATGTAAGTACTGAAATTATAATCCAATGAATATTCAATTTTTCTTGAAATTTCAAAATCTGTGTATTTTGCTTGTGAAAACTTACAAAAATTTTCAAATGCTAATCATGACATGTAATTTGTTTGTTTTTTTCAAAAAATCGCTGGTTCTAGGAGGTGTATACAAATAATTTTTATCTCTGATTTTTTTATTCAAACTTACTAATGCCCCAAATATTCTGAAGATAGAATTAAATTTTATACAATTTTGGTATTTTTTGTTCGTAAGTTTTTCTAAGTAAATTTCTGGTAAAGTATTTCAGCGAAGTCTGTGAGTCTGCATATGATTAGCATTGTTAATGTCAGTTAGGGTTAGGATTGTATAAATCAATTATGGAACGAATATACATAGCAAACCAGTCATTATTGCGATGGTAGTTTCACCACTGAAAAAATAATTCACACCATCTATGGTCTGAATTCAACTCAGAAAAGGTAACAATTGCTGTGGCAAAGTAGGCCTATATGTTGATCGTGGAATATGATTACGAGATAGAATTAGTGTATGCTCTCTCATGAGTTAAGATTTGCTCCCTGTTCATCTGGTGTAGTTGCTCTCTTATTGTGTCAGAAAGTTCCTATGTATTTTAATCACTATCATGTTTAAAATTAAAGTTCACAGCTTGTCTTTGTATTAAATTGAGGTTACAACAATGGTGATAGGATAAGAAAATTACCATTTTTCTTTATGTATACTCATGTGTCTCATGAGAATTTTAAGTGAACACAACGATGAATATGGAAAATGAGTAAGAGAGAACTCTTATTAAACATATTTTTTTGCTATCAATGCAGCACATGTGGCTCGATATGACATATTGACTGTCTTATGTGTATTGTGAAAGCTTAGATGCGATGTGGGACAGGATTGTTTGTGGGATCAACAAGGATTCCATCCAGAGAAAGTTGTCGACAGTTTGAGATATCTAGGAATGGAAACAACTCACAATCATGTCTCTAATTAGTGTTGTCAAGGGCAACCAGGCAGAGAGAGGGAGGTTGAAATAAAGTAAATGTCCAACAAGAACTGGAGTGTCAAATGTTGCTTGATGAGTAGAGTCTCTACACTACGATAAACACTTGTAAAAGATTGTTATTGCATACTATGTTGCCTTCTAATACTCACACCCTTACACAAGTTGTTGGCCAAGAACGAACCATGGAACTGATCTTCTGGACAGGACTGGGAAAATCAAGAGTTGCTTGTATCCTCCTCACGGGTAGTACATTATGACAGTAACAAGGGAATTGTCCTTGTGTGTGATGCATCACTGTATGGCATCGAGGCCATAATATCTCACATTATGGAGATGGAGTGGAGAAACCAGTCACTTATGATTCACATACATAAACAGCCACAGAGAAAAACTACACTTAAGTTGATGAGGAAGGTCTTACTGCAATGTAAGGTGTGGAAAATTTCCATTGGATGCTGTATGGGTGACGGATCATAAGCCCTTGTCAGGATTGTTTTGAGAAAACAAGACCATCTTGCCATTAATGTCAAAATACATACAAAGACGGGCACCAACACTATCAGCCTATGAGTTTGTATTATTTTATGGCAAGGGATGTGAAATGTTAGATGCAGATGCACTTAGTAGGTTGCTGTTAAAAAAGATGCTGTCAACACCTGCCCCAGTTTTGAGTGAAATACTCATGTTGGTCTATTACTTGAGTCATTACTAACAGATGCAAAAAGCATAAAATGTTGAACCCACAATGTATAATCAAAGTTATTGACATTTGTCCAGTTTAGATGGCTGGAGAGCGTGCAATGAAATGGTCAAACTGTATTTCACATATGAAGATGAAATAACTGTAGATGGTAGTTGTCTATTATGGGGACAATGTGTCATAGTTCCAATATGAACACAGGTGTTTGTAGAATGAAGTCACTTGTTAGGAGTTATGTGAAGTGGTGGGGGATAGATGGAGACATTGAGAATTATGTTCAGGGCGGCTCTGTGTGTCAGGTGAACTGCCAGGCACCCACTGTGGCTCTATTGTATCCCTGGGAATTCCCTCATGGTCCTGTATTTATATGGATTATGCTAGACCATATCAGGGAAAGATGTTTTTCATAAGTATTATGGATGCATATTCCAAAGAGTTTGATGTATATCCCATGAATGGCACATTTGCAGTACATGGGTTGTTTTATCTATGATAGAGAATTTAAAAACCCAAATTATTTAGAATGAAAAACATGAACTGCAAAAGTCAATCAGGATAAAACATGACATTTTTTCCTGGTTTCTGTTGCATACATCAGCTCAGTGATTCTTGCAAGTCTCAACTTTTAAGTTTTTATGATCATCCTCTTGGTAGGATGCAATAAGTCCACCTTAATCACACAGCTTAGAGTCTACTCAAGTAGCTGCTGAAAGGGAGGAGCTATTTTTGTGCATTTACCCCTTAACTCTATCTAGCTAGCTCTTAACTCCTTTTCATTTTATCAAAGCTTCTTCTATATTTACAAAGCAAGATGTTTGTTTAAATTAGTCTACTTAATCTTTATCTTAATGTGTGATTTACTAACATATTTTGCCCGTGTCATCTAACTTTATTAAAATATTTCATTTTGCTATATGGGACTCATTGTCAAAAGCAACAATTTTCATTGTTTTTTTTCTCAAAAATGATGAAAAAATAAATGAAAAATCAAGTCTATGAAATTGGAAGGACTACTGTATAAGTCATTTTCATTTTAGCTTTCAATACACCTTCCCTGAAACGTATGGGTATATATACAGTATAGTTAAAACTATAAGTATAATGCCATTATGACAGCAATTGATGTTTCACAACTTTGAGTCCAAACAAAATTACAAAAGGCTTCTTGAAATTCTTTTTGCTCTCAGATATTTGGCAAATACAGACATCACTGATGATCTTTCAATTTTGTGAATTTTTTCAGTTTATTTTGCCAAATGGCTTTCAAAACAATGCAATGTTGCTAAATATTTGTAGCCCCCCCCCCATACTTTTAGTTAGGAATTAAATACGAAACCCTCCTTTTAGGTAGATATCCAAAACATAATTTCCTTTGATGACCCTCTTTAAAAGCCCTGAACGCCTCTTTTGTCCTGGTCCTTGAACCAGTTAACTTTTATCTTTTTGGCCCTGACATCTCAAGTCGGTTATCCTCCTAAAGGAGGATAACCAACTTGATAACCAACCCTCTCAAAACTCATGGTTGGCGCAGTCACTATTCATTGACCATAATCATGTATATATTGTCTTGTCAATTACCTTCCTCAATGTGAGCATTCACAAAAATTTCATAGCTATTAAATATAAACACTGCAACTACTATATTTGGCAACTACACAAACACTGCATCCATTATTTTGCCACCTTTAGCTCCTTCTTGCACCTATCCTGATGAACTGCCTTTTTATAAACTAGCTTGGTCAACTATACCACTCATTATAATAGGCATGACTCACCAGGCTCCATTTGATAGATAAACAAAACAACATTAGACCCTTTATGCCACATATCACTTAAATTCTTATTCTTTCCTATATTTCGTTTTTACGCCTAGTAATAAACTTAACCTAACAGGTTTCTACTCTTCACTTCTTTACACAATCATGTGTATTAATGTTTCCATTCCAAGTATTTCATTAATATTCTTCATTTGTGCAGTAAACGCACCTCTCATTTTTCACATCTGAATATTTGTATGTGTCTTTTCACTCCATTTGATATCTGCATCAACATTTGTACTTGGCGTGCATGTTCTTCGTACATCTCCCTTCCTTCATCAATATTTCCAGTGACATTGCTGCAAACACCAAGTTACGTGGAAGCAATCCTTTGTCTATTATGACTTCATCTTAGCCAACAGCTATTGTGACGTCCGCATGGGCCCGCTAATACAGCGAGCACCCATTCTTTGAGGAGAACTATTAGAAGTATCCAGAACCATATTATCTACAAACTGTTAACATTCCAACCTAGATATATTACAATGGTCCATATTGATTGAAGAGAAAGTTGAACTACTGGAAAAAAATGAACTATGCTGTGTTTATGTGTAAATTATGACATGCATGGATGCCATACTAGACAACTGTTTATAATATGACACAGCAAAGGAATAAGATATCTAAATTCTATGAAGGCAGTATTTCCAAAAAACAAGTGCTATAAAAAAATAGGGGAAATATTAATCATAATTAAAATGAGGATAGAATGGTGGATCCAAGACAAATTATTAAAGTAAAATTCAGGGCATTGGAATTGCAAGTGCTAACAGATAGTTGTTGTGCCTGTATAGAAATACTTCAAGTTCAGAACTATGGAAAGTGAGACTAACTTTTATCCAGGAAAACATTTGAAATGGTGTCTTGTCTCTCAAATTCTCTGACTTATTGTGGAACAATATTTAGTAGTTTAGTCTTGCAAATCATTTCTAGCAAGTTCCTCACTGAGTGTCCCATGAGTTTAGCCATGCCAAAGTTGACTTAATCAAATATCTTTTATAATCCCTTGACTTTATTTTGTGCATGCATTTGTTGTTCTCCGGTACACATCAGTATTTCTACTGCAGTCTGGCCTGTAGATTTAAAAATATTTCCAAGATTAGATACTAATGCTTTGAATGTAGCAATCTATCAATAAATTAAGATTATAGCTGACATCTATTGTTAATGTTGAAGGAAAAGAGGTCCAGTTTGATCAATCACAAAAATGTGATGCTCCATCTTATAGCTAAGATCATAAATGAAAAGATTGAAGATCTGAGAAAAAATTCCATGCTCTCCTTAATCTCTAGGTCATTCTGGATGTTACAGAACCATCATTTTTGTAATGTCTGAATTAAGAGTCAGAAAAAATACCAAAAATCCATGCTTAATTAGAATTTAATTATAAAAATAAATTCCTTCATAATCAATAACATCCAACCAATGATTCATAATCTTCATAATACTTTTTTTTTCAAAGTCTTTTTCAGTTTTGAGGGAAAGAACGTACTGAATGTAATTGCCTCCTGTTCGTCTATTTTAAGAACTAGTTTTGAAAAGGCGCTTCCCAAATGAGTTCAGATGAATAAAATGCCTATTATTCAGAGTTAATATTTCTCAAATTTGTATTCATTTCTCTCAGTACGAAACGTAGTTTCTGGATGACAAGTTCTACATCTTCATTTGAAACATTGCAGTGGGTAACAAAGCGAATATTTCCTGGTCCCATCATCCCACATTTGATTATGATTTCTTTGCTAAGAACATTTTTTTCTTCCGCTGAGACCTGCAAAATAAAAAGAAAACCACTCAGTGAAAAATATCAAAGACCTGCGCTCATTTTTTTGAATGTTTAATTATAAAGAAAAGAAAATACTCCTGTACTCTATCATACTTGGTTATCAGCAAAGTTTATCATAGAACCTATATCATACTAAGTTTGATCACTTTTTTCAAAGAAGGTAATTACATAGAATTGAATATAACTAACAAACTTTTGCTTCTTAAAAATCTTCATTGGATTTCGAGTAGCCATGCTAGAGACACTTTACTAATCTTAAGAATTGATAATTATTTAATCATAAATGATATGAATGAGATTTTGACGTAATTCTTCCATTATCCAATATTTGAATAACTGCATGGAAATTTTAGCCTGAATAGTTTTAGATTTACTTGGCAATACCCATCTCCTCTGTGTCACATGAGGGAGTACTGGATTCCATGGCACAAGTAGCAGAGAAGGATCCATGCCTGGACTGTCCATCAACCATTATTTTTCAGATTTGCCAACGGCAAAAATCCAATCAGTATATCTCATTGTCTGAGTCATGTTGTCTCTTGGGAAGCTTAATCACTTAAGTAAAAGTTTTGTTTCATATAAAACTAGACTGCTTATTCAAATTAAACCTGTCTAATAGTGAATTAATCACTGCAACCCACAATGGACCCGTTTAAACACTGTTGCTGGGTTTAGGTTATTTATGTATTCTGACATTTATATGTATGTATCTATGTATCCTGACGTAGCCCAGCCATAGCCATTCATAGTAGAAACTTGAAATCTTGTTTACCACACCCTTCAATGAGTAGAGAAAAAGGGTTTTTTTTGTTATTTAGTGGGTTTGGTACGGAGGGTTAAATTTACCATGTAAGTTTATGCCAAATTGGTCCCTTAGTTTGTATCAAACACCAATCATGCTTGTTTTTTTATAATCTAGACTTTTTAGTGATCACAGCCCCCAAAAGGCAAGAGAAGTAACTTATTCATTGATTATTCCCTTTTCCAATTTATTAATTGATCATCCCTACACAGTATTCTGACTAAAGACTTAGGTCACATGACAGTTTTCTATTGAATGATCAACCAGACCTGATTTTGTTTTTTTTAATTTTCTAAAACATAAATTATTTGGTTCAAACCATACTGGTAGTATTTTCATCATAATAACTCAATTTTATCATTAATCCATTACTTAATACCATTGATCAATTTATAAGCTAAAAAGAAGCATGTATGGCTAGCAGTGACTCATAATTTCCCTTAGAATGCTAGTTTGCATTCATTTGTACCATCTGATGCTAAATGAAAATTACATATTAACCATTTGTATTTTGTAAGAACAATGATAGTTTGGTCTACACTTCTCTTTCTGGGACAGTTGCTTGAACTACCATTCTAGTTTTGCAATCTGTATTAAATTCTTCAGCTTCTTTTCTTCCTCCGTAAATATTTGCATGTATTACAGAGATAAAGCCTCTTTAATTGTAGTATAGATTAATTGTAAAATGATATTAATTTTAGAGCTATGACATTGAGTGACTAGAATGTTCATTTATACTGCATAAATATAGGATGTGACATGCATTTGCTTTAGAGCATTTATGAGTTAATTACCTAATTGAGACCAGAAAATGCAAGAGGCAAATTAGAATTGCACAGAAACACTTCATTTCCTTTCAATGTAACCACCATTTTTTTAATTTACAAAGACAAAAAATACAAGACCTTGTAAAAGTTGTCTTATGCTGAGGAAAAAACTGTTATCAGCTCATTATGAAACACTAGCAGCAATAACTTCCCAATATGCATATGAAACATAAGAGAGATGTTATATTATACAAAAGGTTTTATATGGCTGGAAAGAAGCAGTCAAAGAGAGGAGAATCAAGAAAATAGTGATTTTTTTTCATGAGGAACACCCAGATATAAGTGAGTATTACTTGATACTACACTTTCAATTGAAAAGAAATAAGTGTTTTCTGAATACCTGATGGAGTCGTTCAATTAAATCTGAAGCTTTCATTCCATCCATCACAAATTTCACGATAATAATGTTAGTTTGTACATCTTTGGCATTGATTTGAATAATTCCAGGGAAAACACCTTCAATTGCTGAAATGAAGAGAAAAATTGAAAACACCTCTAATCCAGGCAGATACTTCATTTTTGAAATTTTCCAAATGGCATTGAAGACATTTAAAAGGACCATTTTTTCATCCATATCATTTGTAGGTTCCCAAACTGGTTTTAACCAGGTTGGGTACATACAAAAGAATCCCTTGAAATACTTAGATAACAAGAGAGGTGATATTCAAAATTCAAAACAAGTAATACAGGAAGACCATTTTTAAAATTTAGGAAAATATAACATGCTGGCCAGATGAAAAAGTTTGCTAGAGACTTCAGAATGTGTATAGCACAATGAGTAGCCAGGCGAGTGCTGAGTTACAAACAGAAGGATCAATCAAGAGAAACGGTCAAACTGGTGTCAGGCTGTTGTGAATTTGGAACAGCAGAGGCGAAACATTAGTAGCAGTGGAAATCATTTGGCAAACAGGTCATTATATTTACCAATGGCAGTGAAAACACACTACTGTAAACAGACCTCTTATCACTGGATTTCAGAAATACCAGAAAAAATATTCCATCCACCACTGGAATATTGCAAGCATCAGAAATCTCTGGTCTTCTTTGTTAATGTACAAAGTGACTGGTAGGTTGCAGACACAGCATTGTAAAATAATCATTTATCTGGTATTTCAATCTGTTTAGACCCAATATGAAGAAGGTCAACTAAAGAGACATCATGCTAAGCCATGCATTTACAAACGCTGTATTTTTAGACTCAATGGCGCCGACTTTGCTTAGCAGCAAAACTTCGAAATTATTTCTCAAATATTTACTAAACTGCTTCATGTATGTATGTAAAGCAAAGTTTCCCGAAGGGGTTCTGCAAGATAGGGTGTCTTTTAATGAAATTTATGGCAGTTAATATGAAAAAGAGTCTCAGTTTTTGGCCTCTTAAAAATCTAAAACAAAGTTTTTGTGAGTAAATTCTTTTGTCCTTTCAATCTATAAGACACTGGAGTAACCAGGGAATTTTTCAGGTTTGGAAAAGTTTCACTCAACCATTTCTATTTACTCTTTTGGAGGAGGCAGTAGTACTAATTTGCTCCTCTTATAACCCCTGGATTTATCGTGGTTTCATACGTTCTCACTTACATTGGCTGCAAAATGAAGTGGTTGTATTACTAAGAAACACATGGTATTATCAGTTTCTCTGTAATTAGAGCTAATGAAGAAGTTGGAGACTGCGTCAGTGTTGTGACTGTGTCAAGAAACAGACAGTGTCAGACATACATAAGGCTAAAGACAAACTAAAGAAGTGTGCTCTGAAACACAATATAGATTCAATTCAGTCTAGTTTATCAGTGGGTGGTAGGAGACATTTGAAAGTGGCAATGAATAAAAACTTTGAAGAGCAGTGTATAAGTATGTGCAGGTATGTTTCATGTTTGTGGAGTTGAGCTCTACAATGTTGCAAATGATGTTGTAAAGCATTAGAGGATAAATAATTTCAATACTGGTGATGGTTGTTTGTGGAGATTTTGTGACCACTATGGCTTGAGTGATAGGAAGTTACATGGGGATAGTGGAAGCTCTGTAACAGAAGATGTTGAGTGGTTTTGTTGAATGAAGTTATCAGGAAAGAAAAACTGTCATAAGTTTACTATGAGAATGAAACTGGATTATTTTGGCATTCTCTATCCAACAACATCCAAATTTTTAAGCATAAGGATAGGAATCTGGACAAAAATTGAACCAGAAACACTTTTCCGCATTGTGTTGTGCCAGTGTAGATAGCATATATCATTTAAAGCTGGCTGTAGTTGGTAGATCTGCACAACTTCTTGTTTTGAAAGACTATACGAGAGATTCACCAGTTATTTATTACAAAACAAAACAAGTCTGATTCAACAAAAGTATTTTCTGACTGTTTTTTCAAACACTTCATCCCTGAAGTGCATAGATTGTACTTGCTCTGTTTATTGGTGTTATAGGATGTTGGTTATTTATGTTTATTTTTTGAGAATACAGATATGTTTGATTTTTTTCTTGTGAGAATGAAAACCTCCTTATGAAGTCTCTTGAACAAGCAGATTGATTCCAGTTATTTTTTGCATTGTCATATGAACTTGAGAAAAACTTAACTGGTTTGAGCAGAAAGATAATTAATCTGAAAATGTTTACTTTATGAAATTCAACTTTAAGAAATATATAACATAAATAGATAAATAATAATTTTTATGTAAGGGTTTCCTGAGAAATGGAATTTATTTCAAGGGTTCTCCAACAGTAAAAAAGTTGAGAGATGCTGGACTCCATGTCATGAATGCCAATAAGTAAAATCAGGGGGAAGAGATATCAACTAAAGCAACCCCATCTGGGGAATCTACATTTACCAGTGGACAAAAAAATGTTGACTCTTTATCCTCCTTCCATATAAGATCAAATCATGGACAAACCATTAACAGGTCAACCATTGCCACATTGTTCTCAGGGAGAAAGTCAGGCTCCTCAACACTATGGGCTGTGAAATTAACAAAGTGTTATATATTTAATAAGTATATTGAGAGATCCCAGAAGGATTGAATACACTAACAATGGCCGATGGGAGTTAAACTGTGATTAATTGTCTCCCCTGGTTAGTATCCTCGATGGTAAATTAAGCCAAATTTCATTTTATGGTAAAGCATTTGTATTATCTACGACATCAGACATTAGCATAACCAGAGTCCTGATCCCATTGGTCAATTAATAAAAGGCTTTACAGTATTGTAGTGGGTTTGATTTCTCCCCTTGAGTAGAAAAGTCATGAAGAGTCAGGTTTGAAACAAACAAAATAAATACTTGGGTTGCATATAGCCCCAAACAGTTAATGCTAGTGGAAGCAAAGAAAGTAAGTGGTTCCCCTCAACTTCAAGACTCTCTATAAATTCAACTTTTTTATTCCCTTTTTTGAACAGTGACACATTTTCTGTTGAACATAGGAATGTATATGAATTTATGTCGGTTGAAAATTCATACATATTCTTTGTTGTCTTTGCCTTTGATCCACACTCACTTACATACTTACACAAAAATATTTATTGCCATCTGCCTCATTAGTTTCCATGTACAGCAAATATGGGTAATCTTAGGAAGAAGGGTACCCTTGCCATGATGTATTGATAAAGATTTGGAAAAGATAAGAAAATTTTCAATAATAATAATAATAATTTGTCATCAAAAATAAGGCTTCAAGTATATAAAGAATTCTTTTGCTTGGTATGCGATATCGTATTTTTGTATGTTTATTGCATAACTTTCATTTATATAATTGGTTGCTTTTTTTGTACACTATTGATGAAGAACGTAAGATATGACTGAATAGATGGTTGATGATTTGATTGTTATCTTCGAGGTAGCATATTTATTTAGTAGTCTCTGCATGCCTGGGTGAAGTATATGGAGACCCTGGGATGCTCAGTGGTCAGAACATCCCCCTTGGCCTTGATGTAGTCCACAATAAAGTAGGGAGTGATACAAATGGCATTAGCTTGGCTGCAGGAGCTGCTGGAAGGACGTCAAATTGGGCTTCAAACTTAAGGAGGTCCCACTCCTGGTTTGGAATCAGTCATCCTTCTAGGCTGGTAGCCTTCCCAGGGCTAAAGAGTCCAAACTGCCCTATTATTTTACCCATAGCTGGGAGGAGAAGAGATGGATTCATACCAAGGGTGTTAAGGTAAAGTGAACTTGGGTCGCAGATTCTACTGTCCGCACCATTAACACTGCACTAATCGCATCTACAGATGTTGATAATAATGCCATGCAGAGGCGTTGCAAGAGTGGGGTGGGGGTTGAAAGGGGGCAGTTGCTCTCAAGCGCAGATGTGAAGGAGCACAAAATTTCTTATGGTTCATAATGTCTATTAATTAATAACTTCTAAATCATGCACATTTCCTATTCCTTACCTTCTGCAATCTGTTTTGCATGGAGATGATCATTCTGTTGCTTCTCTGGTATTTCATCCAATCCTACCATACAAGCAGCTGCGAGTATACCTGCTTGTCTCATTCCTCCCCCAAGGGCTTTGCGACAACGGAGAGCACTGAAAATAAGAGACATCTATATCTTATTTACTGTACATAGCAAAACAGAAATTTAGATTTTTAAAAATGAATGGACCATAAAAATGTTAAGTACCATTCAATGCAGCTTACTGACCTAGAAGTATATACTTAATGGACAAATTAATTCTTTTATGCAAACACACAGATATATATGCATGTAAAAGAGAGAGAAAATAGCCTATATATAGGTGAGAGTTTCCATCATTTTTGAGAAAATATGAATGCGTAGCATTTTTATTCAGTCATCAGAGTATTTATCTTGACTTTCTATGACCTTATACCACTTTTCAGCTGAATAATATATTCCATCATAAAACATTGATTCCAGTTTTGATTTGATAAATTCTTCACAGGAGTTTTCGATACCTTGAACATGCTGGAACTGCTGACCAGACAAAAAGTGTTGCATGGAACAAAACAAGTGATGATCTAAATATGACGTGTGGAAGAACTTCCCATCCTAGCTCCATGATCATTTGCTGCATCACATTTGCAACATGAAGACAGGTATTGTCATCCAGCAAAAGCACTAGTCAACTTCCTTCTTCAAAAAAGTATTTTCTCCACCAATGCACAATTCAAAAAAGCCAACTGATTACTTTAATATAACAAAGTAATAATTTGTCCAGGTTCCAGTAATTTGTCATAAAGAATTCCCTTTGAATTCCACCAAACACAAAAGAAAGTTTTTCCTTAATAGATTCTGTTCAAGATTAGATATTGAAGTCTGTCCTGAACCTAGCAATGATTTTCTTCATTTTGGATTCCTGTAATAAATATGTTTTTCCTCATCGGTAACTAACTAGTCCAAAAATGACTTTTTTCAAGCAAGAAGAGGAAGACAAGTGTTTAAACACAGAGTGATGTCCATAAGTTCATTTGAAACTTTGCAAGCTTCAAGGCCTCTCCTTAACCTAATTAATAACATACTACACTTGGCTGATTACACAAAGAAAAACAGCTGAATAAACTTCAATGACACTTCTAAGATTTCCCAATTACTTTTCCATCGGCCTCATACAAGGTTGGTCAAAAAATAATGCCTGTAATTTAATTTGAAAGTAATTGTTAGAATTTCTAGGTTTTTTTTCAGGTATTAACCATAAAGCGTCAAGAATCCCTGGGGAAAAATTGTGGAGTTACCTTCTCTTTTCTTACTCAGAATCCTCATTCAAAATGGCTGCCCCTCTGGACACATGTTGAAAGCAAAGAGTCGCAAAAAATTCTTGTTTTCGGAAGGAGAAAGTTCTCCGAACATTTACAGATTAGAAAATGTACATGGAAAGGCTGCACTTGATGCGAGCACAGTAAGGAGATGGGTCAGTAGAGATAATGGCAATCCTAGAGAGAAATGAATGATGTGCTCTTGCAATATGACAATGCAAGACCTTGTAGCATCTTGAAGATTTTCAAACAGACAAGTAAGGGCCTGGAGATTATCTAACCAAGTACCTTGTTTCAACCAATTACTCCCCACTATCAAACACAATAGATTTTCTTGGGACCATTGGTTGTTTCCAAAGTTTCTGAAGTGAATGGGGAATATCAGTTCAGAAAAATAAATATATAAGTATACTTGCCATCACAGTGAATAATTGAAGAACTGCAGAGTCAAAATTTGAAGTAAAAGATTCTATTGAAAAATAAGTTCTGGAGAATCTAGATGTCATTAATGAATCAGTCAAAATAAAGCCCAGAAAAAGTCAAAAAAGCTTTTTTCCCAAAAGTCAAAAACAACATTTTTGAAGTGGTCTTGTGGAGAACTGATGTAAATTTTCAAGTTGTATCATAATGTTTGCATTGGTAGACATTGAATATACAAAAAACCTGGAAATTGAGGAGTTGGTATATGTCTATGCCCCCCCCCCATTTCTAACACTACTCTCATAGCAAAATCAGTTACTTGATGTATCCAAATAAACATATCCAGGCTATTTAGGATTGTGAAATAACAAAAATATCTAGAAAACCTTTAACAAAAAATGATTTGATTCATGTTTTGAATGCAGAAGAGAGGATAAGTTTGATTAATTCAATGTAAAGAATGAGTATTGTTCTTAACAGTTTCTGTTTGGCCTTGGAAGATGAATTCTCTGTAGAAATCGAGTAGTTTGGGTCACCTTTGGGTCATGTATTTTGAGTACATTTTGGATATGATATTCGTTAAATACAGCAGAAAAATACAGGCAAAGGAGATATAAGCTAGTCAGATATTTTCTATAAAGATATCATCATTTAATTATGAACAAAAGAATGTAATTAAGAACTGAAAGGAACATGCATGTTGTAGAACATCAATAATGCAAAATGATCGATAGTCAACATAATCAGAAACATTTGTAATTAAAGCATTCAGACAGAGAAAACTGAAATCAAAATGAACACACAGAAGATTACTTGAAGTATATTTTACAGCCATGGACAAACCATACCTCATGCATATTAATGCAAAGTGGGTGGAACAGATTCTGTTTCTGCATTTGTTAGTATAGTAAACAC
>OY735206.1:71813642-71836142 GCA_963457665.1 Thysanoteuthis rhombus
AGAAAAACATAGGTTGCATTCACAATAATAAAAGGTATAGATAACATGCCAGTAAAAAAGTTTTTTACAATGGACAAAAGAAACAACAACTGATTTCATAAATAGCCTCTCTCAAAACGTTAATTTAATTTTTAAACACAGTACTCGTTCTACTTTCACAGGCTCAGGATCAGACGTAACTGGGGGAGCTACTCACCCAAAACTTATAACTCCTGTCACTGACCTACAACTTATAGGATGCAGGATGGTTTTTGGAGACTTATCGGCCAAATATGCAGTAATTTTTAAAGAGTTATTTCCATTTTACTGAAAAATATTTGTAAATCACCTCACTATCTCTGTGCCCCCTATCCTTCTTTTTCTCATATATATATATATATATATATATATATATATATATATATATATATGCACACACAAAATCTCTATAATTAAGAGGTCAACCATTACATGCCACTGAAATAGAAAAGATGTTGGGCCTCGGCTAGGCCTGTAGACTCGTAGGTCTATGATTTAACTTAATCATAGGTTTTGAAAAATTGGTCTTGAAAAGCAGAACGTTATACAAATATATGCAGCTTATATACATATATCACTAAGCCCCATTTTAGTGAGTTGGAAGAATTAAATATAAACAGGAGTTGATGTTTTCTACCATCCATACTAAAAGTCTGTAAGTTTGAAATGTATATGTCTATTTCAACATAATTTCAAAACAGCAGTAATTTATCCTCATTGCTACTTATTTTTGAATTGTTCAATATCACTGATGAGAAAGTCTTCAATTGCATATCTTCCCAAATTTTCTCTGTTCAAAGATAACAGATTTCATACTTCATACAGCCTTTTACAGATTTAATAGAATTTTTCAACATCTAGTGAGCATACATTAAGAAGAAGTGGAATTTCAAATTTGATGACTTCTGAAACTAACAAGTAAAAAATATGTGCTTGTATTAAATTTATTCACCTAAGAGAGAAATATAAAATTTTGGATATTCATGAATAAGGTATTAAATATTTAATTTTACTAATATAACTAATAAAGCACTAAGTTTTTTTGTAAAGTAGGACTCATTAAACTTCCATAGAGCATTTTATAGGTAAACATGAAACATGGATGTCCACTGCCACTTTTCCTGACGGGGAGGATATATTTCAGAATACATCTCAACGACATCCATGTTACCAGTGAAGAATAATACCATTTTTTTATATAGCTACATTAAGTTGGGGTTACATAAAACAATTGTGCAGCACCTTTATCCTTTATTGTGAATAAGGCTCCAACTTTCGAATTCCCACACTCTAGATGAGAAAGCCTGATTGAGGGTGGGGGATGACTTGTTTGCTCCCCCCAGTGGATGCCCATGACACCAAATAATATTACTTACTGTTTGAAGTAGTGGCTTATACATTTATGAATTTAGAATCGGTACCTAGGGAAATGAAGTTGACACAAGAATGGCCAGATATTGGAACCACATGAGAATAGCACTAGACATCCTATAGAATCAGCTGATAATATTGGGTCAAAGGGATGTATATGTCGTAATACTTGGATTTTATTGCTAACAAAGAAAATTTAACGCTTAAAGAAGAGCTGGATGTTAGCAACAATCAAGGATTTTATTTGAAACCACTGAGAACATGAGCAACATGTAAAGTTGTTATAGACTCAAAAAAAAAAATTCATTGAGAGATCAAGGGTGAAAATGGTTGTCCTTATAAGCATGAGCCATGCTTGTATCCTGATAGAATAAACACTTTGTAAATATCACTGTTTATTGTTGTTTATTACAACTTCCAGTAGTAAGTGTGAGAAAAGACTGAGTAAAACTTTCCAGGCAGCTGGTGGAAGAATGACCAATAGAAAGCCACCATCTAACTACAATTGAAGAAATGTGTGTGTGTGTGTGTGTGTGTGTGTGTGTGTGTGTGTGTACACATGCATCATAATTACTCAACAACTGGCCACTGTATGAAGTTGACATCCACCTGTTATATGATTTAGCATACAAGGCAGTGCAGTATCAAGTTTGAAGTTGTTTGGGTCAGTGTTTCTCAAGAAGTCTAAAAAAAAATAAATAAATAAATTGAAGATGATAGATCTATCTTCACAGTTTAAATTATATCCCAGGAAATTATCAAAATTCAGATATAAATACCTAATTTGGCATTAAAGAGAAGTAACTGAAATACTTTGAAGTCATAGTTTCATACAGTAAAATTATTTTGCATAATAATTATGGCAGGTTGCATCACACATCATGCATTTTTGGAACAGCACGTTCCTGGTAGAAATAAGGGACAATGCTGACTTTGAATTATGCTAATCTTCCTAATACAAAAACACAATATTTGATCCTTAGATATTGTGAGTGGAGGAACAGTAGGCGGAGAATTGTCATTCTGTTACACTTACATTTTCTAAAAACTCCATTGGTATTATTTTGCCTCCACAACGGTTGTGAGTATTTTCCAGACATATAAGCTTTGTTTTACAGGCATGTACATCAGTACCAGGATTTATAGTTGCCTTCAATAGATCAAAATCCAAGGTGCCATTCGGCTTGTTTGGAATGATCCTGGGAAAAATTCCTGCCAACTGAGCAACATTTCCTTGTTCATATAAAGCAATATGTGATTTGTCACCAATAATTATTTCTGACCCACGTTCCTGGCAGTGACACATACCTGTAATTTTGAAAAAAAATCTCAAATAAGACAAAAATTAAAGATATCATTTTTAAAAATGTGCTTTAATTTTTCTTGTCAACCGTAAAAATGCAGTTAATCATACAAAAAGATATAAAATCACATTTAAAATCTAAATTTTTTGTGTAGAAATATATATTTTTTAATGATTAGTTTCTCATGCAATATTGTATTGCTAATATACTATAAGAATGCATTGTAAATGGATGAAAAAAAGATTTTCACAAAAATGTGAAGTTTCATTTTTATTTCTCCTCTGAATCCTTTTATTTATTTTAATTTTTGAAACATCTTTTTAAAAAAAATGTTTATTTGGTGGTGTTGGGGTTGATTGTTAAATTTCTAACTTTCATAATCCTTGCGTGGCCCCCTGTCTAAAATGATGCAGTCCTCATGATGTTTAAAAAATAAAACTAAAATGAGAATTCATAAAAGGAATAAAATTAGAACACAGGAAAGATAAATCATGTACATTGTACTTCCATAAAAATTATAGAAAGAAAAGGTCCAGTTTAACAATATAGTTACCCTTTAAATAGAACCCCCCTCCTAAAACTCTTACGAAAATGTTTTTTTCAAAAACAAACAAATTTCTGGATGGTTCGAAGGTCTAATGGATTGTGAACACCTAAAATTGAAAGAAAAAAAACAGCATTGTGACCAAAAGCGAATCTTAACCAAAAATGTATTGCAAATGGATTCATTACAGAAATGCATCATGATTTATTTATGATATTAAATTCACCATCAGAGTAAAATTCTTAAGGTTTTTGATCTCAATGCAAGAGTCTTCATTAGATGCTGACAGGTTGTAAAAAAAACGATAAATTGGCACAAAATGGAGATAAATACTTTAATAAAGGATACAGAAGTATCTATGAAGTGAAAGAAACTAAAATGGGAGGTAGTGAAATCATTATGTAATGATTCAATTATGACTACAAGAAAGTGTGTTGTTAGAAACTGTCGATCAAAACTGTTTCTTCAGTTATTAAGCAATTCTGTCTGGCTGTCCAAGTACGTGTCACATGTATAGACTGCACTAGTGAAGCCAGAGGGCTGAAAACCTTAAACATTCACTCATTATCATGTCCTGAAACAATGTTTATTTTTTGCTTGTTGAATAGGAAGGGGTTCAATTTACAATGTGAGTTTATGCTAGATTGGTCCTTTAGTTTGTGTCCAGCAGCATTCATGTTGTTTTTTTTAAATTTTGGACTTTTCAATGATCACTGCCCAACAAGAGGTGAGAGAAGTAAGTTATTCTATTAAAGTTTAATAGATGAAATAAAACAAAGAGGTGCAGGTCACTTACATGCAATCAAGTTTGCCATGGTCCCTGAAGGAACAAACAGTGATTTTTCTTTCCCCAGAAGTTTTGCACACCTTTCTTCTAAACCTGCGTATTAGAATAAAAATGGTCATCAAGTATTTACAAAGTCAAGCTGTCAGTTTTTGTTCTGCACTTTTGCGATGTGTTTTTATTTTTGTTTTATTTCTTGGACAGTTGCTTTTCACAATGTTTTGTTGAAATGACAGATTTTGCTGCAAAATAAAAATAATGATAGTTAACAAATGTTATAACATATTCTGCCACTAACCAGTATAGCAACAAACCCATTTAGGTCAGAACTCAATAGAATGAAAGGGCCAGTAAATTGGCTCTTAACACCAACCAGTATAGAGAAAAACTAACAAGACTTTGTGCCAAGAAGCGTATTCACCTGATGGCCAAATAATGGACTAGCTGAAATTTGGGGGAAAAAAGAGAGATAAGAGTCAAGCTTTTCAAAATAAAACTTTTTTATAAACATAAAAAACATTTACTGTTATGTTATATTCTATATCAAAATTTTATGTCAAGAAATTGCTCCAGCAATAGAGCAGTAGTCATTGCAATAAATGAATACAAGAAAACAAGAAAAATTAATTATCAACAGTTCATAAAATCAGTTCAAAATTAGAATTTTTTCCAATGCAAATAATCTACTGAAATTCATTATGAGCAATAATTAGTTTTATGGTAATCACTTAAATATTAGATTGGTGCAAAAATTATTGTTTTTTGTTTTTTAAAATCTGTTTACAGTCAACCTTATGACCAATGAACTCGAAAAAACATCTGATTTTATGACTATGATTGAAAACCATGCCCGCTTTAAGCTTGAGATCAGCAGCAACTGTCGTAGTTGACAATTTGATTTATTTAATAAATGAATAAGGATTTAAATTAAAATGAAAGTCAGTTTCGCTTCGCTTGGACCAGTAAGTTATAATATGAGTTCAGAATGGGACATAAAGTAGTGGAAACTGTTAGCAGTATCAATCAAGTATTTGGCCAGGGGACCCTCAACAAATGCATAGCTTGATATTGGTGCCAAAAATTTCAAAAAGGATATGAGAGCCCTGAGGGCCATTATGGAAGGGGACACATGCAAAATAACTCAAGAGGTTACAGAGGAACTAAATATTGACCATTCAACAGTTGTTCGACATTTGCACCAAATTGGAAAAGCAAAAAAGCCCGCTATGTCATTGGCCCTGCAGAAACTGAATGAACAAGGCTACATAACTCTACTTCACCAAACTCACAAGACTTCTCTCCAAACGATACACACTTTTTCAAGTATTCTTCCTGCAAGGGAAGGTTTTCAACCACTGAGATATACAGCTTTAAAGTTGATTGTGAAAAACTGCCATTATTTTTGCACCAGCATAATAACATGTGAAATTATCTGTATTTACACATCGCATTCACCACAAATATATCATGTTCAACTTTGTCTCTTGAACATATAACAATTTTCCATTACAAACAAATCTTGAGGTAATACAGACTTATTTATTGTTTGTGTATTTGAATGTTTTCAGTTCACCATTATCTGCATTCTTTTCTTCAATTTGACAAATTGTTTTTGGCTAAATTCTCTTTATTTGTTCTTTGTTGTTCCTTGAAGAGACTTCAATCATTTTCTCTTTTCGCAAAGAGGAAAATTAAAATTTCAAGTTGTAGTAGAAGGGAGGTAACCATATTTCTTCATTCCAAAATGTTATCATATCTTCCTAAATAGTCTCTCACATGAAAGAACACATTTATTCTCAACATCTAGTGACCCAACATTAATGATTACATATCAGCCACATCAACTTGTGAAATAATCCTTCAACATCCAATATTACTATATTTATACCACAGTTTGCAATAAAAATGCTTTGAAAATGATTTGCTACAGAATTACATTCTTATTTACTATAGCAGTTTATTGTAATTGATTTACTATAGAATTCAATTGGAATTGATTCACTACATAAATATAATGCAAGTGAATTATACGATAGAACTACTCTGCAAATGATCCACAATGAAAATGGTTAACTACAAATGAATAGCAAGTCATTCATTTAGAAAGTATTTTACTATAAATGGTTCAGGGAAGCCCTTGCCTTTAATTGTAGGATCTTCTTTATAAACATCATCTCCCACTTCTGCATTGGCCATTGCTTGTCGCATAGCTTGACTTGGTTTAGTGACTGTATCACTACGCAAATCCACAATATGGGTAGTCATATTATCAATCTAGAAGAAAAGAGAGAACGAATGAAACAGAATTACATCTAAAATTTTACTTCTATTTTTGCCTTACATACAATGAATGTTACCATATCAGGAGAGGGTATATTTTGTTTATTTTTTTAAAAATTCTTCATTTAAAAACTCTCCCCAAAACAAAATAAAAAATGTATACAGATTATTTCCGATTACATGCATATATAATTATAACTTTATAATATTTTCCACTTTTATACATTTTTCTAGAATTTACAATATAACTATAATGCTTAACTAGGCACTTCTTTTCCATCATTTTTACTGCAGTACGGATGGAATCATGGCTTACATGACCCTATGTTAGATATGATGCAAACCCCATGATGTTTAAATGATAAAAATGAATAATTAATTTAAAAATTTCAATTTAATTTCTTATTTGCTTTTTTTTTTACCGTAACTTTCATTTAGGCTGGTTTAAATTTTAAAAAAGCGAATAAAAATCAAGATGGAGGTAAAAAAAAAAAGTAGTCATAAAAACTGATAATAATAATAATTTATATTTCATTGAATAAAATGATAAGTATTTTTTCACGTAATGATTTTGCTGCACAAAATTAGGCGACATTTCATTATATAATGGTAAGATGGGAGACAACTCTAGATTCGTACGTGATGAATAAATGGCCAAATATAATTTCAGATGGAAGGAAGCGTATAATGGACAACATAATTCAGCTAATGTAGATCATATTAGCTTCGTTGATTCGTTAGAAATGATGCCAATCTGCATACGAACACCATTGAAGGCAACTGGTCCAGCATTAAAATCAAATACCGAAACATTAATGGAACACATCTCTTTCTAAAAAAGAAAAAAATAAGTATTTGTTTTTCGTCGAGTTTTTGCTGACAATTTGTTAATAAATTTATTCATTATGTAAACTTGTAGATCCTAAAATCTTTCAGGCTCCTGTATCACATCTCTATCCCTCTCTCTCTCCACACACACACACACACTTATAACGAACAGTCACCTCATTGAAAGCATGTCGTTGAGAGGCAGTGCATTCCGAGCCAGCCTCTAGTAGTTAGTAGTCTGCGCCTGGAGCCCAGGACCATAAAGATTTGAATTTGTCTGCCGATAGACCATGTTGAATGGCCAGCGTGTCCGAAGCGACCCCCCCCCCCACACACACACACTAATTTCCGATATAGTGTTTTACGAGGATGTGTGAGGGTGTTGACCGTGGGAATTCTTAGCAGAGCCTTCCGACATTCAGTAAGGAACAGTTTCTCACCCTCGGGCCTGCAACAGCTGACCGTTGGGACTGAGTTGAGCGTCAGCGTAGGGAAGGTCTTCCTTACGGTCGGCTCGTAAACCGGCTCCTCTGTTAGGACCCGGGCAAGGAAAGCCAACCTCGAGGCGTGTCGGTGACTCGCTAGATGTGGCATTCCCAGGCCTCCGTGGTTTGGTCGTTGGATGCAGACCTGTCTGCAGACCATTGGCTTACCCTGTTTCCTGAGTAGGGAGAAGAGCAGACGCTCCATCAACCTCAGCCGGTCCTCAGGCAGTGGAAGTACAGACAGTCGGTAAAGGATATAGTGGGAAGATGTATGTGCCACACACCTCTGCCCTGCCCTGCCCTTTAAGGATAAGTTCTTTCGGAGCCATTTGCCCACAGCGGCTCTGACCTTTGCTTGCACTTCCGACCAATTTTTCTCCAGCTGGAGGTCAGGGCCAAACCATACCTTGAGGATGGGCACGGGTCCGTCTGTCCATGTGAAGGGTCCTGGGAGATGAGCTCCTCTCCAGGCACTTAACTGGGCCAAGTAATAGTAGGAAAGCCCAAGGACGAGTCCAAAGGCCTCTAATGCGCGTAGCAGTGGCAGCCTCAGTAAAACCTCATTGGCTGACGTACTGCACCGGCGCACTCGGTCTTGAAACCACCCAACGCCAATCTCCGGCCAATTCAACGGCAAGTGTCAGTAGCTGCGCCTCGGACTCGGCCGTGGAACAGATACTACACCTTGATCCCGAAAAAAAGGCCAGAAATTAAGGAAGGGATTACAGGGGGTTGCAGAAATATTTGAAAATCTTTTTAAAGAATAATTATGTAACCAGTGTTATTTTTCATTTCACTAAAAATGTAGTCCTTCCAGTGCTTATTATGAAAGCGACTCGATGCTATTTACTAAGTAAATAAGAAATTCGTTTTTGTTATATTTGTAACAGTGATATTCACTTATGTAGAACTTTTTACTACTCAAATTAAATAAACATAAGATTTTATATATTTTCCATCATGTTTATAAATACGAAATTTACAATAAATTCAGCATAACCATAGACACGCCTTCGCACAAGATACTACGTCCGATTCCTCTGCTTAAAAAAAAACTACGGATGTCCAAACACGCACAAACCCATCTGCATTATGCAGACGTAAAACTCGTCTTAATATCCTTTAAATTTGATTCAAAGCTAACTTAGCATTGTGAACATTTTTATTTTCTCTTTTCATCTAGAATGTTTTAATTACATATGTTCATTATTGTTTCCTATCAATCATTTTATATCACCGTAGTTCAGTAAAATGCATGTTCCTTTTTATTCCTCAAATACTCTCTTGTCTGTAATCAGATGTGTATATTTTTCATAAATTAGTATCTGTCTTTGTTTTTATTTCTATTGCATGTATTGTTATATTTAACTAAATTTTATATACAAACTGCATTAAATATATACATACATTTCTCTACAAACGACAACCATTTCAATAGTATTCCCCAGAGTTCCTTCAAAGACCAAACAAAACTGTTAAAAACTGTGCCTGAAGAAAACACACAACGCTCAATTTTAACAGAGTGAAAAAAAATTAAACACTTTTTTTTCTCAGAATAAACACCGTAAAACAATTATGGATTTGTGCTTACAATAAATCTTACACAATTCGGCTGTAAACAAGTCGGCCTCAAATTCTGCTACGTTATGTTTTTAAAGGTGAAAATAACATATTGGGATCTAAAATGAAATCCACAGCTGATTTGACCGCTTACTGCTAACAACACATTATTTTTAGGTACGCTCCTGATTTTAATCGTTACAGATGGGATTAAATTAACGGTTAATTTCAATTTTTTGCAAGACGTTGAACCCCACCCCATAGATTGTGAGGCGAAGTCCGCTCAATCCATTAGTAAATCCACCCCCTTCTGTGATCATACCCACCCACAGCCTTGGCTTGAAAGTGTGATAATCACTAGCTGATCTGATTAAGGTCAGGCGCCTGATCTGTCTAGACCAAATCAATAAGATACAAACAAATCGAACTTTTAACAACGTCTTCGGAGAACAAAACAGAATGAAACTACGCTTTTGTGTATAAATGTATCTTTAATATTATCATTTGCCATGAACCATAAATTCCAAATTAATGAATTGAAAACAAAAAAAATGTTGCCATTAAGAGAAATACTTCACTTTATTTTCCACTTTTTCAAAAAACCATAGTTACATTTTGTCCTCAGAACGGCGCTGGGCTTCTCTTTCAAAGATGTAACATAATTTATGTTTACGTGGACTTGGTTTTCACTTATGTAATAATCATATGTGATCTCTGGTCAGAAATTTACTAAATCACCAAATGATTTAAGGAGATACATAATCACAAGGGAAAATATTTCTTTTCAGAAATTGAAATAGAAATGCATTTAAGATAACTTTCGTCATTCATCTGATAATTATTAAAAGATTTCCTAAAATCAGAGTAGTACTTGATTTTTAGTGATCTTTTAAAATGTATATGTTTTTCGGAGTCCCTATGTTAATTGCCACTGTAAACGTTTTGTTTAGACTGTCGCAACATTTACACTATCTACTTTCACGTTTATTTCCGGTCCAATGAGGGGTATACAAATAATTTCTACATTATATTTTTATCCAGTCTTTCTGCTTACTATTGACACCAAGATACAGACGATAAAGTCAAGTTTTATTTGATTTTGACGTTGTTTCCAGAAAGTTGTCAATTTTCGGTTAATATTCCAGCGAAGTCCGCAGAAATACCGGACTTTTCACCAAGTCTGAGTGATCCCCCTTCCATGGTGACATAGAACAAATATTCATGAATTGTTCCAACGAAAAGTAATAAAAATCGGGATTTACACAATGAGTCATTAAAATATGATCTTTTCAAACCTACCTTGCCCTTGGTATTGCTTTGATTGCATGTAAGTGTTGCCTGAAGTCCAAATCTTTTGAGACTGACACCGATAAATATCCATGGGAGATAACCCAACTTCAACTTTCTTGGTGTGTTTGTGTGTATAAAAATCAAACCACGTTCCAAACTTCAAAGATAATGAAGTTGTAAACAGATCACGTTTTAAACTTCGGAGATAATGAAATTATAATCAAATCACGTTCTAAACTGCAAAGATAACAAAATTATTGAACGAGTTTTACAAAGAGATAGAAAACAAAAAATTAATTTTCGGACATTGCCACCATTTTCTTCTATTTTGGAAGAAGATTTGAAGCACATGCACATACATAACTGAAATATAAAACTGTGAAAATGTGTCTTTTTTTTTTGTTCAGTTTACAAACAGCATCAGCGACGAAAGACCTTTTTTGGTGGTTTGACGAATTACTGAACAGAATGGATTTACCGAATGAAACCGAACGGGACCAACCCAAACGGAGATAATTAATATACTAAAGAGAGTCTTAATTTATTTAATTACACCTCTAAGGATTATTGTCCTCATATTGTGTGTGGGTGAAAGAGTAGATGATAGCTGTTGGTTAGATGTGGCGAGAAAATGTAGTCGTTGACAAAGGTTCCACGTGGTCTGGTGTTAGCGTCGACGTCACTGGAGATATGGAAGGAGAAAGGGAAATGTGCCAAGAGAATGCGCGCCGAATATGAACATAGACGCGGAGATGAAATAAAGTAAAAGGGACATGTACAAGTATTTGGATGGAGAAATAAAACGTACATTTAATACAAGAACAATAATGACAAATAACGAGTGAAAATGAAATACATGTAATGATAAGATTAATACGATCGACTGCGTAAAGGGATGAGAAGAGACAGCGAAAGGTGGGAGTTGTTTTGTTGTCATTGATAATAGAGGTGTTGGAGCCGAAGCGGAGGTGTCTGAACTGCTTTTGAATTTGGGGTGCACCAAGGCATGATTATAGAGACTGGGTTCAAAATGTGTGCCATACTGCCAAGTTGCGTGTGTGACTTGAGGGCTATTCTCTGACGCTGGTAGACACTTGATGGACAGACCCTGAAAGACAGAGAACGCAGAATTTCATCCATACGTGTTTCCCGAAGTAGAGATCATTTTGACTATCGGATAGTAAAAGGCATTGCTATTTCATTCATGAGAGTGATAGGTGTATACGCTTTTGGAGCACGTGTAGCTGTGCGTATGTGAGATGCCTAAACATCAGTAAACTGAAATGGACAAAGTTAATATAGAGATGAGTCACGGAGGAAAAATCGTTAGGATCAGATCGGTCGGGAGGTCAACGATATCGATCTTGTGGAGAAGGAAGAAGGAGAGAGAAAGAGAAAGCGGTAACATGTGCCAGGGCCAAGAGCGTAAATAGCTAGGAGTGCCGGTGCCAATGAGCGCTTGACCATGTGCGTCCAGGGTCTTTATATGGAGTAGGAAGTGACGTTTTCGATATCTAGCTGAAAGAAGGGTTTCCTACTTAATTCTTAAGTAAAAGTATAGGGGGCTCTAACACCTTTTTAAAAAATATATTCTTCAATTTTAGTAACTTTACAAAGGCTTTCGTGAGGTTTATCGACGTTATGTTGCGATTTGTCGAGTGTTGATGTATATACGCACTCTCAAAAACATAATTCATTTCATTCTTTGAATTATTCTCAAGCTTCTTGCTTTTGCTTGCAAGAAAAAAGCTTTAAACTCTCTACCAACCAAAGGATTAATTCTAATCAACTTCAAAAAAAGACTCCCTCCTGTTATTATTCATCTCTGTTCGGTAAATCTACTTGACTATTGTGCAAGACGATGTAAAAAGACAATTAAGTCAGGAAGATCTATTCAAATTTGCTAAAAACCTTTAAAAGGTTCAATTCTAACCATAAATTGCAAATAAGACTACCTTCTGTTATGATTGATCTCCGTTCTGCAAATCTCCTTGACTGTGATAAAACTCAGGAAAAGCTATGCAAGATCGCTAAAACAGACGAGTATACGTTTAAAAACTCTAAATATAAACTCCATATGAACTATCCTACTTGGGACCCTAGCAATTCAACCCGCATCAGAAGTCACGGATTGCATCTCCAGACAGCGACAGCGACAGCAGCAGTACATATTTGGTATGCCAACGACATAGGTTAACCAGGCTGCTTGGGAAAAAATGTCTGATAATCCATTTACAACGTTGTAAAAATAGATATCATAGAATGTTGTCCTGATACTTTCCTACTAGCAAACGTAAACACTGAAGTGATTCGGTGTTTTTTTGTTTTGTTTTGTTTTGTTTGTTTTTTGTCCCCTGTAACCCCACAAACCCTGCGCTGCTTGGTCGTTTCCACCTTGCTCCAAATTTCTGAGACCATGTTATGAATTGAAGATCTCCAGAGATCTACTGACGAAGGGTTTGATTGGAACCTCTTCACTGCGTTGCAGATATTACGTAAGCAAATTTCTTTAGTTGCGTCGTTGTTTCAGACATCCAAATCTGCTTCAGTTTGTACAAATCAGCCGGAAGAATCATTGCTCAGAGAAGGTAGAGAGACGTCAGTCTCTACTGTAGTAAATAACTGCAAAAAGAATATTTGTCCGCCAAACTAGAGCAGAATTAGAGTTGAAGAAATCTATCTGACCTTACTGTGCGACCAGAGTTCTCTCACTCAAAAAAGGGGGGAAGGGTGTTAAAATTCACGCCGAAATCAAATATGGTGGAATATTCTTCATTGGTGACCATGGGGGTCCGCTGCCTCTTCTCCAGGAAGGAACAAAGTGATGTATTTACTGGGTAGGGGCAAATGATATGTAGGGGGTAGATGTACCCGAATATTAATTCTAAAGTAAGGGACAAGGGATTGTCCAAGCTGTGAGTCATCTGTTCATAGTGATCCCTTGATCACCAGCCTCTTTATAAGGTTCCAACTTTCAAAAACCCACGCCATCGGTAAGAAGGCATAATTCAGGGGAGGGCAAATGCCCTGTTTACACCCCTAGCGGACGGCAATGAAGGAGACTTTATGCACCAAATTAACGTGTGTGTAAAAAGAGTACTGGAGGATTGACAAATGATATGAAACCTGATTTCAACATATTGAAGGAAAATTGATTTTTGGTGGGGGCTGTCATCAATTCTTTGGGTTGCCGATAGCGATACCCAAAGGCCAGTTTACTAATTGTTGGGTGAAACCGGGATGTTCGATGGTGACACCAAAGGGAGCAAGTAGTAGGATTACAGTGTTAACTTTTTAGGTACCGGAACTGACAAAACGCTTGCTATTTCTTACATCTTATCTCATTGTATGAAATGAGGAGGTTGTCCAGTGACACATATTAACAGGGGAGGACAGCAACCACTTGGAAGATAACATAGTTGTCCATATTTTATTTCTGACTAAGGCACCGTAGCGAAAATGCGCCATTATGAAAAATGACCCTAAATCATATTAGTACATCCCTCTAGCATGTCCAATTGGTTTCATCAGTCAACTCTAAAATTTCCAAGGAACCCTATTACAGCGCCAGGACTATAATACTCTGTATAAGTATTGATTTATAACTCATTGATTGCTGATATTTAAGAGAAGAAAAACAAAACTGTTTTTTAATGAAATCATGAAAATTTTCGATGTTCTTTACATCTGCATCAGTCATCAAATAAAATGAAAGTATTACTCAACTTGAACAATATTCAAACGTCTAACACACGAATGCTGCGTTCTGTAATAGAAATAGATTTTTAAAAATTAATCGTCGTATTTCAAGAGATTTTGTATTTTTTTCTATCTTTTTTACTCAAGAGTATAAATTCATAAAAAAACTAATAACAGAACAATATTGCGAACGTTCTGCTACAAACCCATACTTACACAGAATATCTGATCATTCCAATCATATTAAATCAGAACAAAAATCGCAATATATCAGGATTCGAAGATTTGTTGATGACTAACGAAACGATGCGTCTCAATTCTTATGGTAATGGAGGTCATTTACGGGCTAAACTCATTCAGATGGACACTGATCTTGAAAGGAAGAATCGATTAGATCTATCTATCTACTACTACTAATACTAATACTACTGTTTTTGTTCTCTGTCACGCAAAGGGACGCAACTGACGAAGTAAAATGGAATTTCATATTATGATGACGTTGTTAAAAATACTGAATTCAAATAATTTTTTTTTTCAAATAATGAAAACAAAAAATGATAGATATCCGTTTGTGGTTAACAGAACGCTATTCAAAAAGTTCACTGCAATGCAAATCTCTATTACCTATGTTTATAAAATGCAATCAGTATAAACCGGTATTCTCAAACTTATAAACACCAGTGTCAATAGCTTGCGCTAAAATAGTCTGGTTACTTTTTGTTCATATTCAAGAGTTTAGACCAAGAACACTTTTTCCAGGCATAAATCCAAAATACAATGGAATAAAAAGATTTATAAGAGAGAAAAATTGCGTTCTTATTTCACTGTTCAAAAAATCTCTGTTCACGAAGTGATGGATCAATTGAATGGGCATTGGTTTTGCATTGTTACTTTTCAATAAACTGATCCCTTCATGATTAAAACATCTTAATGTAATATGTTTCTAGATGTAAAGTAGAGGATCGGTTTTCTATTGTTTTTTGGGGGTTTTTTGTTGCTGTTTTCGTGATAAACAGACCCCACATCATTAATATATTTAAATCCATTGCTTCAAGTATTCGAGTGTTTATTTTCATATTCTGTACATGTAACCACAAATTATGTCTGAATAAAATTGTAGCGCCCCCATTCTTTTAGTTAGGAATTAAGTACGAAACTCTTCTTTCAACTAGATATCCAAAACGTCACTTCCGACGACGACCCCTTTAAAAGCCCTGGAGGCACATTGTCCAAGGCTCATTAGCTACGCGCATTAGGAACCTTCCGGTTCCCTATTATTACTCGGCCCAGCTGCGGGGAATATGGCACCCCGGGGCAGCACTGCTCTATTGCACTCAACGGAGCAGGTCGGGACTTGTCCTGACGCTTTCGTAGCAGAGGTTACATTAGTTGCTTAGCAAACCAAAGCCGCTTCGGCTGGAGCCATTTTTGGATGGATGGTTCCTATTTTCCCCACGTAAAGCCTCGACCTTGTGTCACATTTTGCTGCGGTGGGACAGCGAATAAATACACCTTCATTAGCGCCAGTATTCCTTATTCCTAGTTGGCTGTGCTTCTAGCCCCGGCCTTTGCGGCCGGCCACTTTCTTTCTCTCTCTTTCCTTCGCCCTTAGATCGTTACCATTTCGCCGACGTGACCTATCTCTGCACTAACTTTGCCCATTTCACTTCACTCATATTGAGCCTTACACATACGCACAGCCTAGCATGTACGCTACCGTGTCTTCACCACGTGCTACAAACGCGTATCACCTCTCACTCTCGTGAACGAAATGGTAAAGTCCTTTTACTCTCCAATAGTCACGATAATCTTTCCTGAACTTCTTTACTTCGGGAAACACGCGTGGATAAAACTCCATGTTTTCTGTCTTTCATGGTCTGTTCGTCGAGTTTATCAGCGTCAGAGTATAGCCCCCAAGTTAACTCACTTACTTGGCAGTAAGGGTCACACACTGAACCCAGTTTCTGCATATTGCCTTGGTGCAGTCCAACCATACGGAACCCAAGCAGTTCAGACAAACTCTACTTAGACACCGACGCCAGTGCTATCAAAACAAGAAAGCTCCCACCTTTCACCGTCCCTCGAATATCTATGTCTATCTATACCATCGTCACCTCTTTATGCACGGACAGACTTGATTGTCGTATTGGCGAGTATGCACATATTTTACAAGATAGAACGCATTTGGGAAAACTCTCCAAGGGGGGCATGCATACAAGGTATCATCTCACCTGTTTGACGTCTTTGAACAACCATACTCGAAACATTATACTGAGCAGGAGAATGATCTGATAAGTTAAGTAGTCATGTGTGGGCTGAGCTTGTTTCGTACATATTAGATTTCCGTCAGTATGAAATTCCAACTTTCCCTAGAAAAGTCATAACAACTCGATGACACAAAAAACAAAGTCAAGAAGTGAAGCTGGCGTTTTAATCAGGTATAAGCAATACAGATTGCTCGCTCCAATAATGACGATGATGATGATGCTATCCATTCAGTACATGTTCCACAAATATTGAGAAAGGATATTTTCGCCAAAGAGAACATCTTTGCTGAATTATTCAAACCTGGATGAGAACACGATGCAATTCCAAAATTTGTTCTTTCCAATGTCAACATGATCTTAAAAGGACCAAGCATCCAATATCGAAGGGAAATATCTGACACCTACAAAATTGACATTAACCTTGTCTCGGTTATTAGTATTAATCGCAAAAATCCACCGAAGAGTAATCTGAACCTCAGTTTCGTCACACTAGAGCAAAAGAGACCCCTTCTGTTGCCATTTATATTGGTTTGATGAGTCATGCCACGACCAGACAAAGAGGACTATTAGATAAACTGTCTAGTCGGAGTCTCTGTATCACATATGAGGGTACACGAGGATTTCAAAAAATCTCAAAAAAATCAAAAAATCTTACTAATAATGTGTGCTCAGTTCGAAAGAAATGGCCGTGTTTGCCCATATACACTGAAGAATGTTGACGGTTGGTACTGTCGATAATATATATCACAATCCAAGTGCTAAATATGCGATGGACTTGTTCCGTGGAAATTTCAATTTCCAACGCAAGAAAAGCAAGGCATGGATAAGGATCCAAAACCCATTAACACAGATACTACCCACAAAATGGCCGTGTTGCCAGTTGAGTATTCAGAAATTGCACCAGGATCTTTGTGTCGGACAGAAATAGTTGCACCTGCTCCAGTAGGGTGGAACCAAGCAGAATGAATAGACACGCTCACATCCCGAGAGACAGTTGATAATCTGCAGAAAATCATTTTTTGTATCTTTCAGTTTGCACTCTACTAAGTATGAAATATGTCTCAGAGTATTTTGTAATATGTCATGCGTATATTTTACCGGGATTTGATTAGATGAAATAAAGCACTGTCATAAATTGCATTTAATTCCTTGTGATTATTCGTTGTATCCATAGATAGAATGACATTAGCTGATGTACGCCTGAATTTTCTTCTTTTTTTATGGGAGGCATTTAGAAATAGAAGTGGCACCTGCAGTTTTGGTCAGATCATGCGTAGCCTATCTCTTATATGAAAGAGCATTAAGAATTCTTCTAGTTTTCACACACCCTGTCCTATTTTGGATAATTCTGGTTGAATTTTCAACGTATATACTGTACTATATTGGGATTTGTTTTATTGTAGCTATTTTGAAATAAAGATGGTGGAAGCAGTTTTGGTCAGATCGATCGAGTCTTGATTTTATATAATCTACCAATATGCAGGTTTTCACACTTTTCCCATTTTGAACTATTGTAGTGGGAATTTCAACTAATCTGTAGTGTAAATTTTGTTTTTTGTTGGCCATTCTTAGATAAAGATGGCGACTGTAATTTTGGTCAGAACGTTTGTATTCTGTATTCATAGAGAGAGCATTGGAAAATCTATCATTAAATAATTTTTAGCGCTTTTCTGTCTTATTTTGAGCAATTTCAAGTAATATATATTCCAAATTTAGTTTTCAATGGCAGCCATTTTAAAATTAACATGGCGCCCGTAGTTTTGGTGATATCCTTAAACCCTGTTTTTTTACGATAGAGCATAAAAAATCTACAAGTATGCAGGTTTTCACACATTTTCCAAATTTTGAAAGATTCGGCCTGAAATTGCACTTAAGCTATTTGACTAGCTAGGAGAATCAGATATGAAAGCAGCGTAAGTTACTACACAGATAATCTAATTGAAAAGAAAAACGAAAATATGTCATCGGAAATGGTAGATCATTTTGACAAGCTATGATTCCAAAACATTTTTAAGTTAATATCTAATATTTATTCACTTATCTACTCGAGTACAATGCGATATCGAAGATAATGCAATGCTCGCTTTTTGTGGCCAAATGTCATTCTTGTCGCTGCAAATTTTAACTCATAAAACATAAAAACTAAAACACGATATCAAAAACTAAGACAGTTCCTGCTTTTGCTCAGTAACATTTGGTATGAATTTATCGAGAGATCCGAATTCTATATATTTGTTATCATAATACAGCAAAAATGTTACCAGTCAGTTTGAGGGGGTCTATAATATTAGTGATAACCTACAGATATAATAATCTGCATTTTATTTCTGTACTCTGTCACGCTAAGGGACACATCTCATCTGTGATGATGTAAAAATTGAATTTTTGTCCCCTGCAGAAAAAAGCTGTCGTCGTTGTAACCTCAATTGGATGAATTCCTTATTCCTTGATATATTTCAATGAAATTTTGCAAGCAGTCTTATGGAGAGATCACACCATGGAAATGGTGAGTTATGGCCGATCCGATAGCTTGTTTACATTTTATTAGCAAAAACATTTTTTGTTTACCATTGGGAAAATTTCTCAAATCTTGACCGATTTTGCTGAAATTTGGCTAAAATGTTGACAAAACGGCACGAATAGAAAAATGCTGAGTTACGGTCAATCTGAAATTTTAACATTTTGAATGTAAATAACAATTTGTCAAAAAATATTGAACTTTGGAACTTTGGAACTGATTAGAATGAAAATTATTCTACAGGTTCTTGGGCACCTGATTAATGAAAATATAAAAAGGGTTTTAAGATTTTTATGGTTTGAATGAATAGAGTAAGTGATTCTAATAAACGTCCAATTCCCCCCCCCCTCCCTTCTCTGTCTCTCTCTCACACACACACACATATAATCGTTTCCTACCGGGAACCTTAATAGTTTTAGGATTTTTTTCTGGTGATACAGTAAAAATGCTGAATCTAAAGAATAATATATATATATATATATATATATATATATATATATATATATATATATATATAATTAAAAAATGATTAAATTTTGTTGGTGGTCAAAAGAATACTATTCTCCAAGTTCACTGCTATGGAAAATCTATAATATTCACGTGTATAAAGTGAAATGTGTATCCATATGTTTCACATATATCATCATTTTTGATGGCACGAATGAACTAGGAATAATAATAATTATCCCCAAAGGGATACAGACATGATTGGGGAGTGATACACTGGTAACTGTGCAAGCGACTGCATTTCAGCCATACAAACCAATGGTACATACGCAGATCAGGATCAGGGTGAAGCTGAAAGCGAAAGTTAGATATGTATCGCTAGACCTTGCCAGATAGCTGAATAAGTCGTGGAATATGATGGTGACTTTGGGGCAAGAGTGGTTGGAGCCCTGGGAACGATCCCCAAGACGCTAGCAAAGAGGTCGGAGGAACTGGGAATACGGGGAGGTACTGAGACTGTGTGGATGACAGCATCACTGAAATCGGCTAGAATACTGAAGAGAGCCCTAGAGTATTGATGATACTTGCTGCCACTTGATCTCCAGTGGAAGCCACCAGTCACTGCTGGTGTGGAAACCTAAAAAGTACAATAATAAATGATTGATAATAATATTTATTACAAGTGATCGATAACGCCTTGCTTGTTAAAATTTCAAAAGAAAATGAAAAACAAGACTGTTTTGATTTTTTCAAAATATGATATAATAAATATAAAACAAAACTGAAAATCTTTGATAAGTCGTCGATGATGATGAAGATGCAACTACTACTACCACCACTACTACTACTACTACTACTATTACAACTACGACAACACCAAGGGTGGGGTCCAGCGACTACGACAAAAAAGTTATTCCTCTTGAACATTATTTTTCAATTTTTGAGGTTGGACATATACGAAATTGATCCCTTACGGAAGTTTTATTTTGAAATATTTCTCTTGATACGGGGATGGTGCCTACGAAACCGTATTGGTGCATACTACAGAATGTACTCTACGCCTAAACGTGTGTTTGTTTTGTTTAAAAATCAATAAAAATTGAAATGATAGAAATAAAATAAAATTTTTTAAAAATGTATTATTTCCGGGTCTCAAAATCATTCAAAGGGGATAACTTTGTTGTTTTTTTAGTCGTTGGGCCCCACCATTGTTTGATTACCAAAAAGATTAATATCATCACCCTCGTCGTCGTCAACCGCCCCCCCCCTCTTCATAGAATTCTCGGCAAACTTGTTCGGTAACCCCCCAATTATTATTTTCATGCGAAGATCATTGAAATAACGGATTCTCCTCCGACAACAACCATTTCGCTATGATTTTTAAAAAATAAAATCATTCCTTTTTTCTTTATTCTGTATTTTGTCTTCACAAGAAGAAAAATAACTCCTCTATGCCCCACTAGGCAAACTATTAGAACTTACTTTGTAAAAAAAAAGGCAAAAACAATTCTGGTACTTTTATACATAATTTGATAAATGAACAAATAAACGAGAATTATGCATATATGTAGAATTATAGTCGCTTCAGTGATACTGGCATTTCTTGTCAATTACAATGCGAGTATTTCTGCTTTACTGGCTTGTAATATTAAAAGCAGTGGCCATAAAGCTGATGTAGCAGCACAGTTTCGGATTTACTGCTGGAGTAATAGTACAACCACCACCACTGTAACATAGTGGAGATAAAGTGAAAATATTATGAGTCTTGAGTCTTGAATATCTTTTATCTTTTACAACCAGAAGGCAAGCCATGTGCTCTAAGCAGAAACCATGAACATAGTTCTATCGCTTCCAGCAACGGCAACATAACATAAAAACAATAACAAAATATAGACAAATTATTCCTAACAGAAATAAAAAGGCGGGTATTTTCCATCATAAATTTACGGTATTACTCAACAAATGCACAGCTTTTGACTACTAGTCTGAGCACATGATATGAACTTGGAATGATGCTAAAATTGAAAGTGAAAGCAACAAGGTCCTCGAGCGGAGGTTTATTTCCATTTTCACTTTGTTCTTTAACTTCGAGTGCCTATGACCCCTTATCACATTTTTTTTACGCCACCATACCCGACACAAAATCAATGACCATTTCTTCATCGTCAACAGCAGCATCGATATCAAGTGTCCAATTGTTCACCAGCCACTCAGTGTTTATCGTTCTCTTTCTAAGTTTGCTTGCTAGCCATATCTGTCCAGTGTCAGGAGGAAGCAACAGTGCAGGGGGGAGTGACGCATGTCAACAGCTGGATTCATGTGCGTGCCGCCTTACTAACGGAAGTGGCGTTATTAGTTTACAAGGTGTGGCGTTTTACAATGGAAACCCTAGGTTTGTAATTAGTGTAAGTGAAGGCATATCCCTGGCCTACAACCCATGCGTTGCGTTCACCCTAAAGCCTGACTTGTCTACACTGGAACTACTGAAAAAGAAAATACAATATGAGAAAGATACGAACAACGATTTGAATAAAAAAGCGGAAAATTATTGTACTGACACGGCTGTTTGCAAATTTCCAACTTCTGGTAACTCTCTCCAGTACGAAAACTTGGGACGACCAGACACAGCTACGTTCGATTTTGACAAAAAAGAAAATAAACTGCTAATCCGATACACCTCCCCAGGTAAGTAAATTAATCGTCTTATTCATCTTCTGCGTCATAAAATGATTGGTGGAAGGATGATTGCCATACAATATCCATTATTAAGTGTGTGTGCGCACATCAGGGGCGTAGCTGGAGATTTGGAGCACCTGGGGCTTAGCTCTTAGTGGACCCCTTCCAACATTTAGTGCAGTGGTTCAAAACCTGGTGGCCGTGGACATAGTTGAGAGAGCGGTTTTTCTGCCGGCTTATATCATTATTGTATTAACATTGTGTACTGTAACTATAGCAACAACAAGTACTTACTGATTGTACATGAATCTTAAATGGTGTTTTCTGTTTAATACAACAGAATACATTTTTATTTTACCAATATATACAGTATTTCAGGTAAAATTCAAACGGCGTTTCTGTTTTAAGATTTGAATTTTTAAAGATAAA
>OY735206.1:71846142-71986142 GCA_963457665.1 Thysanoteuthis rhombus
TATATTAGCGTAATTCTGAAAGAAGATATTGCGCTCATTTGGTTCAGATTTTTGCCTTAATTTTGAAGGAAAAAGAGCTGAGGGGTTTTGTAAAATGGTAAGAATGTTGTATTAAAAATTCTGAAATCCAAGAATAAGATCATCATATACAACTTAGATAATAGTATTTTTCCCGCATAAATGTTATGCCATACTGATCATTTCATTTTTAAATGTGTTCACTTATCTCTATTAGGCACTTTTTGGTTGGTTGGCTGGTCAAAAAATTCTAAGCATTTTGGAGGGTTTGCATAATAAAAGTTCTAACATTATTTGGAGATTGTGAAGGTTCTTAGCAAAGAGGACAATATTGTCAGCAAATCTGAGGTTACTTAGGTATTCTCCATCTATCCTGATTCCCCTACTTATGGTTCTTGTTTTATAGCAACCTTCTATCATGAATCATTCTCCTTCTATAGCCCTTCAAAAAACACCACATCAAATTTAAGAAATTGGCTTCAAAAACTTGGTATGTAAAGGGTCAACTTCAGATCAAGAATTAATGCTAATTAGAATCTTGTCTTAAAAACTCTATTTATTTTAAACTTGGTACACTTACAAAACTGAATTCAAGACCAGAATAATCCAAATTTTAACAAATGATCCTATTTTTGATAAAGTGGATATTAGTGCCATTTTTACTTATTTTCCTTATAATAACCAGATTGTAGTATTTCTGGGGGTAGGGGTGACTGGGGCTTGTTGGACCCTGGGTTGAGTCAAACCACAGGCTCTTATTTGAAGCCCTAAGCAGTTTCCAGTCATTTTCAGTCACCTGCCTTCTTACACCAGAAAAGTGGCACGTATGTGTTGCACACTGGTGAGGTGAGTGCTAAAAAACTGATTTCGATCATTAAAAGTAAACTTGTTGGAGATTTGTCCTGATCAGATTTTAGAGCTTGTGAATAGTATCAGTCAGACATGTACAGCTGTGAGCAGAAGCTGTGTATCAGAGGTATTATAAGCCATACCAGGGACCAAATTATCCCAAATTAGAAGAAGTTGACCCCTTTGCCACTATGTTAGCTATGAGCCAAACTGTGAATTACAATAGTTTTGTCATTTATTGATATCACAAATTTAGGAAAGTTGCTGTTACTCAGTTCAAGCCACAAATGGTTTCTCTAACTCCATTAAAACATTCTCCATACTGAGTACAAAAAGGAGCAACACTGGACCTTGATCCAAGACTGAAGATCTGATTAACTTGTGCAAACAGTTTGACTTGCTTCCAGGATTTACATTTACTTTTATTTGTGATTCTAGATTTAATTTAGGCTCTTATTCCTTATCTGTTGATCATGGGGTTCAAAAGTGCACACAAAAACCAGTATGGTTACTCATGTAGGTTCTATGGTTCTAGATAGTTCTCATTGAGAGATGGGTAGCACAAAGATGTTGTTGGAGACATAGGTTTTTGCTTCCACATGGTTTAGTATTAGCACTGACGTCGACGTCAGTGGAGATGTTGAATGAGGAAGGAAGATGTATGGAGAGGAAGCGTTCCTAGCATGAATATAGACACAGAGAAAGTAAAAAAGACACATAAAAGTATTTAGATAGACTAATAAAATGTATATCTAATACATGAACATTTATGATGATACAGGACTGAAATGGAAATACATATGAGACAACATAGATATGATTGTGTTAAAAGAAGAGGAGAGAAGATGGGAGATAGCTTCTTAGTGAAAGGTGGGAGCTCAGTGCCATGATAGTGCAGTTCTTGGAGTCAAAGTGGAGGTGCCTGAACTGCTGTTAATCCAAAAAACTTGAACTGTACCAAGGAATGGTTATGTAGACTGGGTTGGTGTGTATGCCTAGCTGCCCAGTTGTGTGCGATATATTTTAGATTGCATGTGAGCAACTTTGGGGTCATTCTTTGACTGGTAAACACACGACTGATGGACAGACTATGTAAGACAGAAAAAACATGGGGTTAATCTATGTGTGATTCCCAATGTAAGGAGAATTAGCGGACTGATCCTCATGACTATTGGGTAGTAAAAAGCATTGCTATTTCATTCATGAGTGAGAGGTGTATACGTGTTTGGAGCAAATGGTGAGGACGTGGTTGAGTAGCTGTGCATATATGTAATGCCTCAATATTGGTGAACTGAATTGGGCAAAGTTAGTACAGAGATTAGTTGTGGTGGAAAAATGGTGAAGTTCAGCACAGCAAAATGATATCAATTTTAGAGCAGAGGAAAGAGAGAGAGTGTAACAGGCTAGAAGTGCTGGGGCAAAAAAATGTAACTGGTTAAAAGTGCTGGGCCTATAAGCAGTTGAAGACCTGTGTTCAGGGTTTTTATAGGGGTTTGTCATAGGAAGTGAACTCACTTGTATTTTGTGTGGTTACCACAACATTTTTTTCATAAAATAAGAGACAACTGTCTTTCCTTATGAATTATTCACCTGAAGAAGGCTGTAGAATAGATTCTTCAAATCTCCAAAGTAATAAGATCAACAACACAAAGGAATTGGATTATACAAAGAAAGCTTAGAAGGTTACTATCTGTTTCTACTACTAATCATCTTCATAGACCTGGAACATTCCTTTCTCTACTTTGTTATGGTTGATGATGCAAGATACTTTCTTCATTGTACTTTTTTACATGTCAAACATATTCTAAGTCTTTGTCTATTGATTTGCATGTTATTCTTCATTACATTATGAATTGAGTATCAAAATAACTTTCATGATCATTACGAATTTAACAAATAAGCGATTTTATTTTATCCTGTCCACTTTCAACATTTCAGTCAAACGAACGTGTTAATAGAACACCTTCATTTCTCGGCTGTAAAGTGTGATTAGATAAAAGATCTCATGAAAACAGAAGAATTATACAAATTTTAATATTGCAGATAGATAAAGAGAGGACTTGGTTGTATGTTTAAAAAAGACAGAGGATTGTATTTCTCTGAGATAGTGATTGTTTTAATCACTCCTCAATGTAGTCTGTGTGTTAGAGCAAAAATAAATGTTAATTGAATTTTATGCATAAAAAATCCATATCGTGGATGAATGAATCATTATAATTACCACATATACCAAAACTGATCATCTAAAAAATGATCTAAAATCATCTGAAAAAATAGATCTTTTTATCTAAAATTATCAAAAAAAAATACCAGCACAAGATTTGGGTATTGGTGGTCTAAATTGATCATAGAGAGCCAGAAAGCACACTTTAAAAAAAAAACAATCATTTTTAGATGGTATTTAGTGGTGAACTCATGCAAATTTAAATGGTTGTATCCCAAAAAATGTGAATAGAAGCACCTAGAGACACATAGATGAGGAAAGAGAAAATTCCGTAGCTCACTTGGCTGGATGGTTGGGTGCATCTACGGGGATTTGATATTCAGTAAATTTCCTTGATACATAAATTAATATAATTGCTGTGAACATAACCATAACTTTTTTGTCATCAAAGTTCTAATGCTTTGCTTGTTTTCTTTTGTAGGAATTCTATACAAAAAAATTGTTCACTCCGCGGAAGGGAAAGAGCTTATACCCAACAGAGAAAGCTGGGCCTCTTTCTTCTCTTTGGTCAAAGATGGCTACCTTTTTTTCATCAGTCCATGCCTTGGAAATACAGTGGAATACAGATACTACCAAAAACTATGACCATCAAAGAAACCTAAAAAGATTACATAAAGTATTATCGACCAGAAAGTGTCTTTTGACAAATATTTATTTTGTTTTCTTCAAATGAGAATTATTGCAACATTTTATGGTAACCACAAACAACCAAAGGATCAGAGATTAGAAAATGTTATAAACATAAATTTGAACCAAGAAACTTCCAGAATCTTATTGATGCAAACTCCAGGATGCACTCAGTTTGAAATTTAGAATCAATACATTTATAATTTCTTCTGAAGTAACTTGAAATGGACATAATAAATAGTACTTGTATTATACTAACTTTAGCATAAGCCTATGTTCATGAAGCACCTAGTGAGAAAATGATTTACCAGCAATAATAATATGCATTTAAAAAGATTGAAATGATATGCATGAAAATGCACAAAAATGTTTAAATAATTTATAAATGTTTTGGTATGAATGTTATTCGAGTGTGGACTTTTTATTTATCATCAAATAATAAACATTTTCTGTGTATAAAACTTCACTGTTTGTCTTGGGTGTTTAAAGACTTGACCAAGGAAAAATATAACTTTGATATTCCTTATGAATCTGGACTATACTTTTCATTATTACATGATGGATTCATTCAATACCATTCTAAACACTTTGGAATTTCTTCATCACTTGAAAACTAATTTTGGTTTATTTTAACAGAACAACTTCAGAGATTAAACTATCCTGAAAAATCCTTTTATAATAATTATATCCATAATCTATTAATAAATAACACTTATTTCTCTTAAACTAGGATGATCCTGAAAACATCTTGCCCCTTCTTGATACACACTTTAAAGCAATGTAAGCTTGAAGTAACCATGATAATAATTTTTCAGGCTTTTGAAGAATTTTTGAAATTCTTCCTAGACAAAGAGTTTGAGACCTAAGTGAAATTCTTGTCCAGGGAACAAACAAATAGCAACCTTACTTCAAACTTTAGTGATTTCCATTATCATATTTCAAAAATCTATTTTAGTTTGGATGAAATAAATGAACAATAGTTATTTGGGAAATATCACCAATGATCGCTAACATCTGTAACCAAATTCATAATTTTTCAACTTCACTGAGGAGATGACTCAAGTAAGAGTGGTATTAGTCAGATGAGAGAGAGAATGAACTGAGGCAGTAAAGGAGGAAGATTTTGCATCAGGGAGTAGTAGTGAAATGGCAAGTTTTGATTATGAAAAATTAACATTTTTTGTTTTATAATCCTATAATAGCGACCAATCACTATACTAAACGTTACCCATTTTATTCCACCGAATTCGAGGCATTTCTCCTATGCACAGCTACTCAACTATGCCCCCACAAATAACTCAAAACATGTATACACCACTATCTCTTGTGAATGAAATGACAATGCATTTACTACACAACAGATGATCTGTCTTCTAATTCTCCTTACTTCGGGAAGTGCACATGGGTTAAACTCCATGTGTTTTCTATTTCTTACATAGCCTGTCCGTCATGAGTTTTTCAGCATCTGAGAATGGCCCCCGAGTTACTCACACGCGATCCCAAATACGTTGCCCACAACTTAGCAGTTAGGTATACATACTGATATCTAGTCTCCATAACCATTCCTTGGTACACTCCAAGCCTTATAGATTCATAGCATTTCAGTCATTTCTGATTTATTGACCCATGTTTGCTGACCTTTTCAAAACCTTCAAACTAGGCACAGTGACATCTTTTTCCCTGTCATGTCATGAAAAGAGATTAAATTTCAAGGAGCATTTTCTAGAAGTCTGGTAAATACTCACATTATAGAGCTTATTAAAAATGTAATAAACATACCATATCCTATCATAAAAAAAGTAATAAACATTAAGTATTTATTCATCATAAAAAAAAACATTTAATGAATCTCCAATGAAAAAAAAATCTTTGTCTCCCAAATGGTCATACCATCAAGTTTGTTTAAATTCATTGCATGGAATGTTAAATTTTAAAGATTTTGACAATATCAAGCCAATATATTACATTCAATAAGTACATTCGTAAAAATATGCAAAAAGATAGAGGAATTAGGTGCTTTCCTTTTCTGTAGGATTTACTTACATTGAAATATAAGGTTAGGAGCATTTATTTCTACAAATATAGTTGTTTTTGGGGTTATTTTTTTCAAGAACTATGATTTTTAAGACTGCTTCTAAACTTCAGGATATTCTCTAAATCATAAATTTTTTAAATTATAGAAAGCATTAAACTTCTTTTAATGCACAGATTTGAATTTTAAAATTCCAAAATATTGGAATATTTTTTAATTTACAACAGATGGCATTTCATTTTTTTTTTCTTCAGTCAACTTTTTGATATCAAATATTCAAAAATAAATGCAATTAAAAGATATTTACACAATTTAATTTTAACTTTTGATTTTCAAAAATCAGAATTGTATTTAAATCTAAATATGTTTTCTGTCCATGAAAATTGAAACATTTAATGAAAATTAAGCATTCTATGAATCATCCAAGTTTTGGTACTTTGAAGAAACAAAAGGCTAATTTTAAAAAATATATTTATCAATTAAAAAAGTAAATAAATGTGCCTTTATATATCTATCACTGATGAATGTTTGTTATTTTGCGTAGACTCCTAAACGGCAAGACTTTTAAGTCTGTAAATTTGTTGGAAGGACTAACTTTACCCAAGGATTTATAGAATAAGTGGTGCTGACCCTCAGGGTCCTTACAGGTCAATTTATGGTTAGAACTATTTTTTCCACCTTAATGTCTTAGTTTCTATTTAAAAATTCATTTATTTTGCAATAAATCATTGATAGCAATAATGGTCCACTGTTAGTCGCAGAAAATGGAATTGTCAAATCCAGTTCAAACTCTGACAGAAAAAATTAAATCATTTTAAAAATTTTATATGCTTTTAAACAATTCTGAAATTTTGTCCATTGTGAGGGAATATTTTTTCAAAGTTTTTTTTGTTTTATTTATAATGCGGCTAATGCTAAACTGGACCCTTATTTTCCGTTTGTCATAGAAAATCCGCAGATGTGATATTCTTTCTCTCAGTGTTTATACCATTTTGGCAGCATAGTTTTTAAGAGATATAAACTTAACCCTAAAATAAAACAGTTTCTTCAAACAAAAACCGATCTCCAACTCAACCTTAATTTGACGGTAAAATATGGACGCTATTTCAATCTGATGGTCTGTTCTCTGTTTCAAGATAAGAAATTTTTTAAAGGTTTTACGAGGGGCTATGCAGGCCTTCAGTGACTAATCTTCTACTGGTATTCCTATTATCATTTTGGATTTCATTTTGTCCAAAGAATTTCTTCCTACTGGAAGTAATATCAAATCAAAGAGATATTTTTAGTTTATTAATTTGCTGTCCTAAGTAAATCCAGCAAAGAAGAAAACTTGTCCTTAGTAATCTTGTAAACTCCATATTGCTTATATCATTATTATATTGTAATATTCTCTCAGCAGATAAATCTACTGAATCACTTTAGAGGTTGAAGAGCATACCAGAAAATAGATGATGTATAGCATAAATGAAAATAATATGTTTGTTAGTTTTCTTCATATTTCTTACTTTAGTAATTTTTCTATTCCACATAAACAATATCTGTCTCTTTTACATCTTTCCTTCATTTCTTTCTTTCTTTCCTTGCACAAATATGAAATTCGTTTAATTTTTTGTAGTATAAGCTTTTATAAAAAAGACCGAAGTCTCAACTTGGTGCAAAATTACCTTGAATTTGAATGTCCTTTTTTTGAAATCTGGGAACTTGTCTTTAATATAACCCCCTCTCTTACTCTAGAAAGGATCCTGGATATCCTGTATCATAGAAACTTTCATTTGTAATTTCAGACTAAGTTTACTTTATGCACACCAAGATTGTCCTGCACATATTTGACTTGACACTGGATGACATCATTCAAACCTCAACAAATAACATGTGTTTATGGAAATTACCTTCTCTCAGAAAAACAAGTAATTTTTCCTACTTTCAATCCAAGAAAAGTCAAATAAGCGAAAAAAAGAAACAATTTTTTGTTAAGTTTTGAAAGTTACTTGTATGTATTAGTTTTAATAAAAACTATCTTTGATAGAAAAATCGAACATTTTTTCTGCTTTTCTGGTTGTAAGTAGATACTTAATGAAAAAACTTATTTTTCTTATTCAACTTTTTGGGATTGAAAGGATAAAAATTACTTTTCTTAACCAAAAAATGATTTGTTTCTCTAGTAAGTGAACTTTTACTATTTGTTTACAGTTTTATAATGGTGATGTTTGAATGACATCTCCTGGTGTCAAGTCAGATGTGTCTGATTACAGTCTTAGGGTGCGAAAAGTAAACTTGATCTGAAAATTTCTATCAGAATATTTTGTACCAACAATCTTATTTAATTGATTAAATACATGAAGTAGCTGTGAATAACTCAGGAACGTGAATGTTTTTCATTTCTAAATAGAATAAATTACAGCAATCTACAACCAGGTCATCAAAACTACTAATGTAACTTATTCAAAAAACAGTGTGGGAAAGAAAAACTAATTCAAACTTATCTCAAGATTTGAACGAAGAATACAATACACGCTTTTGACTTGAAATATTTCTAAACTTTTGCATCGTAATTCAAAACACATTGTAACTGTATTCATTTAGTTCAACTGCTTTTCTATAAATCAGGTGTGGTAGGTCATACCAAGGGTATCAAAGCTCTTGGTCATTATATTTTATTTTTTCAAAAATGTACCCAATTTTTTAAATATGCTCCAGTGTTGATTAGGCATCATAATTGTTGCACAAACAGTATTTACAAGACTGCCGCATATGCACGGTGTTCCAAGATAATTTCTCAAAGTAATAATATGAATTTTGGTGTCTCATTCCTCTCATTGTGTATCCAGTGCTCTCTGTCTGTGCCAGCTGCCAAACCCACCCTATCTGCTCAAAAGATGGACAACACATACATAACATTTCAGTAGAAAGTTTAGGAAAAATGGCCCAAAAAAGGCACCAAGAATCAGAGACAGAGAATGGAAAGAAGAAGAAATGGTGAGATGCATCACTTGCAGGTATGTTGATGTTAATTTTCAAAATATCAGAAAAGTAGCTTTGGAATTTGATTCAAGTTAAGAAATACAAGCACAAAAAAAGTCTTATAAAACTTAAAAAGTTTCATTTTTATCAAAAATCAATATAAAAAAAAAAACAGCCAACACCTTTTCAGCAAAATAAAAAAAATATTAATTCTTTTTTGCTTTTATTTATTAAATTACTATTTAATTTTTTGACTATTCTCCTTCGGTAACTTGTATAATACCAGACATAGAGTGACCTAAAGTCACAGAGCAAAAGTAATAGAAGTTTTTAAAAAAATCAATACTTTAATTTAAAATAACTTAATTGGATTAATTAACAGCTTTTTGCAATTTATTTTTATTGGTGACCGTTGACTTTGTCCAAACCTAGAATGTATGAATGATATTTTTATGGATAGTGGGGAGGGGATGTTAATCACCACCGCAATATGATACATTGAATTTAGTTTCTAAAAGGGTTTATCTAAATTTGCGTAAAAATATTTGAAATTGCTGAATAAATTATTAAAACTGATTATTGGGTTGTAGTAGAAGAAAGTGATAATTATATTATTTCATTTTCACCAGGCACTCAACAAGATGATATTATAAAAATGAAAAATAATAATATTCCTGACTATTGAATTAGTATTCCTTTCATGACCCGTTCATTCTTACAATATCCTTTATAAGAATTCACCCTTCTCTCCCAATCCTAAGGTTTATCTTATTTGGTCTATTGGTTTTAAACTACTCAAAACATTCCCTGATGAATGTCTGTTTATATTTACCAATTCATGATGATGGGGTGGGGTGGTAAATTCTCAAGTAAAACTGAACAAAATAAGGGACGAGTTGGTGTGCATAGGAAGACTGCTATTTTCTGTTAATTTGTCCAGAAACAAGAGAGTTGATCACTAATGGAGTGTAGTGCCTACGTTTTCCAGCTGAAGAAAATCATACATATACGGAGTTATCTGCTCCTTGGCTGGGATCTAATTCTAGCCCCTACATCTCTGTAGAAATGGTAAATCCCTTGTTGCTTCCTCTTTGACGTCACACAGAGTCACCAATCAGATAGCTGATTGTTATCTTTATGATATTTAAACTGTGGCAGTAAATCTCTCTCCCTCCTTTCTGTGTTCCGACGGCCTCAAGGTGAGCTTGTCTCTTCTCTCTTTCTTTAGTTAGTATAGTTTTTATACTCACTTTCTTCCTACACACACATCATCACATATTCATCTCAAGAACACATCCTATCTAAGTTAAGCACTCTCATCGTAGTTAGGTCAGACTTCCTAAGATAACTTCATAGTGGCTACAACTAGGATGACCAAAATGACGGACATTCTTTAGCCTCTATCTCACATTTACATAGTGACATTCTTTTCTCTTCATCCTTCCTATCTCTACATCTTTATCCTGGTAGATCCCTCCACATATCCATGTTGGCAGAAACTCCGGTCCTTATTTATTTTAATTCACTCATGAATTAAACCTGGCACTGTTGTTTAAACTTTTTGTTTGTCCTTATTTCCGCATTTTGTTAACAATCCAACTAACAGTGTGCTAACCTTGTTTTTTGTGCTTAAGAAGTGAACACGTTACTTACCAGGATTAATCTCCTTAGATCAATTCTGGTAATTCATATTTTAGGGGGCTAATATAATCAGCAGCCCTAAAGGACTAATAAGGATAAAAGGTGCTACAGGGATGTTGACTTGCCTTTAAGTTTAGATCTTTAACCTGACTTTGGTACTTTTCTGAATTCAACTATGTTTTCAACAATAAATCTGTTTTATTATAGTGATGGGCATTGGCTAAGAGCAAGATTTAACTGATGGCTATGAATTTACACAGATTGGAGATGTACATAATATATAACTAAAGAACTTTTTTTATTGGAAGGAGGGTGTCATAGCATTCCAGGAATTATCTCTCTATCCTCCACGATATGTGTTGTGGTTTTGGGAGGTTTCAATTTAGTTTTCTATTTATTCCCAGAGTATATAAGAAGATGTGTTTTTGTGAATGTAAATCAATAACAGAAAAATTGAGACAAGAATAATAACCACAAATTTCTTTGAAATTTCTTTCCTTAATAAAATAAATAACCAAAGAATCAACGAAATTGAGTGGAACCATCTTTTCAAAAAAAAAAAAGTTCAAAAGAATCATCAAAGTGTACTTAATATTCCCCAAATCATGTGAAAGTCTTTTCAATCAACATTTCTCGCTCGGAATTTCTAGAGAGTTTTGTTTACATTTATCTTTATTTTAGTCAGAGAGAGAAGATAATTTCAAATTCTGAGAAATAAGTGAATTCCACTTCCCAAAATCAAAATTCCCTTAAAAATTTTTGAGAAACTTCTTTATCGAAGTTTCAATCTTGGGAATTTTCCTAGATTTATTTTCCAGCAAAGCATTTCGAAAACCGCCTTTTTCCGCCGTTCATCCGCTCGATTCTTTCAGAAATCCAAACACCTCAACTCAATAGACTTGACTCGATTCGGTGTCCCATCGGTAATTACAACCGACAAAGGACAACAATTTGAATCAAGCATATTCTGACAACTTACAAATCTCCTTGGCTACAAAAGAATCCACATGACTGCATGTCATCCAGAAGCAAACGGCTTGGTCGAATGCTTCCACCAATCCTTGAAAACTTCCCTAAAAGCACAACTAGACCACGTGCACAGGGAACACCATCTGCCACTTGTTCTCCTTGGACTACGTTCTTCTGTTAAGACAGACCTAAAATGTTCACCAGCAGAACTAGTCTATGGAACAACATTGTGTTTACCTGGACAGCTGGTCATAAAAACACCACATGATGAACCAATGAACATAGACAATTTCATTAACAGACTGAAGTTTTACATGGCTCGATTGTCACATTCACAAACAAGGAAAGTAAACAAAAATAAAAACACATACATCAATGATGCATTACATACATGTACACATGTCTTGGTACAAGACCACACACACAAGCATCCGCTACAAACAGCCTATAAAGGCCCATACAAAGTCATAGAAAGACACCCAAAATACTATACACTGTTTATAAACAACACGAATCAAAACATTTGTATCAACAGATTAAAACCAGCTTTCCTTGATACATCAACAGACAACACAACCTCAGAACAATCTTCATCAAAAGAGCCAGCACAAGAACAACAGCCACAACAAACACTCCAGACACAACCAATAAAAGCCACAACACTTTCTGGACGCCGGGTGCGATAGCCTAGATATCTTAGCACCACACATATGTACTAATTTTCTCTTTTATTTTAGAGATTTAACAGTCTCTCGGGGGGGGGGATGAAACTCTTCTTTTAGCTAGATATCCAAAACGTCACTTCCTCTAACGACCCCTGTAAAACCCCTGGATGCACATTGGCGCTTGGACCTCTAGCTGGTCATGCCTCTGGCCCCGGCCCTTGCAGCCGGCCATACTCTTTCCTTCTCTCTAAGATCGTTATCATTTCGCCAACCCACTGGTATCTTAACCACCATCCTCACTTCGGGAAACACGCATGGATAAAACTCCATGTTCTATGTCTTTCATAGTCTGTTTGTCGAGAGTCTATCAGTGTTTGAGAATAGCCCCCAAGTTAACTCAATTACTTGGCAGTAAGGCTTGCACACTGAACCCGGTTTGCAGGTATTACCTTGGAGCTTTCCAACCATACGGAATCCAGCGTTCAGACAACTCTGCTACAACTCCAACACCAGCACTATCAAGAAAAGAAAGCTCCAACCTTTTACTATCTCTTCTCCTAACTTTACTTCTCACCATTGATCATATTAATGTTATCCTTACATGTACCTCATTTTTTTTCTCGTATCAAATGTAGGTCTTTCTAGCTTGGCCAAAAATATGTGTATATCTTGATTCGTCTTTGTTATTTCAATGCACGTCCAACTTCATAGTTGGCACACATTCACTTCTTAACATCCCTTTTCTCCCTCCACAAGAACAGGGCGTGTGCGCTACAGTCAAACCACAGCAGGGACCAAATCTCCTTGTCTCTCAACAATCCATCACTGTTCGTATTCAACAAAGAAGAGACCTCGCACTAAACTAGCATTGACATTACTAGAGGCAGAAAAGTATGGATGGTGAGATGTAACATAAATATATATAAATAAATATAACAAATGATATGATCACGTCCTTAATCTTTGGTTTAATCCTTATAATTTAGGTAATTTAATCCTTTTAGATTTCAGCCTCTTTAGACAAATCTTTTTTAATCACTTCCACTCCATTACCAGATATTGTTAATTGGCTGAATTAACTGGCAACAATTGGTGAGAGGTTGCACATGTGACTATTTGTTGGATTAGAAATAATAAAAATTAGTAATAATTTGAATTCTTTTTAACAATTTCAAAGTGTTGGTGACTTTCATAATAAATCTGTCAGTTGTTTCATTATCAGAATAATTTTATTATACTTAATTATTTCCATTAAGCTGGCAAGATAAATTTCCTTGGTTGAATGAACAAGGAAATGATAGCTTAAAAATACAAACTTCCTATCGTTTTAGACACTCATTTTGAACTCAATTATTTTCCATATCAGTTCTCTCTATCAGTTTGTAAATTAGAATTTTCAGATGTCTTAGTCATAATTTTATGATGAACTGAAAATTTTAATTTTTTGAAAATATAGTGTTAAATTTATGATTTGAATTCATAAATTTGTTCAATGCTAGTTAACTAATCAAGATTGTTATGTCCACTTAGACTACTAACCCACCAAATATATTTTATTCAAAAAATGATTAAACATGAAAATTCTGTTTTAAAAAATACTTTTAGTAATATTAATAGAAATGCCATAACATCTCAGTAGACTAATTTTCAAGCTTTTATCAACAAGAAATGATAATACAACAAATGCTAAAATTTGGTGGAGAATATCGATGACAAAAATATAGTAAATCCTATGTAGATCTTTGCTCTGCAAAAGCTAATAAAAAAAAGAATTTTTTTTTATTAGCAAATTATCTAATAATTCAGTATGAGTCGACCAGATCTGATTCACCAAGCCCCACAGTATTATCATGATGCTGGAGGTCCACAATAGGCAGAGTTGGTGGCAAGATCCAGGAAGAACAATGGGAATTACCCCAGTTTTCTCACCATAGGATGGCACCCATTGTGAACTGTGCATTACACACTCTAAAACAGATCAGTATATAGCAAATCAATCATGTTTCTTTGTAGTTAAAATCTCATTATGCATTGATTTGTTTTCTGTTATGTGTATTATAAGAATAACATTATCATACTATGAATTGGTATTATCAAAGGTTAACTTGATTTGTAGTTTTGTATCTTTAGTATAGATCATTTATTCAAGAAATTTACGAGAAATATTGTTGAATATTGTTCAGTTGGATAATCTGGCATCTGGCCGGATATCCGGTGCCAAAATCAGGTGAAATCCAGATCCAGACAACATCAAAAACCCACCTCTGGTACATCACTAATCCAGACATTGCCCATCAGCCTTGGGTGATTCTATTTACAGAGTCTTATTGATTTATATAACACATCTGTAGACCAGTACATTACACAAAAAACCTTGATTATTCAAAATTTCAAAAGTGTTATACATCTTTGATTATCATACTCATGAACCACATACTTTATATGAATAAAGTTTAATATTTGATGAAAATGATGCATATTATATTTAAGAAATTTATACAAATTGTGTATTTTGCATTAGTACCAGTATGTGTATGTATACAACACACATAGGTACTAATGCAAAATCCACAATGTATGATATTATTATGTTGGGTAAAGTAAAGAAAAATTTTTTTCAATCCTTAACATTGACTTAATTGAATGTTCACCATTTTATTCCACTATCTACTTCCATCTTTCAGTCAACTTCATAATTCCATCTTTCATCTTTCTCCACAAACTACTGTTAACCTGATGGAATATCATGTCCTCTCTCTTATATAATTCTGAAGACTTTTCATAGATTGTTGCCTTCAATTAGTCTGAGAGCAGCACTTGTTCAAATCAATTGTTTGCTTCTTCACAAAAATCTCATAGTACAGAACTCCTAACCCCACCATATACACAGCATCACTTTCTTTGGATGGAGACAGCTTTTGGAACGTTTCCTAGTGGTTCTTTCCATTAGCCCCACGATCTCTTGCATTCTATGTCATTATCAAGTACCCATTTTTCATCACCTGTCACAATTTGCTACAAAAACAGAATATATATACACTGTCTTCTATGGGTTTTTTTCACTTAACTGATATGGAAGCCACTCATCAAAGCAACTAACATAACCAAGCTGATGCAAATGATATTCAATACTCAATTTGGATATTTTGAAAATGTTCTATCTCCAACATCATATAATGTTATTTATTCTTAAGTAATATCTTCATTTGATTTATTAACCATGGATCAAAATGCTGGGCCTCACTTGGAGAGACCACAAGACAGCACAGTACATCCGAGAAAAGACAAGAGTTAGGGACATCATAGAATCCATTAAAAATCTCAAATGGCGATGGGCTGGCCATGTTGCAAGAATGGCTGACAATCGATGGACATCACGACTCACAACATGGATTCCCCGAGACCACATGCGCAACCGAGGCCGGCAAAATGTTAGATGGAGAGACGAGCTAGATAAGTTCAGAAAGTACTGGTTCCGTGACGCCCATGATAGGGAAGTATGGCAAATCCTGGGGAAGGTCTATGTCCAACGACGGACGTTAAAAGACTACTACTACTACTACTACTACTACTGATGATGATGATGATGATGATTATTATTATTCAGCAAAGAATCTCCAGCGCAAAAATTCACAAGCCACTATTAACACATTCCATCATTCACAGTACGTTCTCCATAAAATGCACATTTTTCATCCATCTTCAATGTTAGAATCAATTAACTAAAATACACTAATTTTGACAAGTCTTAAAAATTACATGCTGATATGTCAAGCTGTCATGATACAATCAAAAGCAATCTTTTTGAATGGAGATAGTCAAAACTGAATTCTTCCAATGACATCTAATGGCAAAAACTGAACAACCTTTTTGGCCATCCCAGTAAATCTTTTTTTTAAATTTAATCATTTATTTATCTATTTTATTTATTTATTTTATTATTATTATTAGTAGTAGTAGTAGTAGCAGTATCATGATGATGATGATGATTTTTAATTTTTTATTTCTTATTTATTCATTTACTCATTTATTTATTTATTTATTTATGACACATCATTAATGCATTTAGCTTTTACAAGTTGTTAACTTTTTAGCTTCCTATTTCATCATGAAAACAATCTGGGCTACTGCATGGTTAAACTCCACACCTAATTCTATTCCAACTGAAGATGATTACTGCAACTTTTAGATTGTATACATCCTTGTCTTGTGTATATAAATTTGGTTGTCTGTAATCATGTTTGGGTGTACACCTGAAATAGGTAAAAAAAGGGGCAAGGTAAGACAAATAATCTCAACATTAGCAGTAGCACAATCAGCAACTATTAATATTGTAGTGAGAACTGGCCTATTTTTTAATCTGATGGAGTATTGTAAACCAGCGCTTCTCAAACAAGGGGTTGTGAGACCTCTTGAAGTCACGTTTAGACTATTAGCTTTTTGGAGAAATATTCAGATTTATCATATAACAAAAGTTTTTTTTAAATTTCTCTACAGATATTTTCTCTATTGGTGCGTGTTGTGAAATGACTCAATTTTATTCAATATTTTTATGAATGCAAATTTCTTTTTGGTTCTTTTTTAGTATTTTTTAACTGTAAATAGTGTAATTTATACTTTGCAATTTTTTTTCCAGGTTTGGATTAATTTGTTTCCATATTCAGTTGCAGGAAGATTATGACTAAAGACTAAAAACACTGAGTGTGGTGTTGTGAAAGCATTTGTCTTATCAGTCACGAATAGAAAAAAGTTGAAGATGCCTGGCTCTGAACCTTTATCATTAAATTTTGACGGCTATTTACCTTCATTTTATTTTCTTAGTTTATCTTCAGATTATGATTTCTCTTACCTGTAAAAGTAAAGAACGTTTTAAAAATTCTTTTTCCAAAGAATTTTTTTTGTGCTTCCAATCAATAACGCCTGTGTTACTTTTGTATAAGTATCAGTGAAGGAAAACTTTGGTTCTGGGGTGCAATTGTACGATGTTCCATCTGTCATACGACCGTCTGAATTCATTTTTTCAGAAAATGAAAAAATCCCTGAAATGATTTATTTCACATTGGCAGTAACATAAATACTTCAATGCTGTTCTTTGGTACAAATGACATAAAGTAAGTGTTTGGGTCAGCATTATAGTTAAAATGTGAAAAGAGCAAAAAAACCAAGAATTTATCTTCATCAAAAACTGACACTTTCATAACTGATCCTGAAGTATTGATTGAAAGCACTACATAGTTCTCATTAATAGAAACAAAGACAAAAGAACAAATTCTAGACAGTTTTCCGGTTTCAGTGATTAAACTAGGGGTGTCACTAGGATTTGCCGACAGTGGGAGGGGTCCACAGGCATTCTCCCCAATGTAATTTTGAATTTCACAGGAGCTGAAACTGCTATCAAAAACGCCTTTTTTCACTACTATGTTAATTTTATGGAATAGGACAATAAAGAGAATTTAATGTGAAAATGCTTTAGGTACTCTGATCATATGAAAATTGATCTGCAATACTATTTTCAAGTGTGTCTAACTCCATACTGTTAACTAATACAAGAATGTCCGGGGTAACGATGCAGTTTTAAAAGTGGAAGGGCAATGCTTGCTGGAAACGCTGCAGTGAAAATATTTTGACATTCATTGATATCAGAAATCAGAGATATTTCGAACATGAGGAATCGCATCATGTTCATAATACCTTTTGATTTCTGACTGCAGTTTTTTCAACATAAGTAGCTCTCAACAAAATGAATATAAAACAACAATGTCAACTTCAGTGATCAGATTTGAATGTCCGATTCATCAAATTTACCAAATGTGGAGAAGCTGTCCACATGAAGTGCAAAGAAATCATTTACAACTTTTAAATCTTTATAGATGCTCAATACTGACAGAGAATGGAACCTCTTCAAAGTGATTCAGCTCATCATTACTTGCTATAAATGGTATTGAGAAGATTTTCCAACATGGCGAACATTTAGAAATTTGGTTGGACTAATCTTACCTTAGTTGAATGAACCATTGTATCTATAGCTTTGAACTAAATTCTTCTGTAGTGATTTTCAACACTAGCATGATAACAAGCAGATGCACCTTTAGAGCCATCAATGAGTCACATAATTGAATAATTTGGTCAGTTTCACTTTCTTGGCATTGAGAACTCTCCCATCAATGGGTGTTGTTTTAGTTTTGCGACAATTTCAAAAAACAATTTGAAGGAAGCATCACGTTGCATCCCTTCAAATGCCTGAACAGTTAGGTTAGCAAACTGATGTCCACTGATAGTTGCTAACTTCTTACTGCAAAATTTTGGACCAGTTGTCTGTTGATAAATATAACCTTTGTCTGAGTGAAAGACCATAATAAAATGAAAATTTCCACCTTTGTAAATTGCAACCCACAATTCTTGCTGTAACATCCACTGTCAATTTCTAACAAAGACACATCTCCCATAAATCCATCAGTTGATCATAATCAGCAAGTATTTTCTTAAAAAATCATGAGGCACGAACAGTCCATCATATTGTAGTGCCCACTTTTCCAGCTCAAGAAAATTATTCATATACAGAGTTATCTGCCCTTTGGAAAGGATCTGCTTCTAACCCCTACATCTCTGTAGAAACGGTAAATTCCTTCTCCCCCTTTTTGACGTCACACAGAACTGCCAATCAGATAGCAGATTCTCATCTTTATGATATTTAAACTGTGACAGTAAATCTCTCTCTCTCTGTTCTGACGGCCTCAAGGTAAGCTTGTCTCTTCTCCTTTCTCTCTTTAGTTAGGATAGTAAGTATAGTTTGTATACCCACTTTGTTCTACGCTCGCATCATCACATATTCATCCCAAGAACACATCCTATCCAAGTTAAGCACTCTCATCGTAGTTAGCTCGGACTCCCTAAGATAACTTCATAGTGGCTACAACTAGGATGACCATACTAACGGACATTCCGTAGACTCTATCTCACATTTACTCAGTGACATCTCTTTCCCTTCATCCTTCATACCTCTACATCTTTATCCTGGTAGATCCCTCCACATGTCCGTTCCAGCAGAAACTCTAGTCCTCATTTATTTTAATTCACTCATGAATGAAACCTGGCATTGTTGTTTACTTCTTTGTTTGTTCTTATTTCTTCGTTTTGTTAACGATCCAACTATGTACTAACCTTGTTTTTGTGCTTAAGCAGTGAACATGTTGCTTACTAGGATTAATCTTCTTAGATCAATTCAGGTAATTTATATTTTAGGGGGCTAATATATTAGCTGATAAACTTAACGAATAGTCATTGCAATGGTTTACAAAGGCTCTTGGCTGGATAGCTGAACATTCCGGCAACAACACCTGATTTTATTCAAGCTGCCCTCTGCAGTTGGACAAAGATATCTGTACTTGAATTAGCAAACCTTTTACAGTAGAAACTATTGACACTTTTTGAATCTGTCAGTTTGTGAAAACTTTGGACCCAATAGGATTTGGTAACCAAGCAAATACATAAGGAAAGTTACTCCTTATTTGCGATGTCAGAGTATTCATCATACATAAGTAGAAAAAAGTTTTTTAAAACTTCAATAAGTGGGTAAAGTAGTCTTCTAGTGATGTATCTGCTTGAAACACCAATCCACATCTACCACAAAACTGCATGGATTCCACAATTTTAATGAAGTATTCTCTTTCCTCATCTTTCTCTCTGAGCCTTGGTATATCCCATTCCAACTGGATCACCAAATTTCAAAATAATGGAAGCAACTTACTTAAATGTTGAATATTTCATAGACAGAACAATTCTTGATCATACAAGGAATTTCTCAGAAACAAAGAAAGAAAAAATGCGCAACAAGCTGAGAATAACCTAATATTTCTATTTATTTACAAGAAAGCCATTAATTTCTTTTCATTATTAACGAGTTGAAATATTCCCGGACATATAAAGAGATCAACATCTAACCGAAGACATTGCATTGTTTTTAATGAAGACCATCCATTGTTGATATTCAAACAGTGTGAAATTCTGGATTAATCTGCCCACTTGAAATCATCCAGAATTCTTGATTAAAAAGTATATATATTTTGTCAGATAATAATTCACTGTTTTCTTCCTCTTTTTTTTGCAGATAGTTATAGAGATGAACTAAAATCCTTATATAAAAAAGAATGTCAGTTATGCAAAAAGAGGGCACTTTCAATGAATAGTTAACTCCCATGTAACATCAAAATATAGTGCTAAAAGTGCTCCATCCACTAACATTTGTTATGTTAGTGTATTATAAGTCAAGAGATTATCCGAGGCTATTGAAATTAGGGAGTACCTCTAGCTTTATCTTTTTGTTCATCATGGTGAAAAAGAAGAGCAGTGGCCACACACAAGGTGCTGAATGAGTTTGAATAACCTTGTAGCAAAAGGCCTCTGCCATAACACTAATGATTTGGTGTTTATTTTCACTTACTCTCACTAAAAATAAGCCTTTCACTCAAATTACTAAGAATATTCATAGACATTCTTGAAAATTAAAATAAAAATGCAAGAAAAAGCGGAAACTATCAGCTAAAACAAGGTGAAGTAATTGTAATCTGAATGTAGCTAAGATAATCCTCTAAATATCACGTCTATGATGACTGAAGAGAGGAAATAGACAAGACCACACCAACCAAAATATTACGATCATGGTACACAATCTCAAAATTGATATTGTCATCATTGGTGACAATGGGATTTTTTACAAATATCTTTACAGATTTTCAGTGAGGTTAATGTTAAAGAACTCTTCAAGTGACAACACTCACTCCAAAACAGTACAAATTTATATTTTTGTTTAAAAAAATTCCCCATGAGATTTTCAATTCTTTCTCAACAGGAAGGCTAAGATTCCCAAATGTGCTGGGGGTTGCAGCTTCACTTCTGGTCAAGACTTCTTTTTTTTCAAAGCCACAACTTAGCTCATACCGAGATTCTATGAAATTCAGTAAACAATGCAGATCACAATTGAACATTAAGCTCTATGTAAATGATCATTCTTTTTTCAATTTGTTGTGTTGCGTACTGAGAAATATATTAAAGAATATACTTTCCAGTGTTGTAACATTTGAAGTTATTTTCCTCATTATTTGCAGCACAAACATTTCCAAACATGCCAAATTAGACTTCCTAGATAACTTGCTTATCTGGTCACAACCAGTAAATGTATGGAAACAACTGTTGCCATTTATAAGAGATGTTTGTGAAGAAAGGTCTCAAGTCTTTTCTGATCTTAAATGAAAAACAAGTGATTAAATTTGGGGGCAGATCCAGGAATTTGTATTTGATTGAAAGCTATTTTTCTATTATATACATTTCTTTATTTGCTCATGTCTGTTCACAGATCTCCAATTCATGATCAATTTCATTGAAATTTTGAGCAAAGGTGGGTCATAGGGTAGAAAAAGAATGGGGGTGGATCCAGAATTTGTTTTTGAATAAGAGATGTTTTTGCAGTTTTGTTCTTCATATTCACTCCTGTCTGTCTGCACAATTCTATTTCAATGAAGGATATATCTTTACAAAGCAGCTTAATTAAATTTTTTGAAATTTGTTTTGATAGAAAGATATTTTTCCACTTTGATATTTCATACATTTATGTATTCACTTATGTCTGTCTACAGAGTATCTCAATGAAATTTTGTGGCAGGGTAATGCACAGAATAGGGAAGAAGTGATTGAATTTTGGAATGAATCCAAGAATCTGTTTTTGATTGAGAGATATTTTTCATGGAGACCATATGAGACCACACTAACCAAAATAAAATATAATGATTGTAGTTAACAGAGCCACTGAAAGAGCAATGTGCAAATCAGCCAATTTGCTTGAATGCAGATTTCACAAGAACATGAGGATCACAATAATTATCATTGGATTATGTTGAAACAGTGGTCTTCAAAGTGGTCAATATCAATTCCTCATCATAGATAAAAAATCTCAAAAGGTCAAAAATGAGATCAATCCAGCTTTAGAGGCCAAAAGCAAAAATAGTATTTACAAAAATACGTTTTCACACTATGGTACATTTAAGAGAGGTTTTGATCATTAATTCGATCACAATTCATTAATTTGCAACCAAGTCTTAACGCTCATCAGCCCCCATGTCCCACATAAATAACGTAAAACAATCAGTAAAAAGGAGATATTAAATTTTCAATGTTCCATGCGTGATCAAATAAACATTTTATTATCATTTTTATATTCTTCTTAGTCAAAAGAAATGGATGATGGTCAATGGAAAGTTAAAGACTCCACTGAGAAAAATTTGGAAGTCCTGTATTATGGGAAAATTGAATTTACTGTGAGGTTTTTGGCTATACAACTTTCTCCATAGTTATAATGTGAAGACTGAAACTATTTAATATTTAGCATTTGATATAAAATTGTCTATAAGAGAAATAGACCTCTTTTTGGCAAAGATCAATGAGAGACTTAATGCTAAATTCAAATAATTAGACACAGAACTTGATAATTTCATTGTATCCAAGCACTTATAATAAGAAAATCTTTAATAAAATTGGACCAATCTTGACTAATGTTAATGTTAGAAGAAAGTTATCAATTTCATTTTATTCAATGATATCATATCTGTTTTGCCTGACATAGTTAAAACTAAATTTAATAAAAGGTTATAAAAAAGTCTTTATCCAGTATGGTGACATTTGAATACCAGACATTTACTTGCCTAATTAGCAATAGTTGAAAAGATTGAAAATATGTATGGTAAGTGGACAACAGGGTACTTCTGCCACCATCTCCGCTTAGTATTGAAGAAAACAAATGTTTAAAAATACATTTATTCATTTATTATTTACTGTACATAAAATCTCTTAAGAATAATCATCATCTTCTTTATTTTCTGATGTTTGTGGAATTGTCAATGGAGGCTGCTGTTGTTGCAGTTGTAGTTGTTGTTGTTGTAAGGCATTTTGAACTTGGAGCCATTGTTGTTGTTCAATTTGCTGCTGTTCCAAACGAGCCTAAAACCAAACAAGTATAAAGACATTCATTAAAAAAGTCTTTTTCAAATTGAAGTTATTGTTACTCATAGATACAGATTATCAATGGGAAGATGATACTTTAGTGAAAGGGAGAAATTTCCAAGGATAACTCTTTGTTTTGGTCTAATGAATTCAAAGCCCTTCCACACAAGCAATAATCCTGCACATTCATTCATAGAAAAAGAGTAGTAATATGCTCCATTCCACAAACTTGCATCCCAAGATTGACTGCTTTGTAACATCTGACTTGACACCAGGTGACATTATTGAAACATTTTAAAAACAAAAAAAAACAAATAGTGTTTACTGAAGTTACTTAATATAAAAAAAGGAAAAAAAAGTCATTTCTTGATTAAGAAAAGTCATTTTTGTCCTTTCAATGCCAAAAAGTCGAATGAGAAAAAAAATTTTTTTGTCAAGTCTCAAAATTTACTTATCATCAGAAAAAAAAAAAAAAAAAAAATTAAATTTTCTATTGAAGATATTTTTTTTAAAAAACTAATACATCATTTTCGAAAGTTACTTACTCTAAAAAATGACATGAAGTAGTTTTGAAAGTTACTGCCAGAAAAATAAAAGGTAATTTTTCGAAAAAAAATTTTTAAAAAATGTTTTTTGTGCTTTCAATCCATTCTCAAAACTGACAAATTTACGGAGATAATAAAGGTCTTTATTGGATCTCAACCCAGTGACGGGGAACCTTTATATTTATAAAACTGATTTTTAAAATACAAATTGTAATTCCAAATTATACTTACAAATATATAATATACTTATAATAAAATGAAATCTGAAAAGCTTTTTCTTCAAATTCCTTGTCACCTAAAAACTACACATCATTTGCTCACTGTCATTGTCTTTAGCAAAAATATTTTTATACAAAATTATAAAAAAGTGAAAGGTCTATTTCATCCAAAGGATACTGCAGAGAAATTGTCTCACAAAATTTTAAAAAACAAACTATTATATTTGTGTCTCTTGTGCCCCATAAATTCTTTTAAACAGTATTCCAAATAAGATCTCCTACACCTGATCATTGATTCTATAAAATGTTTCTGGTGATTCCAATAGATCTTTATTGTTTAAGTGTGAACTGATTCAGTCTTATGAGAAAATCCTGGGTTTTGTTAAATCCACTTGTAAGCTTTCCATCCACCACTGTGAATGATTGTTCCAGGCAATACAATTTTTTCTTTAATTGGTCGCAAATTTTCTGCATTTCTTTTTTCACTATTTCTATATAACTAACAGCAGGATGAGTCCTTATGTCAACCAAAGACCCATAATAGCGTGCTCAAAGTTCTTCCACAATGATGCTTCGCTTATGAGAAACAGGACTCATCTCTTTTGATCACTACACCAGAATCACCAAGTTGTACTGGGTTACATTCAAAATATTTTAAACATATTCAACAAAATTCATTATAAATATGGACAACACTTTTTGGACAAATATCAAGATATCTCATGACATTTTTTTGATTTGATCTTCCAGCTCAAAGATAGATGGCTAATATCTGTGTCTGTAAAGTTGAATTGGAATTTTTTTTAAATCCAAGTAAATTATACGGATATTCTACTTTTGTACTTGTTGCAGTCCTTACTCTGACATTTTCATGTGTATATTTCCAGTCCTGGAATGTTTTGCCCAGTTCATTTTTTGTAGCAACCTACACTCCATGCTACTTGCAAGAAGGCAATGTTGTTTCATCCAGTCCATTGAAAGTAAAGGGTCTTCATTTGCAATCAAAGGAAACATATTTGAAAGTTGATCTAGTCATTTTTCCACAGAGAAGAGGTTGGAGCATTCTTAGAAGACAGAACTAGCGATGCACCAAAGTTTTTGCGAAACCAGAAAAATCTAAGTATCCATGGTGAATAAAAAAAAAAAGATTACACAAATCAATAATGATTTGAAAATATTCAATGGAAAATAGAAAAAACAATTAAAAAGAAAAGAATTCATACTTTATACTTTCCACCTAGAATCAGAGCATAGCAACTGCTTGATCTCACCGATAAATCTACATAATCATTTTATGTGGGAAGGAATTGTGAAAAGCGAGGGAGAAGAGGAAAGACAGATACAAAATAAGAAAGCTAGAGAAAAACCAAAGGAAAAAAAAAATTACCAAAATCTGTAATTGATTTTCATTTCAATATTTTTTCTTCAAGATTACCATTTCAAAATATGCTTTAAATATTTTCAGGTAGTTTTTTTTCAATAATACATGGTATTTTTAGATATTTCAAGATATTTTTTCACTTTTAAAAAATATTTGTTTGTTTTTGCAAATTAATTTCCCATTCTAAAAAAAACTTGAAAAAGACAAAAAAACAAAAACAACAATAATTCTGATAGTATCAACCTTCTTGAACCAAATGAAGATCATCAGTATCTTTCCAGAGCAATTCATACAAAATATAGTGAACTCACGTGATTGTATTTATTTGAGGTATTTTTAAACCCAGACAAGATCTCGTACTTCTGCTAGAAGTGAATAGAGGGAGGGGGAAGAAGAAAAAAAAAAAAATCAAAGCTGTTTAATTTCTAAATGACATGTCAATGAATTGCTCACCTTGGCAAACAACTCCTGCTGTTGGCGTAAAAGTTCTTCTTCTGGAATACCTAAGTTTTCAAGTCGTGAACTGCCTTTGCGTTTTTTAGCTGCAACTGCTTTGGCTTCTTCCAAGACGGCTACAGCATCTTCTTTGTAAGAACCAAATCCAAGACTATCTAATGCTGTAAGAAGAATTAAATAAATATCTGGTCAGGAAAATAGCTAATATATCAACAGAATTATGTCAACAGAAAGGAGCCAAAGATGCATTGAAAAGATTTCCATGGTAGAAAAATCATTAAGAAGTGTTTTGTATAATATGGTATCAGCCAGTATCATTGATTACAGACTATCTAACTCAGCATGGTCTTCATAAGCAAAGATAAATGCAATAGCTATATGATGGATAGCCAACAGAGATCATTTAGAAAACAGCTGATTTTTATTGCCACTTGCAATCTTTAGAAGTTTAATGTATTTTCAATTGTATCACTATAAAGAGTCAGGAGATCAATCTTAGAAGAAAAATTTTAAAACTTTTATTCAAAAAGAAAAAAAATCCATATGGAATTCAAAGTTTTATGGACTTAAATTCTTGGGGCTAAGAACCTTATAGGAAATTTCAACTCCAAGGCAAAATAAGATTTTAAAAATCTATTCTCATTAAAAATATTGTATGTTTGAAACTTAGGATGATTATAGAGAGCATCAATAATTAAATACATTTAAAAGTTCTCCATAGGCTTTAAAGTCATTCAAGAAACAAATAAATATCAGGTTGGTGCAAAAATAATTGCTTTTTTAGTCCAACTTTAAAGCAGTATATCTCATAAAAGTTATCAATTGAAATGAGAACCTTCAGAATCTACACATTTTGCCCACTAAAAACAAGTCTATGTATTCTAGAAGCATAGAATTCTTGGGTCCTTGAACCAATGAATTCTTAGAGGGTATATTGAACTGCTGTTTAGTTGTAGAAGATCATCCTTTGAAGTGGTTAGAATGCTTAACAAAGGGATAGTCTGTTAAAGAGAGCTGGGTTAAGTAGAGCTTTTTAGTTATTTTAAAATTCAATACTCATTTTAGAATACAGTATTATTCAACTATGCCCATGGGCTATACCATTTTAAAATTTGTGCAATTTCTGCAGGGGACATTCACGCGACATGCTAACTTTTTTTTTTGTTTTTCATTCACAGTCATTTGCGCAACACGTCAAAGTTTTTTGCTTTTCCAATATGTACAACTGTCGACAAACTGTTCAATGGTCAACGTTTGGTTCCACTGCAATCACTCAAGTTGTTTTGCATGGGTCCACCTTGATAATGGCCCACAATTGGATGTTCTCAATCACAAAAGGGTATCTACGTCTTCAAGGCTCATCTCCAAATACTTGGTCGATATTATGAGCAGTTCCCGCTGCTTTACATCCTCATACAGTGAAATTGCATGAATTTGCTTTTTTTTTCATCTTAGATTTGACAGCCTCGAATAAGCCAAATAATAAAAATAAAACTTTTAGCTTGAATAAATAAAGCCAAATTCACTTTAAAGTGGTATATTCCATGAGCATAGTTGAAACATACTGTATTCCAAATAAGTATCAAAGCTTAAAATAACAAAAAATGCAACTATTATTGCACCAACCTAATAATCACACCAAGAAAGAAAAAATTCATGAACTTGCTCAATAATCCCTAGGAGATTATCTTTAGGGTTTCATTGAAGAAATCAGTACAATCACAATTCTGTGGTCTGATTAGGAATTCAGCTTTTCAGTCTTTTGGTTAAAAGCAAAAGGTAGAATCTGTTATCAGCTTAAAATCTGTTATGTTCTCAATGTTTAATGACTTGAACCAAAGTTATTGGTAAAGAAAAAACAATTTAAGTCAATGAAGTATGTACATAATTTGTTTCATACCAAGTTTAGAAACTAACCTGCACTCAAGTATGTACTAATTTATACAATACTAAACGAACAATATGCAAAAGGTTAGTCTATTATAGTTGTGCCAATCAGTTTAACATCCAAGTCCCTACATCAGGAATGTATGAGATGTTAATCTGATAAGAACAGATCTAGTAACATGATATTGACACTGTAATCCTGTGAATACAAAGCAAATTTGAAGGGGTTCAACCCCAGAACAAAACTACCTCAGTTTGAGTGCTAAGCAAAAAAAAAAAAAAAAAATCACTTGACATTTTTTACCTTCCTTATTCTTATCAAAGTAAAAATGTTTATTCTAATCCTATACTTTTAAAACTTTTTTTTTCGTGTTATTCAAATATAATCATAGGGGTTTTGTCTTACTTTGCACTTTATTTGGAGGGGGGGCAGTTTTGTTTTACATTCAAATTTGAAGATGTTTTCTCATCTAGTTATTCAAAACACAATTTTACTTAAAGCAAATGGAAGTCCCAAGAGTAACACACCAATTTAAGAGAGGAACTTTTTAAGCAACTCAGTTTTTTTTATAGAAAAGAATAATCAATCCATTTTTAATATACTTTTAATTCATTTAATGAGTCAACCTGCTGCTTCTCATTAAAGAAATCAGCTTTATGATGAATTTGCAATAACATTATTAGTTTAGAACAATACTTGGAAACCTTCTCTTCATGCCTGGATGCCTCTTAGTTCAGTTTGCTACGATGATTTAGAAATGGATATTTTCATATAAATTAAACGTTTGCTAGGAACAAAACATTGCTTTACGGTCATGATTCATAACTTTCAAAATTTGGTTCAGCTTTAATTGGATGAAAATACAGCAAAAAAATAAATGCATTGAGATATAATAAAAACGGATGCAGCAGATTGAAGAATTGACATAAAAGGGTAAATTTCACTGCACAAAAGTAGAAATTACAAGTAGACTGATGGTTATATTTACATTTTAATCAAAAGGGACCAATTAACATCAATCATAGTTTCTTTTCATGCTGACATAAATAAAACTTTTTATATTGACATATGAATAAACCGGAGTGTAATGAACTTGGAGGGGATTCCTAGTGTGTGTAGTATCGCCACGGAAAAAGAACGGAGGGATAAATAGTTGTTAGATAAAAATTTAAAAAAAGATAAGTGATACGAGTAAAATTAAAGTATCAACGAAGAACCTTTATTTCATTTGTTTATTTTTTCTTTGCATATTTGTCAACAACGGTAAGCACCAACCTGCTAAAACATGTTCCGGTGAAATGGTTTTCTTGGTTTGTTTATTACAAATTTCGTTCGCTTCTGAAGAAACCAAGTGAATAAATTCTGTACAACAATTGAGGATCAATTCTCTGGAGTCGTTGGCCACTCGGATATTTGGAATAAGTTCTTTGATCATTTTGTTGAGTGCTGCTCGTGGGATGCTAAGTTCATCGTCATCTCTATTGTCGGCCATCCTTCAGAAAAGTAAACAATAAAAGTAGATGTTAAATATAATTATTATTATCGATACTTGAAAGATTTCACGCTACAACTAAATTCATAAAAAGGTAAAGGTATATTTCGTTTTATTGTTTTTTCTAGTGGTAACACCGACATTTTCACTTAGTATTTCTTTAAAACCTGAAATCCACGTTTAGAAAAAAAAAATCCCAACTTGAAACAGGGTATCAAAATAAAATACGTATATTACCAGCAGCAGTAGTAAACCAAGACAAAACCTGGTGTTATGGGGAGATAACTAATGCAAAAAGGGTAGAAATATAAAATAATAACCCGTCAGTTGCGACAGTAACGACGTAAAATTTTCTGAAGAATCAATTACGGCGAAAGATTAGGAAGAAAATCGGTACACTAAAAAAATTTAAAAAAATGTTCTGGTGGCAGTCTTACATTTAATGAATGCAAAATTACTTCAAGTAAAATATATACATACATGCAATATAATGAATTATTAACAACGTAATAGAAAATAAAAAATAAACACACACACTTCAGAAGCCAATTTCACTTGAACTGGAGTCATTTTGTACCTAAAATGATACAAATCGGGTTTTGGAAAACAACTGCACATTAACAGCCAATACCATCTTATCACATCACCTCTGAATAAGTCTGAAACTACCTTCAATAGTTCTAAATAAAGCATACTTTTCGCTAGAATGATAGAAGAAAAATTCAAATTCAAAAAATTTGATTGAATAAATTCAACTCCACCAATGAATTTATTTTTTAGATATTACTGAGAAACCAAAGATAGTACAGAGTTACAGTTTAAGAAATTTCATTTAAGCATTATTCAGTTTTTCTTAAAGAAAAAAAAAAAGCTGGGGCGGATTTAAATTCTATTATTGATTTAAGATTCATGATTTACACATACAAAATTACATACGGTATGGTAGAAATGGACGGAGACTTACTGCAAGATACGTTAAGTAAATTGATGCTAATAAGAACAAAGGTCACAATCACAAATAATACATCATCATCAGGGAAAGATTTGACACCAAAATCTTTTCATACTGGAATAATATCTAAATAAACAGTGAAGTCTATTTCTGACATCAACCAGTCAAAGGAAACTACCTTACCACATCACAAATATATAGAAATTTCAAAAATACACCTTGAAATGCAAAACCCTTAATACACCTGTTCGATTAAGTTAGTTCACGGACTTTGCTTCAGAAATATCTAGTCGAGAAGCTCCCTGACATCCCCACCAACAACAATAAAAAAAAAAAAAAAACACTTGAATATTGAACAAGTTTCTTTGATACAAAGACATCTATAGTAGTATGTCGAATCATTCTTTCATTTTACACGAGAGGCTTTTTCAAAGAATTTGAATGGTCTTAGACATCGACTCTACGTCTAAAATAAACCCAGAAAACAAAGTAAATGACACAGAGATCAAGTGACAGGAACTCTTATGACATCGCTAGGTTGAAAATAGTTTTTATCAAATATAAAATATTAAAGTTTTTAATCATGCATCTCCGTGCTGGACCGGCATTTTAGTCAGGCACTTGCGGGTTCTGAGAAGTGTCAATAAAAATGATTAAGGAACAGAATCAGGCACCTTAAGTTTGTGTTTTCATATTATCATTGTATTATTTGACTCATGAAATTGTATAAAACTTGTAAATATCTGTTTCACAAAAAACGGTAGGCTGACCCAGTAAACTTTTATTAGTGATAATTTATCCAGTATTAATTTCATAAAACTAAACCAATTCTATATATATTTCTGGGTCGTTTTTTCCCCCCGATGCAGAATCAATAACTCATCAAATATGGAAGAGAGTTTTGTTTGGACGCATCGATAACACAAAGCCTTTGCATCCAAAAGTTAACAGAAGTATCTATTTCACATCAATTAACAAAAAAAAAAAAAAATATCCTAATGAGATTATTTCTATTCTTCGATAAATCTAAATTCAGATGTAAAAAAAAAAAAAATAGGAATGAAAAAACTGGCTCAAAACGATTTTTTTTTTACCTCTGTAGAGAATCAGATTAAAAATAACAAAGCTTCCACTCCGTCGTTTTTTTTTTAGCACCAATGAAGGTTCTATTTTATATATAGTTACATTGGAATTTGAAAAGTGTAGGAAAGTCTTGGTAATTTCAGCATAACGTTACTCGAGACTGGATTTCTTTCTTCGAGGACCGAAAACTCATCAAAGATTAATGCGCATGCGCGCTATGTTTGCAAACCCGGTTAGGAAAGTGAAATACCATCAACGCATGCGCTCTTTCGATATGTTTGGCCGTCCATAATTTGCTAGAAGGGATATCAAATCAGCTATTTTCTCGGCTAGATCCTGCCATTTTTTCCTATTTGGCAAATAGAAAGATACGTTAGCAGACTGCCGAAAACCTGGCCGTTTAAAAATAAAATAATTAGCCTAATAGTTAACTCAAAAATATACAGTGCCCCGAAGTTAGTCGAAAGGGAAAAATTTAGTCAATTTTAGCCATTTTTTGAAGGAGTTATTGCTGAAAAAATGAAAGAGTCAAGATTAAGATTATATTCTCCGTTGTAAATCGGTCATCCTATTCACTAGCTTGCTCCACTAAGGATATCTCTTCTAAAATAAAAACAAACAATTCAGGAAGAAGCGAAAATATTTTTTCATAATTCTTTTACCACAGATCAATAAACAAAACTTTTGCTTTAAGAATATTATGAGGTCGAATACTAAAATTTCTTTTGCGAACTCCACTAGAAACCTGGTGAGTCTAATAAAAGTAAACATTCAACTTTTATAGATAATCTGATCTGGAATCTTAGTAATATATAGTGATTTTATTCAAAAATTAGCCCTGAAATGGGTCCATATAATTTTTAGCCGTAAAAAGCGGATGATATTAACGGACTTGAGCCATTTTTAGGCAGTTCTTGTTGAAAAAATCATTTACCGGGCCCTTTCAATTTAGTCTAGCTTTTTAAATCCAATCTGCTAGTCGATCTTTGATAAAATGGATAATATTTATAAAATTACTGAAGTATGAAGATGGCATGAATAAATACTAAAATATTGATAAAGTAAAAACACATTTTGTTTTGTTTTTTATTTACTAGCTGTTACGATCGCTGTCTTGAGAGTATGTGACTTCGTGTGTGTGTTCCATTTGACTGGCATTTATAGTAGAAACTGTGAATGAAAATTGTCAACATAGTTTTCCCTCCATTTAGGCTTGCCTGACTGGGCGGCTGGCTATGGATGTTGTCGTACTTTTCTGGTTAAACTAAGTGCATTAAGACCAGACATCAGACCAAAATGAAGTGCGAATATTTTAACTAAATTAAACTATTCAAATAATTTAATTTAATAAGTTTGATTTTGATTTACTTTTGTTCCATTTCGTACTATGTGTCGCAGGAAATATGAGTACGACTCTTTGAAAGGAGCAGGGCCTGGACACACACCGAAGTAATTCCCTAACGAAATCACACCATTATTATGGAAAAAAAAGTATCCGCAGCAAAAGAGAGTTGGATCATATTCATTGCTGCAGACATATACCAAAAATACTGTTATGAATTCACACCGGCGAAACTATGAATTTATTCTCGAGCTAAAAATAAGTTTTTAAAAAATTAAACGACAATCCGTCAAAACACAGTGTTGAAAATTTTCTAATGACATATTCATATATTGCTAATTGAAACAAACAACATCTTATCGACAGAACCTACAAACTATTGGAAGTTTGATTTATTTGATACAACACAATAATTCTGACATATCCATTGCGTGTGGTCATTTTATGTTTAATTTACACAAACGATATTTCACGTACTAAAAACGTACAATAATTGATTAAAAATCTACATCAAAGCAAATAATAATCTATATGATTAAATTTTGTTTTGCTTTGTATCAAAATTAAATATGAATAATTGAAATGAGTTTTTGTTTGTAATGAATGTTGTCTAACAGCAATGAATAAATAATTAGATATTTTATCAAATACAACGATGGATTTCTTTTTGACTGTTCGTTAAATTTGTTTCTGTGTGATTTTTCACAAGGGAATTTTTTTGTGATGTTCGGCCCCGGCCTCTTACAAAGAGCCATTAGTTATAATTAATTTTTTAAATTCAAGTAATAGAATAAGTAATGCTTTTAAATGAAATGAGTAATATTTTCAGACAAATTTTTACAGCTAAAATAAGATTATCTGTTGGCCTTTTGTTCGAAATGGCCCCCAAAGTCATACAAAGCCTCTAAAAAGTATAATTTTTAATCAAAAGACATAATATTTTTTAGAGCCTTTGTATGACTTGATGAAGTGAATCAGTTGAAATTACGATCAACTTATAACGCTTAATAACTTGATTCTTCATTTACTTTGTAGACAAGTTTGTTTTTTTAATTTTCCTCTCTTTAGGTTTTTATTTATTCATCTTTTTTCAATTCATTGATTTAATGGAAACTTTTTCCTCTCCTTGAAAAGGTGTTCAAAAGCTGTTAATCTTCACTTCATTCTTATAAAATCACCTTTTTATCAATAAAATATGACAGCAATCAGATATGATGGGTTTCAACAATTTTTCGTTGTTTAAATTGTTAAGAATCTCGAATAATCAGATGGATAACTAAAGTTAACATCTCAGTTTTCAGTCTTCCAATCGTGTGAGAATAATTTCATTTCAGAATTTAAAATTGGTTTATCTTTCATTTTTAATGCACCATTTCATTATGATTCAATTTCACTTTCTGTAATAGTGGAACTAAACATCTATCCATTTTTTAAAATTTGAATTTGTGTTATATACAGGCTCTAAAAAAGTATAAGTTTTAATTATAAGGTGAAATCAAACAACATATTCTTTTGATAATTAAAGCAAAAATGAAATCGAAACCTTTTATGCATTCAACGATTTAATGGCGGCAAAATCTAATAAAGATAATTATACCCTTCAAGTGAAAATTATACTTTTTTGAGAATTTTTATGACTTTTGGGACCACTTTGGAGCAAAACTTAGGAGATATTATTTATTTTAATTGTAAAAAATATTCCAAAATATTACTTTTTTCATATAAAAGTATTACTTATTTTATCATTCAAATGGAAAAAAATATTACTAATTTTTCCTCTGACATATAGTACAAAATAAGAAATAAAATCATAATAAAATGTTTATTCATTCAAATTTGAAGAAAACATCTAAATGAAATTACTAGATTAGTACAAATTCAGTTAACATAGTTGTGTAACTATTTTGACATTCTGGTCTGATGCCATTTGACCAAATATGATTGTAACGTGCAGTAGTCCGTAAACACTTCTTTTCCATGAAAACCCATGGACGTAGTAGTAGACAACAATGCTGAAAGTAGCAAATCAAAACTCAGCCAATTTTTACGATACCAGTTAATGACTAATTGGGCCTATTTTCTTGCGATGCAAGCAAGTGACAAATACAACCCTGACGGACAGACCAAATCAACTTTTGTCCAGGATGATGGTCGTCTCATAACAACATATACATATGCATCACCAAACAAAGGCAAATTACAAATACAGACTAATACTTCATTAAAGAACAATTATATCGTCTAACAAAAGACTCAACACTACGGACTTCCTTTCATACACATCCATTTATATATGCAAACAATATAGAGACATTTCTGCTTTCAACTAATGATTAGTATGACAATCAAAATTCTCAATAACTCTTACAAATCCAATCTTTCCAAGTAGCAACTCAAGCAAAGTCTATATTCAACTGGTATCTTGATTCAACGAATACTTCTTTTTTCATTGTTATACACGCTGTTTGAATTTCATTCGTTCATGCTTTGGATGTCCATTTTATTTTACTCCATTCTGTCATTTGAATCACAACTGACCCCTTCTGTTTTACCTATATTCGGCAAATGCTGCTATTAATTTTTACTAGCATAGTAATTTACACTTCCCCTGAAAACTTATGATACATTGCTCATCTGATAAATAGCGAACAACCTTATTGTAGAGTGACTTAGTTCAATTACATTTATTCATTGTCTAGTGCCCCCTATTAGTGCTGGCATCGGAGTTGGAGCGGAGTTGTCTGAACGCGTGGATTCCGTATGGTTGGATTTCTCCCAGATACATGGAAACCGGGTTCAGTGTGTGAGCCTTACTGCCAAGTAAATGAGTTAACTTGGGGGCTATTCTCAGACGCTGTTTGACTCTCGATGAACAGACTATGAAAGACAGAGAACATGGAGTTTTATCCATGCGTGTTTTCTGAAGTGAGGATGGTGGTTAAGATTGGATCGGCCAGTAGGTTGGCGAGATGATAACGATCTTAGAGAAAAGGAAAGAGTATGCCCGGCTGCGAGGGCCAGGGCCAGAGGCATAACCAGCTAAGGATCCTAGTGCCAATGAGCAATAGACAAGGGAGAAGGAAAGAGAGAGAATGGCCAGCCGCAGAGGCTAGAAGCATACCCAGCTAGTGGTGCTGGAACTAGTGAGCATTGGACCATGTGCGTCCAGGGGTTTTATAGGGGTCATTTTGGATATCTAGCTAACAGAAGAGTTTTGTACTCAATTCCTAACTAAAAGTATAGGGGGCACTACAATTAGATTCAGATATCAATGCATAATAACCATCAGTAATTCCTCTACAATGCCTACCAAAGTAGCTAGAGGGCTGAAAGTTTATACTTTTACTCCTCATTATGTCTAGGAAAAACATATTGTTTTTTAAAATTCCCCCCAAAGTAGGTTTTCAGCACTTGTAACAACCACATGCATATTCTGTTGGGTTGAGTATGATTCGATGCATTCAACTTGATATGAAAACAAGCCAGTAATATGTTTGTAAATTAAAAGAACAAACCTCATGAAATATTGATGTTATCATAAAAACCATGGCAAAAAAAAAAAGAAATACTAGAGAAAAATTTAGATATGAAGTATCCATATAAAGTATACAAACAGTGATATATTTATGTTTGAAAATTAGCCTCAAATGAAAACCGTAAGCCATTGTACTATAGATTAATGCGAAAACACTGTTTTGCAGGGTAATTTTTTTCTGGAATGGTCATATTTCCGTTTCTATTCAGTTTATTCACATTTTTCACCAATATTTCCTCTCTTCAATGATCAAAAAACATCCAAATATGAAAATTTTGTGTGTTTATTTATGAACATTTGCTTCCCAGCATACAGCATTGAGAAATTCTAGTAGCAGGCTAAGGGTTGAAGAACCTCTCTGGGATATTTGTAAGGAATAGATTGTAATTATAAATAAATTTATTTCACTGTCAAAGTAATGCCTACTTGTTATCATTTTATTGAACATCCTTCTTTTATTGTCATTAAATAAATGAGCAATAAATGTTGCATCAAGTTGTCCTGGCATCAAGTCAGCCCAATCAAATTGGGCCCCATCAAATAGACTGCATCAAATTAGTCTGCATTGATTCTTTCATCTAGGCATCTTATGGGTGCAGAAATTGGGTTAGTAGACAATCAAGCATTAAAGAATATGGCTTACTGGCTGGGAGCAGATTTAAATCTGCTTGTGGTTGAAGTTTATGTTGTTAAAAAGTTTTGATTTATTTCTTTTAATGTTTGAGATAAGAATTAATGTTATTGCTTACATCATCTACTTATCCATCTGAATTTTTATATGAAAATGAGTTTAAATTAAAAGATAACAGACTTATTGACGCTGCTGTAATAAGTAAGCACAAGTTTCTATATAATATAATACAATTTATAATTCATTCTGTCAGACCAAATATGTCCATTCTTAAATACATACCTGTCGTGTTGAAAGAGACAAATAGACTAAAAATAAACGAGATGAGAATTTGTGTTGAAAGTAGGTATTTGGCCTTTGCATTACCGGCAACTGTTTAACCAAAGGGTAAGAGCATTGCTACATTGAAGCAGCTACCCTATTGGTGGCAGGTTTGATTAGCCCAATTTTCTTTAATAGTTTATTCTATTTACACTGTCTAAATTGAGTATTATATCAACCGTGTAATGATGGGAGATCATTTCAGATAAGTTTCTATATAATATGACACAATTTATAATTCATTCTGTGGGACCAGATATGTCCATTTCTTAAATATATATTTATATATATATGGTTGGCCAAAAAGATCATTTGTTTTTTGTCTTCAGATGACACTTCAAGTCAAAGGTACATTAGCCAGTGGGGCAGGGGCAAGTACCCTCCATAAATTCAGGCAAAACATGTAAAATTTAGGCAAAGCAATGTAATTTGGGCAAAACCAAATATAATTTTATGCAAATCAAGCTTTTTGCCCCTTTAACAAAAGAGTTTCCATACACCTATGTTGGGAGTGTTTATAGACTTCATTCAAAAAGATCACTTCTGATCGTATTGTGAGAGCTTGTCATCAAAATTCGGAATATTTTGTTTATTGATTCTAACAGTGAAGATGGAAGGAAATAAGCCACATTTTTGGCATATTATGTCTTTTTATCAAAAGAAAGGTTAAAACATGATTGAAACACAATAAAAGATTTTTGTATTTTATGGAAAAGGGACTGTGGATGTGTCAGAAGCGGTTTGTGAAGTTTTGTGCTCGAGATTTTGTTGAGCAATGCTCCATAGTCGGGTAGACCAGTTAATGTTGATGGCGATCAAATCAAGGCATTATTTGAGAATAATGAATGCTAAATCATGCCAGAGATAGCTATTATACTGAAAATATCCAAATTAAATAGTGGAAATCATTTGCACCTGTTTGGTTATGTTTGTTGCTTTGATGTGTTGCTTCCACATAAGCGGAAAAAAACAACTGGATCTTATTTTTGTCTGTTTTTCACAACTCAAACAATAGAAATGCTCTGTTTTCAAACATTTTGACAAAGAAAAGTGAATGATACTAGAGAAATGAACCACCACTGAATATACCAAATACCGGTCTCTATTTGTACATATGGTGGGAGTCCCGCACAATGAGCTCCTGTAGGAGATTCAAATGATTGATTTAAAGAAATACAGCTCTTAATTAGACCAACTGAAGGCAGCAATTAATGAAAAGTGTCTAAAAGGGCGCAATATTCTCATAGGATAATACTAGACTACATGTTTCTCTGCTTAGCCGGCAAAAATTGTTTTAAGTTAGCCTGGAAGTTTTCACCTAAACCCCTTTGGTTTACCACTTGTTCATCTTTTGAGAATTCTTTTCATGGATTTTTCTTTAATTCACTGGAAGACTGCTGTAAGAACATATAGCATTTGTTTGCTGAGAAAGATGGGAAGTTCTGGGGGGATGGAATTATGGAGATGCTTGAAACATGTCGGAAGATTATGAAGCAAAACTGTAAATATGCCTGGTTAATACAGTTAATCTCTCGAAAAAAAATAGAGTCTTTTTATCTTTATTTAATGTCAAATGAACTTTTTGGGTCTCTCGATTTACATAAACGTGTTGGAGATTAAAACCAAATTACTTCCCCTTAAAGTAACTTCTCACAATAGAGCTAAAAAAACAAGAACCAAAAAAAAAAACATTATTGCCAATAGCAACTAACGGCATTGGAGAAAACTACAAAACTGTTAATTTTTTTCTCTTTTCTCACCAAAGTCTCTTCAGTAGGGATGCCTGATATGAGCTGCCTTTTCTAATAACTATGCAATCATTCAGGATAGCTGTGAAATATGACAACTGCTAATGTTGCAACAGTTTTTGCTTACCGACTGCTGCTTTGCTCTTGCTTCTTGCATACTCAACTATTGCTGCTGTTAGAAATAGTGTGGAATACAGACAAGAAATGCCCCAAGTGACTCGCATGTCACCACCCCATGCTACTTATGATTCCATTGATGATCGTTGAAGTTACAACTGTCGGTAAAAATCAAGATTAGCTTCTTGAAGGGAGGTAATTCTCACGTATTAATTGAGATAACTCCCTTGTGATCTTCACCCTATTGGCATCTACTCATACTTGGTTAACATACTTACCGAAAATAAGAACCTCACAAAAAAACAAGCTAGAGTTGTAAAAAATTTGATTTTTATGATTGGAATCTTAGTGTCAATAGTATGAAAAGATTCGAGAGAAAAATCAGATAAAAATTATTTGTGTATATCTTAAAGAACCAGAGATATTTTTGAAAATAAAAAGTAGCAGAAATTTGTATTAGAAAATGTTCCAAAATTCCAACATGCAAAAACACCTAGATTCTAATCTATCATAAAAATTCAACTACCTATTAGATTTTACTAAAAATATTCAGTAATTATTTAATAAAGGACAAATTTTTTTACTTAAGTTTCCATTCCAAATTTTGGGGGAAATTTTATTTTTCTCCTTTGTGATTTATCTTATTTATAATTTTTGTGCCATCATGATTTTTACACATACGAAAGAATTTCATGAAGAATATTAACTCAGTTTAAATTTTTGAAAAAAAAATGAAAAATGAAGTAAAATATTGCTGTCCTTGGCAACTTCACATTTTCTTTTACTAACTTATATAATATGTCAATTTTCAGTAAACAGAAGAGAAATTTAAATTCATTTTTTTTGTTATTCGTTCAGTGTGTTATTTTCCTTCTTTCTAATTGTATTTCTTAATTCTATTTGTGCTATTCATGTCATGTGATTATCGCAATAACGTATTTTAAATTTGAAGTGCACGATTCTTAATTTTTTTTGTTATTCATTCAATGCCATAGCCAGTTATCTCCCTTGATGTATCCAGAAACAGTTACCTCCCTTAATGTAAGCTGTTGATCTTGAATTTTACCCAACTGTCTTTCCAGTACGGCAACTCTCTTCATTTATAAAATAGAGTTACACATTCCAAAGACATAGTGTTACTCTTTCCTGAGCAAAGAAACATGTCACATTCTATAAAGATAAACATGGCACCTCTTTTCCTTCTCATGTCGGAGCTATTACCCAGTGAATACGATACATTCAGAGAGGGCAACTGTTCAAAGTATATTGACTTTGGTATTTTTAAACAAGCTTCACATCATATTATAAGTTTGTATCTTCAGAAAAAGAAAATATTGTATTGAAAAAACACAATCCCCAAACTTCCATTGATGTGATGCGGGTCTGAATCATTTCACTACAAAACAAAGAATGACTTGATTTTACAATTAAAACTATTATTAACACTATCCCTTATCCGAAATACTTGGGACTAAAAGTGTTTTGGATTTGGGAAAATTTCACATTTTGGAATATTTGGATATGAATTATGAGATATCTTAGGGAAACAAAACAAAAAACATCTATGTTTCATAAATACCTTATACACATGGCCTGAAGGTAATTTATACAATATTTTTGATAATTTTGTGCATGAAACAAAGTTTGTGTACACTGAACCATCAGAGAGTTAAGATGTCACCACCTCAGCCACTCATGTAGACAATCTGGTTGTTACCACTTCCATTCCTTACTCTTAATTTATATTCATTTCTTTTGATTTTATTTAAGATATAAAAAACAAATAAGCATTGAATTATGTTTACCAAAAAAATATCTCTGCTTAAAAAGTTTTGGATTTTTGAACATTTTTGTATTGTATACAGATTATATAGAGATTTTTCTATCATATGCATTTTTCATTGAAATATTCAAAGTAATTTGTACCTTGAAGGTCACTTCAAACATCATAAGAATTATAAATTTCAAGGAAATCAAAAAAGTTTGTTTTAGCTCTCAAAATTTTCAAGATGGCATATATTGAATGCAACTTGAATTGATTAAAAACTGAAGACTTCATGACTTGAATCTTCAAATTTAGATTGAATGGACACGCAATTGAACTGGTGTTGGTAAGTGGACAAGTGAAATTCTTCTGGCAAGACATGGAATTTGATATGGTTTAACACAATCAACTGCAAACCCCAAGCAATGGTTTGCTAGTTTCCAAAATATTCTTTAACGGATTCATCTGCTAGAGCAGTTGACATAACTGCTTTGGTGAGTGCAATGTTGCCTGGACTATTGGATTTGTCCTTCAATATGTATTTCATAAGGCAGTAAATGGCCTACTTATACACTAAAGTCACCAGATTTGCTTGGTAGTAAAACTTGGTTCGTTTCAATCTTCACAGCTCAAAATGATTTTTCAGGAACAGAAAACTGAAAAATTCCCTTATCAGCTAAATATCATTCTCTGGGAAAAAATATTATTCTCATGAAACTTCAATATGAATATACATTATTTGCTTTGAAAAAAAAGACATTCTTTTGTTTTGTGTCTGCATAGTTTTTAACAATTTTCAAAATTGACTATGGATGCTATAAAGAGCAAAGAAGAATTTAATTTGGCTACATATAAACATGAGTTCAACTGCACATCTATTCAATTTATTGATATCATTTCTAAAGTCTTTCATAAATCATTTATTTATATTATATTATATATTTATCTATTGATTGATATATTAATATTCAATATTTATCATGGTTGCCGCACTTGATAGTGCCTAATCCAAATTCTCTTTTTCTTTCATTAATTGTCATTTCTTTTTATTTCTGCACTGTTTTTAACATCGAGTGAGTGAATATGTGAATTGAGACCACCTTCCCTATGTTGTATTGTAAGAGCTTTTACCATTGCTTTTTATAGACACTAAAATATTCATGCCCTTTCGTGCATCTGTAGTTGATTCGAGTAATGGTTAAAAGTTATGAGGACACAAAATGAAAAAAATAGAATTGAATTCATAGAAATTTGATTTGAAGAAAATGTATTAATGTTGAATGGATTGGATTTCGGCAAAATAATAATCATAAACCATATTTGATGAAATGTATTGTATGCAATTAAACAAGAAATAATAAAAATTCTTTTTTTTTAAAATTTTCTCATCAAAATTTTAAAACTTTATATTCATTGATAACTAAAACAATATCTGAATAACTATGTTTCAGAAACATGTACCAGACATAAACATCAATAGGTTAATGACAATTTTAAAAAAATCTATTTATTCATTTACTTATTGAATAAAAAAGCATCTCTGTGTACAATTTACAAAAAAAAATAAAATGCATTCAACAAAAAAATAAACATTAAATTGAGTGATAAAAATGTACGAAACTTAATTATGAGAATTACATGCTTATCAGTTCAGAAAAAAACTTTCATCTTATTTCATTTTATTTTATTCATTTTCCTGAATCTTTTTATATATTTCAGCTGAAAACTCCCAAAATTGTTCTATTAATTTATTTTCTTTTACAGATGATCAAAATTTATTCAAATTATTCTTAAATTCATTCATTATTATTACCATTAAAACAATTCCAACTGATATTTTTTTTTGTTCTACCAAAAATTGTATACTGAATTTTATTTTTTTCTTGAAGCAATGAACGTTTTTCAAATAAGAATATTTCAGGTTTTTTTCAATTTCTTTCTTTCTGATTCAGGACCAATCTAAAAAAAATAGTCTGCAGTATTGATTAAAATTTCAACTGATATCTGGGGACCAATCTTTTTTATTTATATTTTTGAATAGTCACATTTTTGGTAAAATACTAAAATTTGTGTGAAAATTAATTTTTCAAAATATTAAATGCATTTTGAAAAAACGTTTTGACTGCAGCAGAATAAAGAAAATCACTTGTTTTTCTAACGGTAAGTAACTTTTGAAAATATGAGTGATTTGTTTGCCTTTGTAAAATGGCTAGCATTAGGATGACATCATGCAGCGTCAAGGCAAAATATGTGCATTTACAAACCTGTCAATCATAAGGTGTGAAAAGTATATTTCATCCCTTTTTTTAATTGAATTTTTTTTCTTAAATGATTTACGTCCCTTGGATTTTTCAATATCCAGCGTACTAGACGATGATCTTGTGTGGACATGGAAACATGTTCAGAACTTGAATAAGACAGCTGTCAATTAGTTATCTCCCTTGCATCAGTTTGACAAGACATGAATTGATGTGACTAATAAATTTGTACAACTTTACCCGCTATCCGAAAGCAGAGCTTTCTTATGAAAACTTTCCGAATGTCGAAATTGTGTATAGCGAAAAAGCAATTAACATAATTTTTGTGCGTTCCCATACCCAAAGAATGATTATGTTGTGTTAAGCTGAGCCCCTGGAGTTTGGGGTGGTGGAGACACTGGAGACCGGGTTGCAGCAGAAAATGTCTCTGTAACAGCTTGCTGCAAAACAGAAGCCGAATGCTATTTCCGTTTTTTTTCGTAAAAGCGGAAAAGTGGCGTAAAGCAAACTCCGAAGACCGAGGATACCTGCAAGATGATTATGATTTATACTACATACTTATTCGCAAGAGAAATTTTTGAATGAATCCAACAGGAAAATGAAGATTTTTTCATTGAAAGTAAATCTTGTGTATTCGATGTAGAGAAAAAAAATCTTTATTAAATCATCTAAAATTATGATTTTCGAAAAAATAGTTCTGATTCTGTGTTATTAAATTCAACGAATAAAAAGAAGCATAATTTGCTATTAACTGAGATTACATTTCATTTCAGTTGTCATGTTATCAACTTACTTGATACGCCAGTTAACCAAACGTAAGCCTTAAAAAATACTATTAACATACGATAATTTCTAAAAATAAAAGTCCAAAGGCGACAAAAATATTTACTTTATCTCCTGTAATAAATATGAAACCGACTATTTAGTCTATGATCATTTGACATGTGATGTCAGTGTCAGGTGTATCATATATTCGAAAACAAACTGTTTTTTAACGAAACATTGAACTTTGTCCGTAGTTTACTCGATAACTGTTCTAAGCTCTGATTTTTCAAAGATTGAACCAGTTACAATAAATCAAACAGAGAGAAAACTTATCATCAAACGACGGAAATTATTTTATGAATTCTACATCACATGAAGTGAAAAACTACTAATTTGCAAGTTTATCAAAGAAATATAAAACGTGAGTCACAAATTTAACTCATTTTTTTATTGCAAAGAAAAAAAAATGATTATTCATCTCATTCATGGGAAATGTTCTCGCTCTTCCAAAATTGCTATTGACAGAAGATGTAAAGTTGTTAATTTTCAAAGAAACTTTCCTGAATTAAAGCACACAATCTGGTGGAAGGGGCTTTTGATTAAAGAAATTCACATCCTCTGTGATGAATATGCTGTCAAAATTAAAAAAAGTGACCCATGCGGAATTTTTTCTGACTCAACAAACTTGGTCACAGAAAACGACGACGTCATTAAGAATGATAATTGCATTCTCTACAATAATGAAGAGTTGTTGAGCAGAGAGCAAATCGACGAAATAAAAGAATTATTGATTCTGCTAAAGAGGAAGAAAGTGAAAGATTACGAGTTGGATTTACGTATTTTGAAACTACTCTACTGCTATGTGCTCCCAGGTTATACGTTTGTAATTGACGATTTGGACTGCCTTCGCAAATGTTTATCGCTCGTTAGGGATGAAATGCAACGAATGGATGAAGAAATAATCAAATATGAAATACATCAAATAAAATTTGATGCCAAATTAAAGGAGAAACTGTCTTTTTTTCGCGGCTTAACTGATTCAGAAATAAAAGTTGTGATAAATGCAGGTGACAGTGGGTTCTTCGAAACTATAATGTCGCACCTTCAGGAAGATTGCTTGTCCTTAGAGGAATTGTACAGTAAGTGCCAAACACGACTTCAGAGTTTAAAGGAACGAATTCAAGAAGAAAGAGGCGTAAGTGAAAATGAGTTGTTTTCGCAAAACGAAGAAATGCGTATTGTCTGCCATGAAATGTTGGATCTAAAGATGCTTGTATCAAAAATGGAGCAGCTGAGAAAATGTAACCCGATGAAGCCGAGAATCAAAGACTTTGAAATTCTAAGCGCATTCTCCGATGATTACATGAATATCTACCATCAAATGATTGAACCGAAGAAAATATCCTGCTCGGAGAAACTCCGACTGAGGACAATTGAAGAATGTGTGAAATTAACAATTGAAAATGTGGAAATATTTGGAGAATCTCAAGGTTTGAACACAGAAAACAATGAAGAGCTAAAGTCTTTAGGTATTGTCTGGGAATCCGCTTTGCATCGGTGGCAAAGTTGTGAACAAAAAGTAAAATGCATGCTAAGCAACTCAAAATCCAACTCAACACGGCTCCATCTTAAATTCAAAGAACAGTTGCAGCTGAAGATTTCTTCTGTTCTTTCTGAACAAGCATTATTTCAAGCTCTCCCTGGAGCTGAGAAAAGAACATTGCAAATGAATTCTACGCTAGGAACCGACTGTCCACAATATCAACCATTCAATGGGGAATTGGACATTATGAAGCCTTTATCCGACCACTGGACTGGATTAATTGATCTGATTAAAAGTAGAATATACGAACACATCTTCAAAATGTGGCGAACAATAACGTCATCATGCATATTTGAGAAAAGTGAAGTAGAAGAAATCCCTTTTGTCTACGAAAAACTTCTGCACGTCGAAATTACGGACGATCTGTTTAGGCTGTTCGAAATGGCCTTAGAGACACAATGCGAAGATTTCTGTTCCAGGGTTCGGTCATTGTGCTGCTACCCTGTACCAAAATACATTTCACAATCCACCGATTCAAAGAAGATTGCAAAGGAAACACAAACCAAGAAACAAAGAGATCTCTACCATCAAAGAGAAGTTTATAAGTGTGAAAAAAGTTTAAAAATCCTTGCGGAAAATTCGGAAAACGCACATAATTCAGAAGATTGGATATCATCACTTCTAGATCGGAGATTATCAAAAGGCTCTCCGTATATCGATTGCGTTAGTTCAGCATTCCACACAAAGTCTGCGTTTCGCTTCTACGAAATGGCAGACTCTGAAAACCAAACTCTTTCAAAAGAAAATACCCAGTCACACTCAAAATTATTGGCTTCAAAACAGGATGATGATGAGATGGAATTGATATCTCGTAAAAATATTGGGATTTTTTGCAGTTGTTTTTATTCTTCAATGATGAGTATCGAGAAGTTCTTCTCTTTCAACTCTTTGTTCGAGAAACTGGACAATATGGTTGTAATTTTGAAGTGTATCTCGCGCTCAATTGTGAACATGGGACGAGGCACAGTTACGGTTGACGATATTGTCAATGTTTTGTCCGTTTTAATTTATTCTCTTCCCGAACAGCAATTGAAAAGACTCTACTATGATCTATATTTTATTGATTACTTTATGCCGACAAATCAGCGGACTAAATTCCGAGGAAATGCTCTTGCTCATTTCCAGTGCGCTCTAGAAATTATTTCCGTTGAATCATGCAAAAGAATGAAAGCTTCATGAAAAAATGTTGAGCGTTACAATTATTCGCCATCGAGCTCTGCTCTTTATAACTCACAATTCTCAATTTCACGATATTGCAAAACGAACTTTAATGAAACAGACTAGCCTTGAAAAATTCTGCTCATGAAGTAAAAAAGATAAGAAATATTTCATGAATATGAAGTAAAGAGTAAATATAAAAGTCATATTATGACTCTTATTATTTTTTGTTAATTTTTTTTAATCACAAGGAAGAGGGGAAAAGAAACTTACACGCATATTGACTCCTCCTTTACGATATGGCAGTTCATCTTCTAAGCAACTGTGAGAATTTAATCAAAACTTTTCCCATTGTCTCGCTTGGATCACTCTTCTCGTTGTCTCCTCTCAAGTTTCTTCACAAAATATTTCGCAACGATAATCTATTTGTCAGAGCATAAACATTTCAAGATTTACTAGAAGAGTGCATTTCCTGAAGGAGCTGCACGTTTAATTCCGCTGCTGATTTGAAGAATATGTGATGACATGTCATGAAGAAACATTTTTTTTTTTGGTTAGAGTACTCCATATTTTAGTAATCTATTCTTTTTACTGCAATGCTATTGCTAAAAAAAGAATTTTTTAACAGTAGATCCGGAGATATCGTGTCGTGTACATATAGCTACGATGTAGGAGAGTTGACAGTGGAAAAATCCTGAATCCGACCCGAAATGTGAAGTTCTTCCTTAGCCTGTTGCTCACCCTTCCACAAAATTTAATCGAGAACCTTCGGAGATAATGGGTTTTGTACATGTAGCCACAATGTAGGGCGCGTAAACGTCGAAAACTCCTGGATCGGAACCAGAATATAAAAAATCCTTCCTTAGCCCATAGCCACCTCTTCCACAAAAATTCGCTGAAATATTTGTGACTACTTTTCACCCTCATCCCAATTCATTAGTTGCTTTTTATCGCAACTTTTATTTTGCCCTGGTAGGGAGCAAACATCATTGAATCGAAAATGAAGAAAACGCCTTAGGTGGGATTTGAACCCACATCCCAACGGGAAACATCGTTCAGTCTGGTCCGCTCTACTAATTAAGCTACCAAGACTCAACTGGAAGTCAGAAGTCTAAATAAACCCAGCTACATTTGTTTATGTTTTGATAGTTTCAGTATTGTCAAGCTCCTAGAGTTGACTTCATTGTCGCAATTTGTCAGACTTCAAAATTTAGGGCATTTCGATCTCAGCATTGATTCTAGAGGAAAGAGTGAAAACAGAGATGCTATGACGTCAAGTAGGAATAAACTCCAAAACCATTGGTCAAAACAAACGTCAAGCTGTGCATGAGGATCGTTGCTCATTCAATAAAAACGTTTTGTTTTTGTTTTCCTTCATATAATTAACGTTCGTGGCACGTTTTATTTTAGAAGATCTATGAAAAGTTATCAATCTCATTTACACTTCTGTATTTTTTTTTAGACCTAAAATAGGCTTTTTGTTTTAAAAAGATTTTCATTTATTTTGGTACATGAAGTATTATCAATCATTTATATCATTTTTGCTAAGATATAACTTCATCTGAATTGTTTAGTCGCAATAAAAAGTTTCTCATTCTCGCGAAAACTTCCGTGCCACTGAACATATCATTAATATAGTTCATAGCCAAATCACATCATTTTTAACCACAATTTTCATCAACATATCCGTGGGACAGTGGTTATAGGCGTTCAGCTTGCAACTAGCAGATCTTGGGAGTGACACTTTTTTTTTCTCCGCCTTTGAAGTCAGTGGCGGATTAACCATTAGGCTGAATAGTCCTTTTCATTATTCCTTCCTTGTTTTCGAGACCAGAGGCGGATTGTCCATTACGCTGACTATACTTTTTCCCTTCCTTGCTTTCGAGGCCAGTAGTGGATTAACCATTTGGTTGAGTGAATGTAACAATAATAATAATGAGTGACGGATAACAATGACACAGTGACACAGTGATGTATGCAGAACCTAATGACGAATTCACTCCCACTTTTAAAGCCCAACACAGGTGAACTTGTTTTGTCAAGTTTGTGAATCCCATTGACAGGAACTACCAACAAAGGAGATGAAATGAGACACGTAGTTTTCGAATGATATTACATGAGAACATGAATTCGGTTAGATTTACCTCTCAGATTTTAATGAAGCAAGTGTAGCGTCACTATACTTTTAGTTAGGAATTAATTACGAAATCCTTCTTTCAGTAAGATATCGAAAACGTCACTTCCTTCGACGACCCTCTATAAAATTCTGTAGTCTAGCGCTCAATGGTGCCAGTGCTCCTAACTGGTTACGCTTTTAGCCCCGACACCAGTTGCCGGTTACTCTCTCTCTCTCCCTCCCTCTCGCCGACCTCACGGCCGATCCGAACCAGACCATTTTCCCACCGTGAGTGATCTCTATACTGAATTTGTCCCTTTCCCTTCACCGATATTGAGGCATCTCACATAGTACAACTACACAGCTACTCAATCATATCATCACTACGTGCTCCAAAAGCGCACACACCTCTCACTCTCATGAATGAAATTGCAATGCTTTTTACTATCCGATAGTCACGACGATCTCTCCTAAGTCTCTTTACTTCGGGAACACGTATGGATGAAACTCTGCGTTCTCCGTCTTTGATGGTCTGTCCGTCAAGTGTCTACCAGCGCTAGAGAATAGCCCTCAAGTTACACACACAACTTGGCACACACACACACACACTGAACCCAGTCTCCCTGATCATGCCTTGGTACGCCCCAAGCCACATGAATTCAAAAACAGTTCAGACACGCCCGCTTCGGCTCCAACGCCTCTATTATCAATGACAACAAAGCAGCTCCCACCTTTCCCTACCTCTTCTCATCCTTTTACACGATCGATCAGATTTATGTTATCATCATATGTATTTCATTTTCATTCGTTATTTGTCATAATGTCCTTGTATTAAATGTACGACTTATTTTTCCATCCAAATACTTTTTTGTGTTCTTTTTTAATTTGTTTAATCTCTGCGTCTACGTTCATTTTCTTCGTACATTTCTTTTCTCCCTTCCATATCTCCAGTGACGTCGGCGCTCACACCAAGCCACGTGGAAGCAAAATCCTTTGTCTCAATCATCTTCGCGCTACCTATTCCTCGATGAGAACTACTAGTACTATCCAGAACTATAACAACCACAGTAGACTTCCCTACTGGGATACATCCTTCACAAGGTAGTCTGACCATAACGCAGCCAATGTTGTTATTAGTACATTTTCCAAGCTTAAAATAATTATCGAATGAAATATTGTAAATCATAATCGTTTAAAATTTGTATAACTTCTTTCCACCCCAATTCATTAGTAGCTTGTTATTGTAAATTTCTTTTGCTCATGACGATCTCCCTTCGGCAGTGAGCAAACAGCGTTGATCGGGAAGAATAAAGAATCATCCTTAATAAACAGGAGAGAGTGACCTGAGTAAAAAGAGTTGTGATACAGAGCAACTAATGAATATGGATGAGGGACGAAATTAGTATTAAAAAAAATTGAAATATATATCTAATCTAAAAAAATTAAAGAAAAGGAAAAAAATAGAAATAAGATAAATAACTCTCAGTGAAACTCAAGATCATTTCCCTCTTAGTACAGGGAAGATGCATTGAATAAAAAAGAGAAACTGAAATCTCTTCAGTGGAAGAATCAATAGTTTCAAATGGTGGGTAGAAGATATTTTTATCAAAGAAATTATTACCTTCAGGCAGAAGAGTCCATGGTTACGGACAGAGAACCAAGAAAATAACACACTTCATTACACGAGCAAAGGTACCCAGTGTTGCCCGGGTGTCAGAATATAGAAAAGTATTTATTTGAATGCACACACATCTCTTCAGTTGATTCTTCCGATTACTATCATGTGTGAAGCTTTTCGAGACTAAATTATTAACCAGGCTCTTCTGCTAATTGTAATCTATTGAATGCAAGAATAGTATCTTCTTTTTTTTATTTTCTGTGTTTAAAAAAAATCTAAATTGTTATGCAAAACATGAAACAGACAGCAAAGTAAAAGAAGATTTTTCATCCGTAAGAGCTTTCGGATAGACAACATTTCTTGTTCTGGGATTTGGTATTCTGATGAAAAGCTGTTTGCTCAACCCAGGTGAGTGTGCGACATAGAGTTGGCCATCAGAGAAACATGGACACGTCAGGTCAATTACCGCAACCATAAAAGACTGTGCCGACAAAGCCTAATTGAGCCCGAAAACTTATTTGAAAAATTAATTTAAAAAAAAGGAAGAACATGATTAAAACATGGCTTTTTTATGAAGTATTATGAATCATTTTTATTAATTTTTATGACTGCTTTTCACTTTCACCTCAATTTTTTTAGATGCCTTTTTTTAATAACTGGCCTGATGATAATGGGTGACTGGACGAGTAACAAGATATTCTATCCTATTGGCTTCGCTTACCTTAAAGCCTAATACTATTGATATGACTATTTCATTCATTCATGAAAAAATTAATTGGGTAATTTTTTATAGCTAAATTTTAGGACAATGACGTATATTTTTAATATTCAAATAGATAAATAAATCTCCTTATAGATGTTTCTTCAACACCGTTTTTCTAGATACAATGAGTTATCGACTGTAAAATAAGAAATGATTTAGTAATAAAACTACTTTCAAACGAAATTATTAAGCTAAAAATAACTATTCAACTCAACATATCTATAAAAATGGCGTTGAAGAATCATTTTTAAAAAGGATTCATTTGAACTTGGATCTATCAAAATTTCACCTCTTAAAATGCCAAGCGGAACAAAAAATCTTTAGTAGTTAAAACATCACAAAACTTATCGGAGTTAGTGAGAGTATAAATAAAATCATTAACAGCAGATAATCTAAATGAAATCTAAATCATTAATGGGTTTTGTTTGTTTTGTTTTGTTTTTGTTTTAGCTTTTTTTGCATTCATTCCAAAAATTAAAAAAAACACATGGTATCGAATTTTGTTTTTATTTCATCTCATATTCTAATCACATTTTTAAAGCTCAATTTTAGGTATACAAAATTGATAAAAATTAATTTTAAATTTAAATAAGTTTTAAATTTCTTTGTTTCAGGAAATTTTCACCTGGTCTCATAGATTTGCAAAACTTCTCCGTGAAAAAATATGATGTCTTATTCTCCCAAAACAGAATTAAAATATTTTGATTTTCAAAACGTTGCTAAAATTTTGGTATATTCTTAATTTTTCGAAATCAAGTCAAATGATGAGCATATGTTGACTATCTTTCGTAGATAGTCAACAATCTTTGAAAGCCACAATGGAAGGCCTTAATTAATCAAAACGTCAACGTCTTGATACGTCTAAATTCATAATATCAAAACGTCAACATTTTAATCAATTCCGTCAAGAAAGTAGCCGGACATGGAAAAATCTAGCCATTTCTAGCCATCGAGGGTCGTAAAGGGAGGCTACTCTACTTGATATTCACGACGGACATGATTTTTCATCCACGCGTACATAAGTTACTGAACATGTAAAACTTCGAAGCTTTACAAATGTACATTTATAACGAAGAAAAATTCCAAGTTTAGAAAATTTTGTAAAGACTCAATGCTTTAACTAAATTCTATCGTGATATCAAAGCTTTGCTTATAGAAAATCTACGATTGACAAAATGAATTCATATCAAAAAATACTAACAACAATTTCAGCCAGCTTTAAAAAGTAAATCATTACATGACAAAAATAGGTACCGTGCTTTCCGAAAATCTAAGTCTACTGAACATTCATAAAGCCAGGTAATATGGAGTTACCTCCCTTACATTGAATTCGAAAACTGCCGTTTTCCATTTGACTTTTAAAAAAATACTACTGTATACAGCATATACGTTCATAGCCTACATTTTGTACGTTCACTGTGAAATGTTATAACACCAAAAGATGAAAAAGGAATATTTTTCTCGATTTAATAATTGAGACAGGGAAAATCAAGGTCTGGAATTCAGAAGTTAGGTGTTATATGTATGAACACACATAGAAAAAAATAAAAACAAAGTGTTTCTTACCCATGGTCCCTTTAGAAAACACCTTCTGAGTAACAAATATTAATAGGTTGATACAGAAATAATTGCTGTTTTTGTTAATTTAAACCTCAATGTTTCTTTTGGAACAAATAATTATTCAACTCTGTTTATGAAATATACCATTTTAAAGTGTGAATTGTGATCTATTTATTTAAGCTGAATATTTCCTTTTCATTATTTATTCTGATTTATTTGAGGCTGTCAGATCAAACATGGAAAAAAAGCAAATTCAAGCAATTTTCTTGCATGAATTCAAAATGGGACATAAAACAGCAGAAACTGCTTGCAGTATTAACTATTTGGCCAGAGGACAATCAGTAGATGTACAGCTGAATATTGGTTTCAAAAATTTCAAAACAGAGACAAGAGCATATCTCTGAATTTTTGAGATGAGGTTTTATTATTATTTCTATTGATATTCGGACCATCCTCATCTTGGTTGTTTTTCATACAACGTTTCAGCCGTTGCACTCTACGGCCTTCGTCAGGTATCATCTGGTAGGTGTGGGGAAGTAACGAACTGAACCCTTTATTTATCCGACGGGGGTATATAGGATCGAACCTAGAACCATCAGATTACTTTACAGTAATTTGTCTGATGCTGTGACCACTGCGCTATGTGTCCATGTGGACACATAGTGCAGTGGTTCTAGGTTCGATCCTAGTGTGAGACAGTATAACAATACTACTAATGCTAAGAGGGGAGTACGGTTATGGACATCCCTGTAGGAGAGACATCAAATTGAGGCAATTATTGAAGCAGATCAATGAAAAAAACAGGAGTGGTTGCAAAAGAACCAAACATTAACCATTCAACAATTGTTTGATATTTATACCAAATTGGAAAAGCAAAAAAACTTGGCAAATGGGTGCCACACCAGCTGTACAAAAAATCAGAAGATTTGCTGTTACAAAGTCTACTCTGGGCTTCTTTTGTATTGAATGATTGCCTAATTTCACTTACAATTAACAAAGTATAGACATTTTTGAGATTCATCAATTTTCAAGTGTTCCTTGGTCCCCTTATATGGATGTTACTATGTATAGGCATTGGGGCATCCTTAAAATCGATGAATCTCAAAGTTTTTTTTATACTGCTGTTAATTGTAAATAAAAAGGCAACTTTTCATAAATTTTGAGGCAATTTGAGAAAGTTAGGTTTTTTGGGGCCACCTTACTAAACACCATCAATCTCATGTCTCTATCGTTTGTAGCCCCAGATTATTCTGTAATACAACTAATTTTAAGTATTTTGTTATGAAAATTCCATTCCAGCATGACTTATGCTTTTCAAGTTCATTTTAAGCTCGTAAATCACTTTTCAAGGTCTTTTTATTAAAATTACCAGAGCTTGTGATTTGAAATTCCTTTAATCTCTGTGCATACTCATATACTTTGATGAACAGATAATTAAAAATACTTTGAGCTTGACAATACATGATACACATCTATGGATCCTTAAAAATTGACGAATTTCAAAAATACTTATACTGTTGAATGTGAGTGAAATAGCAACTTTTGGCAGTCTTTCAAGGCAATTTGAGAAAGTAAGTTTTTTTTATCCAACCCTACTGAACACTCGAGCAGTAGCTTGCTAGACTAAGAATGTAGTCTTGGGTATAATATAATAATCCTCATTGTTACATTGCAGTCAAATATTATCAATTGGCTAATGAAGTACTAAACAGTTCACATGCCAGCTTCATCTACTAAAAAACAAGGCTTTTGCTAGTAACAGGATGAAGCTTCTCGGGCAGTAATTCCATTATGGCTACAATTGGGCACAGTTGATTCCCTTTATTTAAATGGCTAAGTAAAAACATGGACATTACAAATCACTATGACAAAGTGAACAACAAACTCAGCAACGGTTTTTATGGAGAGAGTGACAGAGACAGTGAATTTGATGGATGAATTTCTTTTAAACACAGAAACTCATTCAAAGAATTCACTACTTGTATTTGTAGTTTCATTAAAAGATGATGTTTATTCAATGCTGATTTGATATAAAAAATAAAAAAAACTACACTTGAAAATTATTGACTGAATTTCAACTTTTGTGTCTTTAATGACAAATACACATAATTTTTTTTGGAAGTTATGAAACAAAAAGTTACACTCATCATAATCCTTGTCTATAAATGTTACTTAACGTAAACATGACTTGATCACTCAATTAAAACTCACTTTGGTTATACCTGTCAAAAATGAAGGGATATTCATGTATGGATTGGCACCAAGAAGCATAAAGCTCATTTATTTAGGTCATTGATAATTCAAGAGTTCTAATTTAAATTTTTTTCATGACTCAACTTTTAAAGGTTAATCAGACATAAAGTCTTAAGACAAAATGTTATGTAAGAGGAAGTATTTTCCAAAAATAATAACATCAAATTCATTTAAAAAAGTAAATGAAAGACATAAGACGATTGGAATATTCAAGTATGGATAGATTATACAGATGTATATTTTGGTACAAATGTATTCATTTCTAATGAAATGAAGGTTTTAATCTCTTTTGATTAAAAAAAAAAAACTTCAGATCAAAGCTGAAAAGTTGTCAATAGAAACTGTCCAAACTTTAGAGGCAGACAAAGTTGGGGAGTGAAGTTTAATTGAGAGATGAGGAAAGAGTAACCTCTTCATTTTGATGCCCTTTCCCAATTTTTTAGTTGATCACTCCCAATAGGAAAATGCTAAAAGACATTGGTCATGTGATGGTTTCCTTTTACTGAAAGCAGTAACTTATTCAGTGATCACACTTTTTTCTAATCATCAATGGATCACTCCCAACACAGCATGCTGCTATAAGACATTGGTCACATGATGGTTCCCTTCGATTGAATAACCAGACCTATTTTTCAACTATCTGCAAGGTTGAGACATTTCACTATTCATTTAAAAGTTTAAACATAAAGAGGTCTTCTTTACAGTTAATGGTTTTTACTTGTTAATTTAACATTTTTAGAGCATGTTTCTCAGATTATTAAGTTTTTTTTAATGTAATCTTGCTGTGACTAAATGAATCCCAAGTTTTGTTTTATTGTTATAAAGCTGAATAGAAACGAAGCCTCTTCAAGAAGATTTTCAGAAGCTCCCACAAGGTAGCAATTATTGTAGAAAAAGCATGCAACTATATTCCTTAAAAAGTCTTAGCTTTGCTCTATTTGTATCTATAAAGAGCTTCAAGAGCAGATAAGAAATGAACAAGGGCATTACCACAGAGGCTCATTTGCTCATCTTTAGGCATAAAAGTATTGATTAGGACCAATTCACAACAGAGCCTTTTCAGTTGCTCTTCAGACAATGAATGAAACAGTACTGATAAAATGCCTATTATATCATCAGCTGTTACAAGTTGGTTCTCAGTGTTTATGACGGAATATGAAATACACTTCAAAGTCCTTACCATAGAATTGAGTTTTCCTTGTAAAGTGTTTGAAGAGAGGAACTTCTCAATGCTTAACAGAGAAGGATGAAAAGAATCTAAAAATTTCCCAACATTTTCATGAAAAATTGATTCCTTTTTCTCATTTTTCTCTTTTGGTGGCAAGGTATTTGAAGAGAGCTCTACTTCATGTAGGGCTACAGGCCGAGTTTTTTCCTTGCAAAGAACTCTGTATTCAGTGTCAGCCTCTTTATATAACAAAGACACTGATCCACTGAGAAAGGCTGAGCTGACTGGATCTGTTGAAGATGGCCGATATGATGCCTTCCAATCTTCAAATTCTTTGCTTTCCGATGATGAAGATATGGAAATTCTAGACATTTCTTCATTGAAACTAGGCAATGACTTTGATTTACATAAAGGGATTGTACTGGCCATGAAGATACTTTCTTTCTCATGGCAAAGAAAAGAGTTTGGGATGTCTTTCTTATGTGAATCTTTTTCCCCAACTGAAAATACCATATCTGCCATTAAATCTCTATAAGATAAAGAATTAACTCTGGAGTACATTTCGTTGCAGTATGTCTTAAGAGCCATTTTAAAGAGCTTACACATGTCATTCATTATTTCAGAGAGTAGAATATTTTCATAAATCTTTCGAATTTGTTTCTTCTCACTTCTTTCAAATGTGAATGTGGAGGTCTTAATCATTCGACACATTTTTGTCCCTTGCTCATGAATCCTATCTTTCAATTGCTGAATTACTCCGACCCAAATATCGGGAAATGGGTTCAAGATGTCAAGCTCCTTGATTGACTCTTGTGACCTGGTTGATGATATAAAATCACTCTTGCATTTTTTATTTGTCTTATCAACAAAACGTTCTTGGAATAAACTTAGTTCAGACAAAAGAGATGAAATCTTCAGATGCAACTCTTCTTTGAAATTAAGATGGAGTTGGCTCAAGTACTGATTAGGATCTCTCAGTAAGCCTTTCACTTTCTCTGCACAGTTTTGCCAACAAAGTGAACCAAGTTCATTTATTGAATCAAATGAATTCAATTCTTCCTTATTTCCACTTTCCATTCCAAAAGACTCTCCAAAAGTTTCCACTTCCTCGATAGCCATTCTGATACTTTCTGCAATGAATTTCAGACGTAGCTTGTCTGAACATGTGTCCTTAACCTTTTCCTTGAGACTCTCTCTTAATTCATATAATTCCAAATAGCTGTGCGGTAATGAGAAAGCATCTTTCAAGTTTTTTTTCTCATGCAACATATGGACATCTCCCTTTATGTACTCCATGTTTGCAATATTTATTTTTAGGGCAACCATTTCTTCCCAAATCCGATGGCTTTCTTCTCGTTCAAAATACAAATCCCGTTCGACCTTACTTAAGTCATCTTCTTCATCTCGCACCATACTCATACTTTCCTTTCTTAGGCGCTCTTTTAGATTTTCAACTCGTATCCGGCATTTGTTGTATAGTTCCTCCAGAGATTGGCAATCTTCTCGAAAGTGAGAGATTATCGTACTTAAAAACTTGTCGTTGCTTGTCTTCAGCAGATTTTCCTTTTGTTTTTCGGGTAGGTTACGAAACGCTGTCCGTTTTTCGCGTAATTTAGTGGCAAATTTTACCAAATGTCTGTCGTCTTTGATAAGATCTGCATCCACTTTTTGCAGTTCGTCTCCGACTAACTGGAGACACCAGTGAAGCCAATTTAAATCCGTACGCATAAACATGAATGATGGTAGGATGTAAGAGTATAGTAGTTTCAACACATGTAAGTCCAACTCGACGCTCGTTATTTGCTGCTGGTTATGGTTGTACGAAACCAACATTGTCTTTATTTCTTCAATCTGTTCTTTACTTAAGGCCTCTTCGTTTTGACAAATGATAGAATCTTTGGTAGCGACATTTTTTACGAGAAAATCGGCGTTAATCGAGGTAGCCTGAGGTGGATTGTTTTTGCGCAAATTGACAACGAAGGCATCGCAAAGAATATGAATCTCACTGACAAATAAACCCTTCCACCAGATCGTGTGTTTTAATTCCGGATAATTCCCAACAAAGTTCACAACTTTGCATCGTCTATCAATTGACACTTTGATAGAACGAGTGTGTTTTCCGAAAACGAGATGGACGTCAATATCAGACATAACTCCTCAGTTCAATAGAATAAAATAATAATAAACTGAGAGGAAAAACAATCACGTGAAAGAGAGAATAGTGGTAGAAGAAAAGAGACTCACTTTTAAGTGAATACTCCCGGATTTTGCCTGAATCGTTTTGGGTCGGAAATAATTTTATTTCTTCTTATACTCTCTTTGTTTCATTTTATGTATTGCTGTGCATGTTTTTGTTTCACATAAAAAGCATATAAAAAAAGGGAAAAAAGTATGTCACCAAGTTCTCACGATGATTGAGCAATTTTTTAACAGACTCAGACAAAAAGTAAATATCCGATGAAAAGGTCCTAAATATTACTTTCGTCCATCTATGGAAATACAGGAAGTTTAAACTTTCCTAGAGGTCAGTTGAGAGAACAGGATACGAAGTGGTAGGTCAACATTGGGTAAATCCCATTGATAAAAGTGTAAAAAGAACAAACTTTTATTGGCATTTGACTCATAAAATTTTATTTACTTTTTCTATATTAAACAAAAATGACACATTGTTTTCCAATGAAGTAAAAAAATGGGTGATCTTTTTATTCCCCTCTGCTGGTACAAGTGATATAGATTAGTTGATCAAATGTAATAATTTTCATTTAATTTTATTCGATGAAAATCATTATCAATTTTTATTACTACTTTTTACCTTTCAACCTAATTTTTTAGTTGTCTCTTTTTTTTTTTTATCTCGCCCGAATAGAAATTACTGTAGAACTACTTTCCTTCGAGGGAAAGGTTTTGAGAAAGTGAGTAGATAATCTACAAAGCATATTGTGTCTTTATTTCGCTGCCATATGAAATACTACATTTTTTTCAAATATTTGGATGAAAAGTTTTAATTCTATTTTTGCGTTCGTATCTTATGAATACGTTGGTTGATTATCACTTTCAATTAAAAGAAGGTACCTTTTTAGAGCCTAGATTAAACGTTTAATAAGTTGATTCTTTCTTCAGTTGACAAACTTGGTAGAAAACAATTTTTTTACCTTTCATCTTTTTTATGCTTCAAATGAATATTTCTTTGAAATTCATTGATTTAACGGACATTTTTTGGTCCCTAACAAGGAGCCTAAAAGTAGTTGATTTTCATTTTAATAGCGTCGCCTTCATCATCAAAATATGATCAACGGAGTATAATGAGGTTCAACAATTTTTCGTTGGTTAAATTGTTAAGAATCTCGATTATTCAGAGGATAGATTATCAAGTCGTTTCAATGCCTCTTTGTTAGTTTCCAGTCTCGAAATCGAGTGCAAAAAAAAAAAATTATTTTAGAATCTAAAATTGGTTTATCCTTCGTTAAACCTTTCAACGCGCCATTTTATTAAGATTCGGTTTCATTGTTGCGACAGTGGAACTAAATGTTCATTCAAAAAGCAATTCAATGGATAAAAAGGTTTTTGAAAGTATAATTTTCTCTTTACGTGGCTGGTCAAAAGGCATCGAATCAAACGACGTCAGTCATAAAGACAACACTGTAGTACGAATTACTGAACATCACAATCGCGTTCGGTCAAAAGGCGCCCGGAGAAGTACAACAGTGGTCACGAATATTTAAACTTGATCTGTGGTAATTTAATTTAGTTTACTTGAGGGAGCAAATTCAAATGAATAAACGTTCTATTGTGATTTTTTTCAAATTCATACCCTAGATTCGTACGAAATTTCAAATTAAAAGGTATATAATTATGTCGCTAATCGTAGAATACATGAATTTGAAAGAATAAAGGGTTTCATTTTTGCATTAACATCTCAGGAATATGCTGTTTGAATATTTGAATATACTTTTTAGTCCTTATTTAAGACTAATAAAATAAGTGTAAATGGGATTTTGTAAATTAAAATGAGTAAAGGCTTTGTGTTTTTTTAAAATTCTGAACTATATGTTACAGGAAAACTATAATAAATAATCTATATTTTTCAAATCACTTTCATAATGAAATAAGTCGACATTTTTTTACGATTCAGGTGCCTATGTTAATATGGTATTCTTTGCTTTAACGTTCCAAAGACACCAATTTTTTTCTTTAAAAGGCACAATTAAGCAACATGGTCGTCAGAAATTGAGACACTAATGAAATTAAAACATTGTTTTTACGAATTACTGCATGGACACCAACACATCATTTATGAATATGAATTCAATATCTTAAAATTTATCAAGGTCATAGTAACGAAATGATTTCGAAATGGAATAAATAAAATTATAAAAATGCAAATGGATAGATTAAAAATCAGTCTCTCGATCTATTGAAATAAAACAGAATCGGTTAATTAATCATCATCTTGTTATTTCCTATAAGAAAGATCGGCTAGATCTAGACGAAAAATGATAGGCAACTTCTTTCCAACTCTAGGGACTCGCCATACGGAAGAGCTTTTTATCAATTAGACTAATCTCCCTTCCTTACTCAATTTTTTTTATGCACGGAAGACGTGAATGGAAATTTTTCTAAGTGAATACATGATTTATTTACTTGCTCAGAACTTCCCTTCCACGAATGGAAGAAAGGAACTGGATCTATCATAATTTTATTCAGGCTGGTTAATAAATAAAAAAGCAACTAAAAATTAAACTGAAAATTAAAAAGTGGTAATAAAAATGAATACATCGAATGAAATTAAATGAAAATTATTGATTTGACCAATCTAGTTATCCCCCCTGTATCAACAGAAGGAAATGAAAATCATCATCATCATCATCATCATCATCATCATCATCATCATCATCATCATCATCATCATCATCATCATCATCATCATCATCATCATCATCATCATCATCATCATCATCATCATCATCATCATCATCATCATCATCATCATCATCATCATCATCATCATCATCATCATCATCATCATCATCATCATCATCATCATCATCATCATCATCATCATCATCATCATCATCATGATGTCCGATGTCCATTGGTTGTCCACCATTCTTGTAACATGGCCAGCCCACTACCATTTGAGATTTTTAATGGATTCTGCGATGTTTCTGACTCTTGTCTTTTCCCGAATGTACTGTACTGTCTTGAGGTCTCTCCATGTGAGGCCCAGCATAATTATTTCATGTGCACGTTGCATAGTTCTCAGTTTGCGGATCTGTCTCTTGGTTAGTTTCCATGATTCAGCTCCATAAGTGACCATTGGCAGGATGCATTGGTTATATACTCTTCTTTTCAGGATTAATGGGATCTTCTTATTTTTGAAGTTTAAACTTGCTCTGCCAAAGGCTTGCCATCCTATGTGATTCTTCGCTTGATTTCTTCTTTTTTTGAGGGTCTCATGAAGATTCGTTGTCCTAGGTAGATGTAGTGATCTGCTTTCTCCAGTTCTGTGTCCTCGATTTTGATACGCAAGACGTTAGTAATCAACTCGAGGACTCCCAGAAGTAACCCCGTGAGAGGTGAAACAAGCCATTAAACAGACGAAGAAAGGAGCAGCCCCTGGACCGGACAACATCACCATTGACCTACTCCGAAAATCATCACCAGGAAACTTGCCGTCTTTTTCAACTTGTGTCTGAAACACAGTAAAGTCCCAGATGACTTGAACACTGCTATCATAATGTTTTTATACAAAAAAAGAAATCCGGAAGACCTCAACAACTACAGGCCTATAAGCCTACTCAACTGTATATACAAACTTTTCCCAAAGATCATCACTAACCGAATAACAAAAACACTTGATGAAAACCAACGAGAGCAAGCTGGCTTCAAAAGAAGCTACTCGATCATGGACCACCTGCATTCGATAAATCAGCTGAAAGAAAAAGCAATAGAATATAAACTACCACTCGCCATAGCATTTATCGACTTCAAAAAGGCGTTCGACTCAGTAGAAATCCGTAAGGTCATGGAGGCCATCAGTCGACAAGGTGGATATCCAGTACATGTCGAAGTGCTAAAACATATATACAATCACAGCAGCTCCTTTATCAGGTTACATAAGGACTTGGACCCCTTTCAGCTCCAGAAAATCTTCACTGCCTGCATCGAGAATGAAAAGTATAGCCGAGGAAAAACAGGCGTAGTCGAGGGAGTGAAGTACTCATTTAAGTGTTTTATCTGTGAATGAGTCGGTATTATTTCGAAGCATGTCGCCATCCGAACTAACCATTGACGAAATCAACTACAGTTGGGCGGAAATGCTAAAATCCACTTATTGATGGAAAACAAAAATTATAAATTAATTTAAATATTAGAGATGGATTAAATTGAATAGAATTGATCATCCTTGCTTTTCTGGAACTTCTAGATATCAATATGTTGTTTAGGACATCATAACTTAATGTTTCCGTTACATAATTAAAATAGATCAAATCACAAATAGATTTTCTTTTCGGTACACTGTCATTATGATTAATTTTTGAGTCGCATCCCTATATTTTCAACATTCTTATTTTCTTTACACAATGATATAATAAAATAAAATTGTTTCTTTAAAATGAATCTGTAATCGAAATAAATTACATTGTTTCTTCTTTGAAAATAAATTGTTATTCGTTATTTAACGATTGTTTGTTCAATTGTTTTGCCTTGTTCCTTTGAAATTGAATATTTTGTAATAAACTCATTAACCTAGCTGCCAGTAACATTAAATAATGTCACCATAGCCATAATCGTAAAAGTGATGTCCTGCTTCTTATAATTAGATGTTTTGTAATAAACAAAATCCATAACCCTAGTGATTAGTAACATGTAATGATTCCTGAATATTTATAAGATTTTATTAAAATAAAAATATAACTGAATTAGATATCTCAGTTAAACATAATGCACATACACACTCTCTTTCTGTGTCCCTCTCACTTACCCCCCTTCTCTCACTTGTTTATTTACCTGAAAAGATAATAACTATGTTTGGAAATGGAGCACATCTGAGAATTCACTGAAGACTAAACATATTCCATTGAAATTATCCCCTTTTACCATAAATGGCGAGAATTTCCAGAAAAGGGCCTAAAGTTCCAAGAAAACAAAACCCTGTATTTATTCATGGCGGAAGAGATAACAGTACAGTCCAGCAGAATCCCCTTGACAAGTATCAGGTGGTTATGACAACGCAACGGCTCGATTAAGTACCCAGATTACGAATTGTACTTTACACTTAAAAAAAAACTTTACCTTCACTACATATTACACAAAATCATTTGTCTCACAAGTTTATAATTCATGTACATCAATTAATAGTATAGCATTTTTACATGAGAATGTGTAGATTATCAAAATATGTCGGTGTTCAAAAGAATCATGATAAATTTAATACTACGTTCCATTAATGTGCTCTTTCCTTTTCTCTTTCTTTCATTCGCTCTAAACTTGCAGCCGCCATAGTTTCCGTTCTTTGGTTGTACATATCGTTTCTTGTCATTAATCTTCCTCGATGTGAAAATTCACAAGAGCGTTATAGCTACTCAATCCAAAAACTACAACTTCTTCACTTATCTCATTTTGGGCGACAGTGCACTTATTACTTCGCCCCTTTAGCTCCCTCTTGCACCTAACCTGAACCGACTGCCTCTTGATAATCTATGATAGACACGATTAATCAGGCTCCATTCGATAGATAAACCAAATGACATTAGACCCATTATGTCACGTTTTCCTTAGTCAATCATTCTCTCCAATATTTCATTTTAATGTGTAGGAATGACTGTCTAAAACAAACAGGCCTCTTCTTTGCTTACCTCTTCCAGATCGATCGTACTAATGTTCCTTTACATGTATTTTCTTTCAGTCTTGTACTGTTATAAATGTCTCTTCATTAAGTATATGTCTTATTTGACTGAACATTTGTATATGTCTTCATTACAATTACTAACTTGTCTCATATCTGCGTCCACACTCATGTTTGGCTTGCATATTTTCTTTTCTGTCATGGCGAATATCTTCTCTCTTCTTCCATCAACATTTCCAGTGATGTCGGCGTGCGGTGGGAAAAACCAAAAACATGGAGACAAAATTCTTTGTCCTTCACAACTACACAATCTTGTCGCAGATACACCGCTACTCTCACTCACTCGCTATAAGAATCTACAATATCTAGTGACTTTCAACTTATATACATGCAATTCTTTTTATAAATCCTATCTTGATGGAGTCAACAACAATAAAATATTAGAAACTCCCACAAGGCAACGATGAAAGATTTTTTTAAGAAGAAAAAGAACGGAAAAACAAGCAGAGAGAAAGCAGTCAATTTAAAACGTTCTTCCCTACTGATTGCACTAGTAATAGTAGTAGTCAAGTCAATAAAGACCAAATAGGGGTCTACCCAGAAATAACTCTTGACAGACTGAATTTGGTATCATCGTAAGTGTAAGAGATTCCTCTTTAAGAATTTTAACGTTCCTACTTTTCCTCTTTGTTGCATAAATGATATGATGTATGATTGGGAAGAAAAATGTCAGTTTTCTGTGTATTTTGTCAGTTTATATCTATTGTACAGAAGAAGTTATGTGAAGGTTGGTATTCTAACGAATGCCGATGGAATTCTCTTTCCAATATATTTATATTTGTACATATACAAACCCCAATATTCATATGGAGAGCATGATATGTCGTTGGTAAGAGAATTGTTTCAGCTTTTCAACTGTGTATTCAGTATATAATAATCATTTAGGGGTATTAAAATCTTGGCAACTAGAATTGAATATTGGCAATCATATCTTGAAACTATTTCGTTTAAGAACAATGTGTTTCCCCTTTTTCTGTGAACTCTAAGGGTGGCCATTTTGAAATCAAAATTGGACGACTGTGAATGCACATTTCCTCAAGTTATGACCAAGTCATTATGCATGAATCAATTCCAAAGTTTAATAACGTCTTTTTATAGCCAACCTATTTCTCAATCATTTAACTACATCTTTCTTCATATGTGCATCACCCATCCACTAAATTCATTGAGAACTGTTAATGTTGTGTGAACAATCAGGAGTGAATACATCTATAACGCAGGTTAATTGATTCAATTCAAAGAGTATACGAGACGATGAAAATGCAGTTTGTAAATGACACTGAATGTAGTTTTGAACTTCAGCTGTTTAAACATATAGTGCCAAACATTCGAATGTACCTATGCCTCATGCAATGGAGAGAGATGTAAAGATTGTAGTGGTTACTTAATTAAGTAAATCAAATTATTGTAAGCTCAAAAATATGAAAGAAACCTACCGGCTAGTGATGCCGAATCAGAAAAGTAAATGAGAGTTGTAATGCACTGCGATGGATGCATATAAAATGTGTGTGCAATGAATTAAGATAACGAACAATATTTAAGATGACAAAAAACGCATTTATTGAAATGCACAGAAAATATAACGATTCTTTTGTATTCAAAGAAGTAAAGAAGAGAATGTGCTTTTAAAGTTGTTTTACTACTTGATAGAATAATATTAATAAATCAGTGTAGTGATATACTATGTTGTTAAGAATGGTCATATGCGTAGAGAAGCTAAAACTTGTATGTTAGTGTGTGTTTGAATGCCTTCGTACCTAAGTGAAATTGTTGCGCAAAGTGTTTGGAACAGCCTACATTCTGCTCAGCACAGAACCAGAAAAGACTGAGGATCAAATAGTATTCACCAATTTTATAGAAGAGGGTAAAGGTCAGGCGTGAGATGCAAACTCGTTGTCTTCTATGATGGTCGTATCAAAATCTTAACACTAATTATCTCTGAAAAGAAAGTTACCTTTGTGTCTCGGATAAGGCTATCTTTTTGACAAGTATCTAATTGAAATTGTTGCTGTAGATAACTTATATGTAAAACGTGATATCTCCTAATGAAACATTTTCTTACCTGACTTAATTTATTTGGCATTGTACCTGACAGTGTTTTCATGTGTGTTTTGATAAACTGATTTGGAAGGAAAATGTGTGGTCAGGTAAGTTTATTGTTGCTTTAAATGACCAGAGATATCAATTCATTACAAACCTATCGAGAACTATCCCAAGGTCAAAAGGAAGACAAAAATCTGCACCATTTCTCTTTGATGCACATCGAGTTGAAGCGTTTGTTTAAAATTGACCGTCAATGAATATCAATGCAATGAATTAAAATAGAATAGTCAGGATATTATCAATGTATTAACACATCAAAAACATCGCAAATCATAATTTGAAATTTAATTTTTCAATGGGTTGGGTTTTTAGGGCATGTATTTGTGGCAGAAGTGCTTTCGTGTTGATCTTAGTTTTAGTTTTAATGTGATAAGAAGGCTAAAAAGATAAATCCTCTTTTTTTTGGGGGGGGGGGTTACTTACGAAATATATCTTTTAATTCTTATGGACTTCCGAAATACAGACATGCCTTATTTTACGAACTTCTACTTCAAGAACGTTGAAATAGAATTTTAGGTAATTGTTTGGAAGAGTCATTTTGAATGACTGAAAGTGACTCTTTTTACCAATGATCAAATAACGTCATTTTTATCTAAAAATACCGTCTATTTTAGAGCTAACATGGTATGTAGTTTAGGTTACGTGTAGGTCTGGGATTAAGGTTAATTGGTAAGTTTGGGGTTAAGGTTGATAAGTTCCAAAATTAATCTCATATTGTTTACGGCAACCGTAACATTAACCCTAAACTCTAACGGCTTCTATGATGACTTGAACTCCCTACTCCACGACACCAGAAAATACTTCAATGTCATCTTGGGAAACTTCAACGTTCAGGTAGGACAAGGAAATGAAGATTGCGTCGGCAAATTCGCATATAAAGTACGGAACAAGAGAGGTGAAGATCTTGTAAACTTCGCAACAGCTTACGGGTTCAAAATCATGAACACAGTCTTCGAGAAGGGACTCAATAGGAAATGGATTCGAAAGAGTGCCAACCACGAAACAAAATACGAAATAAATTACATCCTAACGGACAAAAGTGATACCGTCAAGGACATCCAAGTCCTGAATCAAGTCAATGTTGGAAGCAACCACAGAATGGTAAGATTTAAAATGCAAGTTAATACCAACAAAGAACGCAGAAAAATGTTCTACTCTAAACCCCAACCACTAGAAATGCCAAAAGAACACACTCGGTCTTTCAAATATGAACTGAAAATCAGATTTAGAATTCTCACAGGACAAGACGACGCCAACATCAACGAACTAAACAACAAAATGATTTCATCTATAATAGAAGTTACTGCTAAATTTAAACCAACGAGCACACTAACCATTAGTAAAATCTCAGATGAAGCAAGGAATCTCATGGAAAAAACGCAGAAATCTCAAGCCACCGACGACAACGACAAACGAGAAAATTGGAGAGACCAAACTAAATAAAATAATCAGGAAAAAACAAAGGGAAGACAGAAGAAGATACACAACGTTAGTCATTGAATCAACTCTCGAAAAAGGTCGGGGCTTCAAAGCTATAAACAAAGGCCTCAATTCAGGACGGAAGCAAATAACCAATATACTCGAGGAAAGTGGAGATCTAACCACAGACAGAGACAGGATTGTCGGACGTGCCAAAGAATTTTACCAAAAATTCTATCCATCCAAACAAGGACTACAAAACAATGAATACGAAAAAAGGGAAGGCCCCTGTACCAGACAACATCACCATTGACCTACTCAGAGAAGCGGGTAAGTTCATCACTAGGAAACTGGCTGTCCTTTTCAACGTGTCTAAAACAGAATAAAGTTCCATATGATTGGAACACTGCAATTATAATGCTTTTAGATATAAAAAGGAAACCCGAAAGATCTCAACAACTACTGGCCCATAACCCTAATCAACTGCGTGTCCGCACTTTTCACGAAAACATTAGATGAAAACCAACTGCGAGAGCAAGCTGGCTTTAGAAGAAGCTATCCGATCATGGACCACCTGCATTCGATAATTCAGCAGAAAGAAAAAGCAGCAGAACATAAACTACCATTCGCTTCAAAAAGCCTTCGACTCAGTGGAAATCCTTAAGATCATGGTGGCCATCACTCAACAAGGTGTAGATCCAGTATATGTCGAAGTACTGAAACATATATACAATCATAGCAGGTCCATCATTAGGCTGCATAAAGACTCGGATCCCTTTCAGCTCTAAAAAGGGGTAAAGCAGCGTGATACTAGTTCACCCAAACTCTTCACAGCCAGCCGCGAAAGGATTTTCAGAAGACAAGACCGGGAGAATAAAGGAATCAAAATAGACGGCTAATACATGAAGAACCTCAGATTTGCAGACGACAAAATAGACGATCTCCAACTAATGCTAGATGAACTAAATGAGGAGAGAAAAAAAAAGTCGGCCTACACGTGAACTTCAACAAGACGAAGATCATGTACAACCACCAAGTTGGAAGTAAGAACACAAAGACCAAAATCGAGGATACAGAACTAGAGAAAGTAGACCATTAGTTAGAACAACGAATCTCAATGAGACCTTCAAAAGAAGAAGAAATCAAGCAAAGAATCACACTAGGATGGCAAGCCTTTGGCAGAGCAAATTCAAACTTCAAAAATAAGAAGATCCCATTAATCCTAAAAAGAAGGGTGTACAACCAACGCATTCTCCCGATAGTCACTTATGGAGCTGAAACATGGAACCTAACCAAGAGACAGACCCCTATTGTGAACCATGCAACATGCACATGAAAGAATTATGCTCAACCTCGCATGGAGGGACCACAAGACAGCACAATACATTTAGGAGAAGACAGGAGTCAGGTACATCATAGAATCCATTAAAAAACACAAATGGCAATGAGCTGGACATGTTGCAAGAATGGCAGACAACCGACTCACAACATAGACCCCCAGAGATCACCTGCGCAACCGAGGCTGGTAGAGTATTAGACAGAAGGGTGAGCTTGTCAAAGTTAGAACTGATGATGAAACATTAATAACCAACGAAAAATGAAAATTTGCCGCTTTTTGGCTGTCAAACAAACGGGAGGAACATGTTTGAATTTGCAACACTGGTTGGCCCAACTGAAAATGAAAAATCTTGTAAATCAATTATCCATGGCAAAAAGAAAAAGTGAATAGGGTTTATTTTGAGTTCTGTCGGATGGAACTGAAACTTCCCCTCCTCTTCTCAATTCTGTTCCATGTTCATTCACTACCGGTCCTTGAATCTGTTTCATTGCAACAACCTACAGGAAATGTAATTTTCCATTTTTATTATTTTCCTTATTATTTTTGTTCCCTTCTCAATTAATTTTTTCGCACTGATCTTATTTTTCACCTTACTTTCCAAACTTGGGTTTGTGTGAGTCGATTTTAATTTACACAGGAGAATATAGATATATTGGAGAATTTGTACATCACCTGTTAATGATCATCATCAGTCTGTAAGCGTCCGTCGTTGGACATCGACCTTCCCTAAGTTTTTCCAGACCTCCCTATCATGGGCCTCTGTGGAGCCAGTACTTCCTGAATTCATCTCGCCCGTCACACCATCTTACTTTTTGTCGGCCACAGCCTTGTATCTGATCTCTGGGGATCTACGTTGTGAGACGTAATGTCCAGCGGTTGTCTGACATTCTTGCAACATGTTCAGCCTATTGCCATTTGATTTTTATAAGAGGACTCCTGTCTTTTCTCTGGTATACTGTGCTGTCTTATGATCTCTATGTGAGGTTGAGCATGATTATTTCAGTTTGAGGGTCAATTTTTTGGTTAGGTTCCATGTTTCAGCTCTGTATGTGACTATCGGTAGGATACATTGGTTGTATACCCTTCTTTCTAGGACTAGTGGGATTTTCTTGTTCTTGAAAGTCGAGCTTGTTCTACTTAAAGCTTGCCAACCTTGTGTGATTCTTCTTCTTTTGATGACTTCATTGATTTAGTGGTTTACTTTCTCCAGCTCTGCATTTTCGATTTTGATCTTTGTGTCTTTGTCCCCAATATGTTTGTTGAACATAACGTTTGTTTTGCTGAAGTTCTTGCTTGCTCCATTTAGTTCGTCTAACATTATTTGGAAATCGTTAATGTTCTTAGCAAAATAAAGAGGACAATGTCGTTAGCAAATCTGAAGTTACTGAAGTATTCACCAGCCACAACATTCAATAAAAGAGTTTGTCCATCATTTTTTTATTTGTTCACAACGTAACACTACTTATTGCGTTTTCTAGGAATGATTATATCTCATTTTACGAACTCCCGATTTAAGAACTATCATTATGAATGGGTTGATTCGTGAAGGCAAGGTATATCGGTAAATACTTTTGTTTGATTGTTATTTTTCTTACAAATTGTTACCTATTTTTGAACATTTTTAGGGTGGGCTTAGACCCTAGCCTATCGAGCCAACCAAACCAGAATTTTGTATCACTCAAGATGGCAAAACTCAATTATATTGTTTTGAAAAGATGTCTGTAGATAACATTTTGGTGTGATAACCATTTGCAAGTGGTAGATTAGTTACAGTTAGCAGCTCATGAAGGTACTCACCCCACACGGATCTTCAAAAGTTTTAATGAAGTTTTAATGAAATTTTAATGAAATTTTGTGGAAGGGTGAACCATAAGATAAAAAGAGGAGTGATTAAATTTGTTTCATTGTTCGATATTATCGTGGTTTTTTTCTGTATTCTGTGTGTGCGTGTGCGGGTGTATGTGCATGTATCCTATGAATCTAAATTCGTTGGTGCCACTAGGCTTGGGTCATCATCTAAACAGTGTATTGAACAGTCCATCCTGGGACGCTTTGGTTATGTTCTATGTGTAATTTGTTCTACCATTAAAAAAAATTGACATAACTGATTTGTACTTCTAAAAATATGCAACATTTTAGAGTAGAATTTTTCTAAAGGTCCAAAATGGTCAGAACGAACTAAAATGATGCTAAAATGTCCGAAACATGCCAAAAAATAGTCAAAATATTTTAGCACAATCACACTAATTTAGCACTTTTTTGCATGGTGAAAATGAGAAACGAGCAAGATTTAGCGCGAAAAGCATTAATAATATTAGTGCGAATTGTAATTTTTGTACCTGAAAAATACCTTACTTGCGCTTTTTGGCAGTAACTTTTCAAGATACTAATTGACAAGACACTCTACGTAGTAGGCTGATGTAATGCTCTTTACAACGATTTATATAATTGTGGCACCCCTTTTAGTCGACATTAAGGACGACACCCTACTTTTAGCTAGATATCTAAAGTGTCACTTCCGGCGACTCCCCCCTATAAAAGCTCTGAACACATGTGTTCGATTGCTCATCGATTGCTCATTTGCTTCAGCGTTTCTAGCTGGTTACTCTCTCTCTCTCTAGGATTGGTATCATTTTGCCAGCCACCTGTCCCATCCGAGCTTTACCATTTTTCCACTGTGACCAGTCACTGTGCAAAACGTTGCTCATTTCATTTCACAGATGTCGAGGTAACTCTCATATGCTCGGCTACTCAATCGTGTCCTCATCACTAACTCAAAATGCGTATACACCTTCATCTCTCGTAAATGAAATGACAACGCATTTACTACACAACAGTTACGATTATCTTCTAATTCCCCTTACTTCGTGAAGTGCACATCGGTTAAACATGTGTTTTCTATATCTCAAATAGTCTATCCGTTGTGTGTTTCCCAGCGTCTGAGAATTTCCTCCAAGTTGCTCATACTCGGTCCCAAATACATCGCTCACAACTTGGCAGTTAGGCATATACACTGATACTCGGTCTTTATGACCATTCCTTGAGCCTTTCTAAGCCTTACAGATTCATAGCATTTCAGTCACATGTATGTATATATGTCTATCAAGAATTAAATCTCCAATCCATTGTCATCTATTTCTGCTCCGCAATCATACAAATTAGTGCAAATTCTGATCTAGGCCAATGACTTTTAATTTAAGGTTCACAATTACCTCTCACAATGTACTAGGTAGGTTTATTATACATTCTCTGAATCCTTAGAGTCCTGTGAGTACTCCACTCTTTGTGTTCTATGCCCTAAATGTTCTTAGATGATACAAGGCTAACAGAAAATATATAGTTTAGGTGAAATTTAGGTGATTGTCGATAAATGCGTGTCATTGACGGTTTAAAGAGGTCATGTAATCTCTGCATTTGTGAAAACGTTTCACAACTGAGCTTAAATGGAAGGTGAGAATGTCTCCTTTAAAATGATACCAAACTATCTTATAAAACATTGAAAAATGTCTTGACCATGAGCTTAAACCAGCTTTACACTAATGTCAAAATGCAATCAACGTATGTGTGCGCACATACACACACGTGTGTGCATGCACAAAGAAAATAGAAATGTATTTTTTTTAAATGCAATAATATCCCCAAATGAAACACAAATTTAAAGATTTTTTTTATCTTATGGCTCTACCTCCCACTAAATTCCACTGAAATTCGTTTAGAACTTTTGATGATTCCATGTGGGATGGGTAACTTCATGAATTCAAAGCTATCCTCTTTAGGGAATGGATTTTGGTCTACCATGACTGGAGAGCACTTTAATTCTTTATGCATATTATTGGTAGAGAATGACTTTGCAAGGAAGCTCTTATATGACAAAACTGTACATGAATATGTTCCTAGGAAAAAAAGAGTATTTTATAAAATGTGTTTCATGCAGAGTGTATTCTCCTGAGTGTGTAAAATATAAGATTACTTGCAAGGATACCAAACATTGCCTGTGGAGAAAATAATTCAAGATATAACCAAACAGGAAAATATGTTTTTTGATACATTTCTTCTGGTTTTCTTAACTAATGGAAAATAATTATTTACACCCTGTACAAATGAATAAGTAATTGTAACAAAAGAAATATTCTGATGCACAAAAAAAACAAAAGTTTAGTCTGACAGGGCTTCTGGATACACTGCATAAGGTGTTTCTCCCATTTGGCACCAGGATCCGACTCTTGAACAACTCAGATATGTCCATCAGTCTACATGCAGAATATTAGGTCAATAGGCCTTGCATCTTTTTTTTTTGAAAAGGAGGCACAAATAAACAAGCAAACAAACAAAAAATTGCTCAAAAAAGGCTTAAATATTAGTATAGATATTGACTGCGGTCTTATTTTATTTCATTATTCCATGATGCAAGTATATATTTCTCTAACTCTTGATGACTCTGCATCTTGACACCATTATATATAGACCTAACAAATAAGAACAATCCATATACTAATCCCACCCCACTTAGAACCTATTTAGGGTGTGATTTTCAAAAAAAGATTCTGGTGGACACAAGGAGTAAATGTTAAATTTTTCAGCCCTCTAGATTCATTGGCGCAGTCAGTATACATGATACTTATGTAGGTACAAAGCTAGCTAGCCAGCCAGACCACCTACAAAAATGAAGAAACCTATATTGACAGTTTTGGTGACGATTTTGGTTGAAGGTTTCTCATATCCGTGGATTCACCAAAACCCCATTGAAGAAGATTACAGCTCACTACATAATCCCATTTTCAAGGGCAGTGAGGCCCCTCTGACCCCTTGATGGATGTTTCCCTATTGTTACTGGTTAAAAAAGGGCCCCAACAGCAGTTCAAGCTTCAGGGCCCAACAAATGTTGGTCTGCCACTGCATACATGGAATCCCTTCCACCATCAAAAGCTGCCTTAAAGCAAAACATCCAAAAAGCAGCACTACAAGGAGCCTGGGTTTCTGTGACTGAGGGACATCATCATTTACCGTCACCTGGTGACCGGGGATGTACTTGTTCTGGATAGTGGCTACCTTTCCAGACAAACCTCCCTAAATCGAGTGATTCTTATTCAAAACTTATGCATTATAGATACAGAAATCTACACACAAAGTGCAAATGTACTCATTACCAGATCGCACATGCCAAGGTAACAGTGAAATTGTATGATTGCAAATAACTTTAATGATTTCTCAATATCATGTCATCTAAGATAAGATTTATAGAAACCTTTTATTTCAGACAATGATAATGAATTGTTTATTTTTAACTCAATATTTACAAAGTCAAAAATTAAAACACGTAATGATCTAGATAACAAAGGATGGTACTGATTCTAAATTAAGTGTTGCTGATGGTCCTTTCTTATGTTAGTTCAAATGAAAATGCACATGATTTTCATATTTTGAACAAAATGCTTTGTTCAAATAGAGTTTTGATGTCAATAAAGATGAAATTGAAATATCTTGAAATATTTATCAAACCCAAATTCTGAAAAACTGTATTTAAAAAGGCTTATTGGTTTGTTGTTAGATTGGGAATATTACCGAAAAACTGTTGCTATGGAAAGTTTGTTTCAGAATATCTCTATCTCTGAAATTGTTCAGTACACCCTAAAGTATCACTAGGCCAAGTTTTATGTCTATATCACAAAATGAGTAATTCCAACTAAATCCTGCAGCAATCACCTGGTGTAAGAAGTCATTTTTTTTTCTTCAATTTCTCTATTCACTCCTGTCTGTTGATATGATATCTCCAAAAGTTCACAATCAATGTCAATGAAATTTTGTGGAAGAGCGGGGCATACTAACTGAGTAATTTCTGGCGTAGATCCAGGAATTTGATGTTGATTGAGAGATATTTTTGAGTTTTGTTTTTTCCCAAAATTTCTGTCTGTCAATACAATATCTCCAGAAGCTCTAAATGAATAGCAATGTAATTCTTTGGAAAGGTAAGGCACATACCAAGGAAGATGTGATCAAATTTGGGGGCAAATTCCAGATTTTGTTTTTGATTGAAAGATATTTTCCAGTGTATTTGCTCTTGTTGCTCCACATGATATCTCCAAATATTCACAATGAATTTCGATGGAACTTTGTAAGGAAGAAGTGATTAAATTTTTAGATGCATTCACAAATTTGTTTTTGTTTGGCAGATATTTTTGTGTTTTATGTACGTATCCGTCACTTTACTCCTGACTGTTCACATGAAATCTCTAAAAGTTCCCTACGAATTTCAATGGAATTTTCATGGAAGAGTTTGGGGCAGGTCCAGAAATTTGTTTTGCTTGAGACATGTTTTTTTTTTTTCTTTTTTTGTTCATTTTCTTCCTACAATTCTATATTCATTCATATCTGGTAATGGTTCCACCAAGTCAAACAAATATGTGGTAGTTTCATATTTGCTCTACTTTTCTTGGTTCAACTGCACTTTTCATTAGCCACAGATAATGATAATGGAAATGGAATGATCATGACACCTCCCAGTTTGATTTTATATTCTTTTATTCATCAATTCTCAAACAATTTCCAGCACAGAGAGAGATGATAATGATGTGAAAGAGAGAGAGAGGGGAAGAAAAAGAACTTGTCTCATGCAGATGTCCATACCCTGATGGAGTCCATTTGAAGCTATCACCCTTCTCTGACTAGCTCTGACTGCCTTTTCCTTTATCTTTGAAACTGCAGGCCTATTTATACATGTCTGTTGGGCCTAACCTTTATCATGACATCATCTCTAAATGTAGCCTTGATTCTCTTGCTATCTTAGAATATAACAGCCTGGCCTTTGTGACCATCACTGCAAGTATATATCATGCCCAGATAATATGATATAACCCAATTGTAATGGAATCATAATTAAACAAGTACTTACTTGACCTTTGTTTCTGATGCCCCACGTCTTCAGAAAATATGATTTTGATTTTCTATAATCTGATATTCAATAGGATTATTTGTAGCTCCCAACTCATTCACCACGTATCTTATAAACTTATTTACCTGAGTCAAGGTATCGAAACTGTAATAAACAGACAATTTCTCCAAAAGTTCCCAATGAGTTCTGATAACATTTTTTTGAAATTTGATGAAGTGATTTAATTTGGGGCTGGTTCCAGGACTTTTTCTATATAGTGCAGACTGCTGCATGAAACCATTTATAACTCATGAAGAATGTCTGTAATGAGGCCTTGGTACACTATCTAGAAAATTATACATTCCCAGTGGTTAGACTGTGCTAGACTTACTACAAAAAAACCACTGAGAAACCTTTTGCTTGATTGATTTTTAAGCAATTGCTATGGAAAATGAATTCCTTAACAGCTGTTGCTAAGGACAGACAGTTTGTCTCCATATCTAAAAATGATTAGTACCTATCAAAAAATATTTGTGCCAAATTTCATGCTTTTATCACCAACTGAGCAATTTTTGTACCAATTGCCTGGACCACTCAATGTTATGACACATCCATTCAACACACAGCTTATGAACATTGACCAAGCAACCAAAAATTGGATTGAACTTGAAGCGATTGACTTGAGATGTCCAAACAATAAGCTCTCAATTTTTGTATTTCACATATAAATAAAGAACTTTCAATCTGATATCCAAACTCAAAATACTTTCAAGAAAACTTACAAATGCATAGTACTTATCAATGTAAACTACTTTTTAATGTATACCTCTCAATATATACTACCTCTCAATGTATACTACCTCTCAATATATACTACCTCTCAATATATACTACCTCTCAATATATACTACTTCTCAATATATACTACCTCTCAATATATACTACCTCTCAATATATACTACCTCTCAATGTATACTACCTCTCAATGTATACTACCTCTCAATGTACACTACCTCTCAATGTATACTACCTCTCAATATATACTACCTCTCAATATATACTACCTCTCAATGTATACTACCTCTCAATATATACTACCTCTCAATATATACTACCTCTCAATGTATACTACCTCTCAATGTATACAACCTCTCAATATATACTACCTCTCAATGTATACTACCTCTCAATATATACTACCTCTCAATGTATACTACTTCTCAATATATACTACCTCTCGAAATATACTACCTCTCAATGTATACAACCTCTCAATATATACTACCTCTCAATGTATACTACCTCTCAATGTATACTACCTCTCAATATATATTTCTCAATATATACTACCTCTCAATATATACTACCTCTCAATGTATACTACCTCTCAATATATACTACCTCTCAATATATACTACCTCTCAATATATACTACTTCTCAATATATACTACCTCTCAATGTATACTACCTCTCAATATATACTACCTCTCAATATATACTACCTCTCAATGTATACTACCTCTCAATATATACTACTTCTCAATATATACTACCTCTCAATATATACTACCTCTCAATGTATACTACCTCTCAATATATACTACCTCTCAATATATACTTCTCAATATATACTACCTCTCAATATATACTACCTCTCAATGTATACTACCTCTCGATGTATACTACTTCTCAATATATACTACCTCTCAATATATTCTACCTCTCAATGTATACTACCTCTCAATATATACTACTTCTCAATATATACTACCTCTCAATATATACTACCTCTCAATATATACTACTTCTCAATATATACTACCTCTCAATATATACTACCTCTCAATATATACTACCTCTCAATATATACTACCTCTCAATATATACTACCTCTCAATGTATACTACCTCTCAATGTATACTACCTCTCAATGTATACTACCTCTCAATGTATACTACCTCTCAATATATACTACTTCTCAATATATACTACCTCTCAATGTATACTACCTCTCAATATATACTACTTCTCATTGTATACTACCTCTCAATATATACTACCTCTCAATGTATACTACCTCTCAATGTATACTACCTCTCAATATATACTACCTCTCAATGTATACTACCTCTCAATATATACTACCTCTCAATGTATACTACCTCTCAATATATACTACTTCTCAATATATACTACCTCTCAATATATACTACCTCTCAATGTATACTACCTCTCAATGTATACTACCTCTCAATGTATACTACCTCTCAATATATACTACTTCTCAATATATACTACCTCTCAATGTATACTACCTCTCAATATATACTAACTCTCAATATATACTAACTCTCAATATATACTACCTCTCAATGTATACTACCTCTCAATGTATACTACCTCTCAATATATACTACCTCTCAATGTATACTACCTCTCAATATATACTACTTCTCAATATATACTACCTCTCAATATATACTACTTCTCAATATATACTACCTCTCAATGTATACTACCTCTCAATATATACTACCTCTCAATATATACTACCTCTCAATATATACTACTTCTCAATATATACTACCTCTCAATGTATACTACCTCTCAATGTATACTACTTCTCAATATATACTACCTCTCAATGTATACTACCTCTCAATATATACTACCTCTCAATATATACTACTTCTCAATATATACTACCTCTCAATATATTCTACCTCTCAATGTATACTACCTCTCAATGTATACTACTTCTCAATATATACTACCTCTCAATATATACTACCCCTCAATATATACTACCTCTCAATATATACTACCTCTCAATATATACTACTTCTCAATATATACTACCTCTCAATATATACTACCCCTCAATATATACTACCTCTCAATATATACTACCTCTCAATATATACTACTTCTCAATATATACTACCTCTCAATGTATACTACCTCTCAATGTATACTACCTCTCAATATATACTACCTCTCAATGTATACTACCTCTCAATATATACTACTTCTCAATATATACTACCTCTCAATATATACTACTTCTCAATATATACTACCTCTCAATGTATACTACCTCTCAATATATACTACCTCTCAATGTATACTACCTCTCAATGTATACTACCTCTCAATATATATTACTTCTCAATATATACTACCTCTCAATATATACTACCTCTCAATGTATACTACCTCTCAATGTATACTACCTCTCAATATATACTACCTCTCAATGTATGCTACCTCTCAATATATACTACTTCTCAATATATACTACTTCTCAATATATACTACCTCTCAATGTATACTACCTCTCAATGTATACTACTTCTCAATATATACTACCTCTCAATGTATACTACCTCTCAATGTATACTACTTCTCAATATATACTACCTCTCAATATATACTACCTCTCAATATATACCACCTCTCAATGTATACTACCTCTCAATATATACTACTTCTCAATATATACTACTTCTCAATATATACTACCTCTCAATGTATACTACCTCTCAATGTATACTACCTCTCAATATATACTACCTCTCAATATATACTACTTCTCAATATATACTACTTCTCAATATATACTACCTCTCAATATATACTACTTCTCAATATATACTACCTCTCAATGTATACTACCTCTCAATATATACTACCTCTCAATATATACTACCTCTCAATATATACTACTTCTCAATATATACTACCTCTCAATATATACTACTTCTCAATATATACTACCTCTCAATGTATACTACCTCTCAATATATACTACCTCTCAATGTATACTACCTCTCAATATATACTACTTCTCAATATATACTACTTCTCAATATATACTACCTCTCAATATATACTAACTCTCAATGTATACTACCCCTCAATGTATACTACCTCTCAATGTATACTACCTCTCAATGTATACTACCTCTCAATATATACTACCTCTCAATGTATACAACCTCTCAATATATACTACCTCTCAATGTATACTACCTCTCAATATATACTACCTCTCAATGTATACTACTTCTCAATATATACTACCTCTCAATATATACTACCTCTCAATGTATACAACCTCTCAATATATACTACCTCTCAATGTATACTACCTCTCAATGTATACTACCTCTCAATATATACTACCTCTCAATGTATACAACCTCTCAATATATACTACCTCTCAATATATACTAACTCTCAATGTATACTACCTCTCAATATATACTAACTCTCAATGTATACTACCTCTCAATATATACTACCTCTCAATATATACTACCTCTCAATGTATACTGCTTTCCAATGTATAATAATTTTTAATGTAAAAGTAGAACGAACCAAATGTCATTGTTATACCATAAATCCTATGTCTTCTCGATTTTTATAGTAAACTTTTTCTCTTGATATCATGTCATGTTGATCTTGACATTGCTATTAAAACATTCGCTAGTCAACAGAAACTCAATGTTATCCATGCTAACTAGAGTAGATGAAGAAAACAGAAACAGCTTACAGTATACCTCTTTGTACAAAACTCAAACATTTGCTATTGATAATGAAAATAAAAATTGATATCAGATGCAAAGACAGAAATTTCACTAGTTATTTCGAATATTTCATGTGTATTTCTTGTTTTCTCTGGACTATTGAACACATAATGTTATTTTGTTATTACCATCGGGTTTAAACTGATACATTCTACATCCTCCTTCAGGTTAACCATTTTGTTTTTACAGATTGCACACTTGAAGAAGGCTGTAGATTGGATTTTACATTTGAAGAAGGCTATAGGATGGATCAGCCAAAAGTGTCTTGATCATTTTCTTATTGCATGCATTTTTTTTAATCCACTAATATATGAGGCAAACATGAGATAAAAAAAAAAAAGATGTACTAAAGGTTTGTTGAGGTGTGACAAAGTAGCCACTCTTATGATGTGGAAGACTATCATTCACAGATGTATGCATAAGCCATTGCATCACAAGGAAAAACTGACCTTGTGGGAAATAGACATGTGACTAGAGTCAAATAGCATCATCTAATGTGTTGCAAGAAGTCAAAAAACTGAGAATGCATTTAGCTGCTGTCAAACATGCTCCTAAAGACTGACTGACTGTGTTGGTTTGTATTCTTGTAAAAATTTTAACACATCAAAAGCTAATGATGTGAAAGTGAGGAAGTTGGTTAAAATTCAAGTGGTATCTTCTCTACTCCCGATTTCAGGTACAAGTGAGATGATTAAAATGATAATATGCTGTCTCTTATGAAGACTAATCAACCATGATATTTATTTTTGTAAAAAATACAAAATATGTGGAACATGTCCTAAAAGTTTCAAATGAGGAGGATGCCAATCATCGCTATCCTAACAAGAGACATTCACTCACCAAAACATGTTTCATTATTTATTTTATCATAATATTGTACTTATTCTTAATATCATTTTCATGTATACAATTTGGTGTATATGACTGCGGGGGGGGGGGAAAGGTTAAACATACACATATATACATAAAGGTCAACTTATTCATAACAATTAAGAATAAACTCCAATGAGTCGATGAACCTAGCTAAACAGATTCAGTTACAAAGTAAGAAATCAAAACTATTTTACACTGTATAGAATCCTAAGTGAACTCTCCTATCTAGGATTCAGTCAATGTAACTGGATTATTGCATTGAATCAGAATTGCCACTAGCAATGCAAGACCACACAACTCTTTTCAGATGCTCATATGGAAATTTATTGACAAGATCTGCCCTGTTGATGAAATCCCCAAACTGTTTTAAATCCGAATTGTTCTCTGCTTATTGTTTTCCCTCAACCATAATCAATATCAAGATTTAGGAAAGCATTCTAATTACATGCTAAAAACTTGACAATGTCACAAAGGGATCTTTCCATGGAAATATATCACAATGTTCCCTCTAGTCGTTTGGTTCATGAAGTCCAATGAGAAGAAATGTATCTCACTTTATGGTGGTAACATCTATAGATAGAAATGAAAAATGTCAGCCTGACTGGTTCACAACCCATTTCCTTACTAATTCAGATTTAGTTATCTCAGGTATAGACATCATATCCAAATGCTTACCCATGTATTGTGATTATAGTGGTCAAGGCTGAAGAGGAGACAAATTAGGTCCAAGAGAGCTACAACATAGTGACTGAAATTCTTCTCACAATAAGCTTTAATGAAAATTAGAATTTGTAATTCTGTCTTCAGTATTGAAGAGAATATGACTTCACACAGTTTCTCCATTCCTGGGATGCTTGATTCATCTCAGCAGGAATATAGGCTTTTTGTTGAAGCTTTGCTGGAGCTATAGCTGTCACCTGGAGAGAATACCTGGTTCTTGTAATAATAGTTGTGCTGAACCACTTATTGTTATACCTGCTACAACTACTCTCTCCAGATCCTTCCAACAGGTCTCCTCAGGCATTTCACTTCCACTTTCTCAGATGATGGCCACCAAACATTACCAAAAACTTGTCTTCACTTAGTAACTCTGGGAAGTGCCACTGAATTTGTTTTGCAACAACAAATATTGAACGATGATATGCCATCACAGGTACTCGCAGTGGGTTGAGGAAATGTGTTGTTTTCTTGATGATATCAATGCTATGTTTTATCTTCATTTCACATCTGAATGTGTCAGATGTTCTTCGAAAATATCAGCCATTTTAAATATATCAAGAGCTGGTTGCACAGCCTTGATATAACTTGGCAAACAATCAGAAGCCATTGTGCTAGCTTATGTACTTTGTGCTCATAGTGATTGAGATTATCCATTCTTCATATCTTGTGAAGGGTTTTATGACCTCAAAATAACTACCAGAAGTCACGATATTGATGTGAAGACTATGTAATATGTTTTTGTCAAATTACTAGGTGTCCTGGTGTTGGTTTTCTCTGAATTTTATCATTATTTTTGTTATAGTCAGTCATAAAATTAGTTATTAATGACCTTGTGATTACCTCTAGGGGTTACATGATTCATAAAAGGTTGAAAATAATGAAATTTTTAGAATCCTCAGGATCAAATTAGTAGGTAGATACTCTCATTTTGATATTGAATTCAAGTTTGTAAGCAATTTTGTTTCCTTTTTCAGTTCTAATTAATATTCCTGAGCTATTATCTCTGACAGTTTGGTTAATTTTGTCTAGCAAGTAACACTTCACCTCATTTTGGTAATCCTTAATGATTGGCATTTGAATCAGGAGGTAACTGTTGAAATCAACTAAGGATTGTCTAGAAGTTTATGATGAAAAAACTTGTTTTTCTGTGGTTATTAGAGAAATATATATCAACAATTTATAAATGTTGAAAGTTTGTAATGAAATGTAGTTTGTTTTTCTGTTATTGGAGAAATTACCAACTTGCCTTGTTGAATGACCACAAGAGAACTGTGGTTTAGCTTTGAGTCTATGGGCCAAAGAAGAGGGAAAAAAAACAAATTTTCCATTGAGCTCCAATGACTGAAATTTCAGTCATGGGTTGAGTGTTTCATTTTGAAGATTTTTTAAACATTATTTTATTTGATTCAAAAAACTAATTTTTTAAAAATTATACGACCGTAAATTTATATTGTTAGCCTAATAGAAGGAAAATTTTGCCTGGTAACATTTCTAAGGGAAGTAATCATTACTTAATTTCAGAGTTACCTCCTATCTTATATGCCATCTGTCAAGGATTACCCTCATTTTTTTTGTATCAAGCGAGTGTGCCATTAGTGGCTTGTGACATTAGGTTGTGGGGGTGCTGTTTTAGAGAATTTTCAAGAATTATTTTATTATTGTGTTACACACAGAAATACAGATGTGTATATATATATATATATATATATATATATATGTGTATGTATATATATATATATACACACAGTATATGTGGTACAATTCAGGCTAGCAGTATAACATAATATAATAATATATCAATAATATGAAGCCACTTCTGAAATGCAATGGATTTATTTCATAGAGTGCTCGATACATACAACATTTTACTCATGGAGTTGATATATAATTTCATTTTTACATAAATTTAGATCAAGCAGTACTGGAGCATTTTATTGATAAGTGTTAAATCAATGTTTATTGAAAATATTAATTGATGTTGATAAACATTAATTCAACACTTACCAACAAAATGATCCAAATTTGTTCAAAAATAAAATTCTTCTTTTTCTGAGCGAAAAGGTCAATAACTTTCTCCTCAATGTTTTGATAACTGTTGAAAAACTTTTTATAACTGATTGATAGTGCTTCTCAGAAAAGTTTTTATTCTTTTTAATGTTGAAAAGAAAGCAACATTCAGGCACTGATGTTGTCATAGGAATTATCAGAAGGATTTTTTATCAGTTTCATAATTTCACAGAGAAAACCATCTAAATTATTTTCCAAGATAAATTTCAATAAGTCAATTTACATGCAATATCTGTGCATCTCAGATCTACTGTAGAATACTCCAAGTTTAGTTTCAAGTTCTTCTTTGTCAAAAATGGGATGTGGTCAACCTTATCTCTTCTGTGGGTAGTTTTTTCTTAAAACCTGTAAAGCTGTTCTTGTTGAATAATATAGAAGATACTAACTGTTCAGTGAAAAAAAATCTCTCCACTATATTTACACATGCAGTCACATACTTCCTTTGCTTCAATCATGATAGTCTTTGAAGGATTCTTACAGTGTTTTAAGTTTCTTATTTCTAAAATAGCAGTTTTGAAATGTGTTACATATTCATGTACTTCAAATACATTGTGCCCCACAGCATTCATTCACAAAGGAACTAAGAATAATAAATCTATGAAGTGTACCACGAACTGGATTGTGAATTTGGGGCCAAATTTTGTCTACACTCAACCTATCAAACTTTTGAAGTTGATAAATAAAATACAAAAATTATTCACTGGTGAATTAAATGTTGCTTTGTGACTTGGATTTTATTGGAAGTAAATTATTTTGTGACTGTTTCAAATTAAATTTATTTTCTGCTGTTTAAAAAAAAAGGTTGTTTGGAGACGTTTCTGATCCAAACCATGCAGAAATGGCCAAAATTGTTTATAAAAGCAATTATTTTATAATCTTTTTTCATTAGATGAAGTATTTGAATCATCATTATAAATTTCATTCAAATTTCTTTAATACCACTATTTAAATTCATTTTAATTTTTCAGTTGATTTTCTTCATTACAGTCGGCAATGTGTGATCGACAGTGCCGGGTGATAACCAGCCTGCACTTTGTGAGTGACATTGCCTTAACACATATAATAGATTGCCTATGATATAGGCCCAGTTGTGTGACAAAGCAACCTTTTAGATTAGGAACTGTGTAGTAGACAGTTCCATGATGATTCATTGTTGTTTTATTTCTAGAAATGGGATGATTATTTAAGTATTATTGATAATAGCATTTAATATCTTGTACAAATATAAATATATTATACTTATATATCAGGTGAAAATAAATAAGAGGTGCTGCAGATCCACAGTGCCAACAGGTGAGCTGCCACAAGTTATAACTCATAATGCAAAACAAACAGCTCTTCCTTCTTCCTCCCCCTCCTCTTTCGTGCAGCCTCTTCCCAGTTTCTCAATTAATACATTACTCTTATAACTTGCTGCATAATTAGGCTTGATATATAAAATGATACAATGAAGATTGGTTGTTACATATTTCACCTCACCGATAATTGTTTTCAAAACTCAAATTGGATTTTTTTATTAACTTTCTTCATTTAACGTTTATAAAGTTCCAAAAACGCTGAAATACGATTTGGTTTTATGAAGATTTACTGCAGTAAAATTAAATGCAAAGTTGTTACGTATTTAACCTCATCAACAAAAAAAATAAATTGGCATTTTATTTTGGCGGTATGCTGTGTTGGGGATGATCAATTAAAAGATTTGAAAAAGGGGTGATCAATGTATAAGTTACTTCTCTCACCTTTTGTTAATCATTAAATAAAGTCTGAATTTAAAAAAAAACAAGCATGAACACCAGGCACAAACTAGGGACCGATTTAGCATAAAGTTACGTAGAAAACCCACACTAAAACCTCTTTTGTCAAAAAGCAAAAACTTTTTTTCTGCTACATAGTAAGGAGTAAATGTTCAAATTTTCAGTCCTCTAACCCAATTGGTGTCACCTGTATGCATTATATGTATGCATGAAACATACATACATAGCAAGCCAGTCAGCCAGTCAGCTAGACCAATTTGAAAATGAAAAAACCTATGTTGACAGTTTTGGTGACTATGGTAACAGGGCATCATTTACAAAACATGTTGAGTGATTCATAGTGAAAGCCAGAAATAAAGTTTAAGATGAACGTACAACAACTACGTTTCAATAAAGAATTGAGGTTAAAAATTCGGAAGAAGTTGAGGAATACATTTACCTACTTAGATGCTAGAGTTAGTGAAAGACCAAGAAAGCAAAATAACATAATGTATGATGATTGGTTGGAAAGCATTTAGTAAATACAGAGACATAGAGAGATGTATTAAAAAGCACCTTGCCAATATGCTTAAAATGCAAATGTTTAATACCAGCTATGACATACTAATGCGAAATATGAAAACTAACCAAAGAAACTGAAGATAAACTTTGAATTGCACTGAGAGTTATGGAGAGAGCAATGCTCAGGATATGACCTATGGTTGTGAAACGTGGAAACAAACTAAATTGCTTGAAATCACACACAGAATTGCACGTAGAGTGATGGAAAGAGCTATGTTAGGAATAACACTAAGAGGTAGAAGAAGGTCAAAATGGTTAAGAGAATAGACCAGTGAAAATTATCTTGGAAATAATTGAAAGACGGAAATGGAGATGGACTGGACACATACCAAAAAGTAAAAATGGTTTCCTAAAAATAGCAGTACTGTAAGAGAAGACTAGACATAAGATGGAGAGATGAGATAGAAAGATTTGTTAGTAAGACATGACAGACTTTAGCACAGTCATGGTCGACATGGAAGGAGCTTCGCAAGGTCCTTGTACAGAAGGGGGTGGCTGATGATGATGATAACTAAATCAGTATCGCTCACTATCAATTGGATATCATTTGTAAAATACTAGAGATTATCAAGAAGGGATTTGATATTATTGTTTAAGGAATTTAAAAATAAGGATGAATAAGTAAGTATAAAACAGTATAATTACTTTTTTTACGTGTTAATTTTCATAAATACTTTATATATACTCCATAATAAAAAATCAGGGTATAAAAACACAATCCGTAACTGGCAAGAATACCTGGCCTCTCCCAGGGGAAAATACCTGCAAATATAACAACAAAAGAAAATTATGTTCTGTGATATTATACAAAACAGAATTAATGATGAAAAGATTATTTACACTATTTACGCATGAAAAAGTTTCTGTTACCAAAAAATATCCTAATGAACAAAACAGAACAAATAATGTAGTCCCTTAGTTTGACAGGTCATTTAGATATGAAACATTAGTGCTTCACCAACTGGGTGTCAGTATGAAAGAGTGTTTTTTTGAAATTTTAAAAACAAAACAGGAAAAGAGTCAAGTTTTGTTGCCCTATAGATTCTTTTCTTTGACAGACAAAAAGCTACCCTAATCTAAAATTGATCACTGTTGACCTCTGATGTATTGGAGGTCACAATCACCTATCCTATGATTTTTTTTCTGCCCAAGTTAACTATGTACCGATATACCTTCAAGAATGTTTGGCTGCAATATGGCTGAAAGACCCATTTTATTCCAAAATAGACCTCTGGTGACCCCTCCTCAATGACCTTGGCGGTCAGCATCATCTATCTTATTGAATTTAAACTCAATATCATCCTAGAAATCGCTTCCATATGCTAGAAATGACCAAAATGACCTAGCGACCTTGAATGACCTCCAAGGTTGTTCTCACATAGCCTGTCCTAATTCAATGTCTTGTGAGTATTCATGCCAAAAACTGGGTCACTTAGCCTAGTAGTTTTAGTGTGGGATTGGCATGAACAAGTACACAAACAGAAAGCTTCAATATTAGTATAGATTATCAATGCCCAACTAACTACCTGTCATAATCAATAATTATACAGCAAATATTTATGTGATCTTACTGGGCAAAGATATTGGAAAAGTCATACAAATTAGATTAGATCCCAATTGATCTATGCAGCAGCTGTGTTTTTACATCAACTTACTGGTTCAAATCATATAATCATTCATACTAACATGGATCATTCATCCTTGGTCAATATTCACAAAAGCAAAATGTTACTCAAAAATTATTATCCTAACTTTTTTGTCATGTATAAGATAGAGTAAAAATGAAGATTCTTCTTCAAAATGAATTCTAATAAAATGACTTGACAATGGTTGAGGATAATTTCTTAAAATTAATTTATCCAGAACAATGCAAAATAAAATTCCATTATAATACAAGTCAAATTTTCTCTTGTATTTGACTTTTTAATTCTGCAAGGAAATTGGTTTTAGTAAAGGTGGTACATGGGACCAACAGACCTAACAACTGAGGAGCTCTAGTTGTGCAATATATCTCAGGAACCCTAAAAGATCTAATAAATAATCTTTAAAAATTTGATAAATAATGTAAAAGAATCTAAAATGTAATCTTTGAAAATTTGCATTGGTAGCACTGTCAGAATTAGTACCACCACTGTTAAAGTCATTTATTTTGACTTATTTTCATCACTTTCATCATCATCATCATCATCATCATCATCGTGACCTGAGGAAATCCGCAGTAATTGCCAAATATAAGATTTATATACTTATATATTTATATATAAAATTTCTTTTAAAGTGATTCATTATTTGTGAAATGCATGTATTCATATTCATAGGAAAATACAACAATTTAGGCTCCAGAAATAATCTACCTGACATTAATATCTTCAAAGAAGTTAGATGATATTGCTTGAATAAGATCTTATTTGGTCAGCTATTTTGAGTTGGGTAAAGATCTTTTGGACTTATGGTCAATTTTTTTCTCATAGAAAAGGACGAGCCCCGGGGAACCACCATCAGTAATCTGATGTAGCCCCGGGGAACCACCATCAGTAATCTGATGTAGCCCCGGGGAACCACCATCAGTAATCTGATGTAGCCCCTGGAACCACAATTACTAATATGTGCTTCAAAATCTGCAGCTGTTGCTCAGGCTTGTTTTTGACCTATTGGTTTTAGAAACTATTAACCAACATAGTCAACATCAACATAGGTTTCTTCAGTTTTAAGTTGAGCTGGCTGGCTGGCTGGTTGGCTGGCTATGTGTGTGTTGCATGTACATACTGCACCAATGGAGCTAGAGGGTTGAAAAAATAAAACATTTATCCTTTATGTCTAGGAAAACTTTTTTGTTTTTAATCCCCTGCACCAAATAGGCTTTTAGTGGTGATCTAAGCAGCAATATAAGTTTATTTACAATGTAAGTTTATTTACAAGTGCATTCTAAATTGTTCCCTTAGTTTATTTCTGGCAGTGTTCACATTTGTTTTTTGAAAATTCAGACTTTCTTAGTGATCACAACCCAACAAATGGCAACAGAAATAACCTTTTCAATGATCACCCCCTTTTTCAATTTTTTATTGATCACCTCCAACATGGCATGCCATCAATAAATGTTTCTATTGAGTTAACAACTACACCTGTTTTCCTTCACTTCAACAACATATCTGTACTGCTTTTGGTCCAGAAAAGTCTCTTTTCAAAATCAAACATTTTCAAAAATATTATCAACTACTTGAGGTTGTTTAGCTTTTTAATGGAAAAAATGTGTCAAAAAAAAGCATTATATGTTATTGGAAGATCCATGTGAGAAGCATTTTAAATGCTATCATAATGAAAAGTTTTTAATAGAATCATGGCTAACCTCTAAAATTTGAGCCTTATAATAACAATACTGCTTCAACAATGTAAATCTTTGGAATTTAAAAGCTAGAAAATAAAATTTAAAAAATTTAAAAACGGAAACCAAAAATGTCTAAAAATAATACAATTATAAAGAAATAATTTCACAATATATCATTGTTTCATGTATACTTTTGTTATAACTTCATACATAAGTGTGTGTGTGTGTGTGTGTGTGTGTGTGTGTGTGTGTGTGTGTGTGTGTGTGCGCGTACACATACACTCTAAGGATTATATTTTCACACTTGTTTGTCCAGCTCAATTCAGCATATTTACTTGACTTTGCAAAATGCAGTATAAGGCCAATAAAACTCACCAAAAAAGTTACTAAAATGAAATTGTGTTACCAAAGCCAATCTAAGTTATTAAGATAGATTCTTCTATCTTCAAAGGGTGTAATTTTACTCACAAACTCAAAATAAGACCCTCATCGGTATGTATACATCAACCTCCAGCAAATTGTAGCATAATGTTGACAAGTTTACAAAAATAGAAGACTATATCTTTAAAAAGGTTTTAATTAGAAACCATAAATATAACTATCATCAGTATATCATACATCTTCATCCAGATCTATCTGTCTCCGACTGGCTTATAAACTTATTATTTATATCAAAAACACTAAAAAGTTCCAACCATTTTTTTATTTAACAAAAATAAATTTTTATACAATTGGTGGTTTCATAACTTTTCAGATGAAGAATTGTTTTCTTCATATACATCATCATCAGTTATTATAAATCCTGCCCATTTCCTCTCATGATGACTATGATTGAGCTAACCTCTGCCATGCCTTATCAGCACTTTCTATCTCATTCCTCCATCTTATGCCTGGTGTTTTCCTACTGTATTTGCTGTCTTATAGGCACCAATCAGTTAACCTTTTGCTCCATCCTTGCTAAGAGTTCAGTTCATCTCTATTTTTTTCACTCAATTATTTGTATGATATCCTCCATCCTGGTTTACCCTTGGATTCATGTTGATAATTTTCTATCTCTTAGAGCTATCCCTTGCATTGCCCTTTCAATAACGTTGTTATATATTGTTTTAGTTTGTTTTCATGGCCTTTCTTAAGTTTATTACCTGACCTAGGTAAATGTATTCCTTAACCTCTTCTAAACCTTCACCCTCTATTCTCATGTTTATGATCTCATTGCAATGTTATCAACAAATCTTAAATGGTTCAAATATTCTCTATCTATGTTTACTTCCATTTTTCCCAGTCAGTTTTTCAAAAAGGGCTTTCAAGTCTTGCTGTAAATAGTTTGCCTCACTTATTTTCCTATCTCTAACTTGTTTCTATCTTCATGGAGTCTAATCAATCCAGTGCCATAAATTTTGAATGGTTTGTATGAATTTTTTTTCAACACCTTGTTCTTGCATTGAGTTGGTGCCGGGTGTTCTACCAAATCAATTGATTTTGCATAATCAACATACCAAACAAGTGGTTTGTTATATTCTGATGTTTTTTTCGATTGGTTGATTTATTGTGTAGGTGGTCTATTGTTATTAGCCCCTCCTAAAGCCTGCCCATTCGCATGATAGATTTTCATCAACAATGTTAGTCAGTTTAAAAGTATTTCCCTGAATCTGCATAAGTGAGAGGTGTCATACTGTCTGTCTGTCTGTTTGTCTGTTACACTGCGAAAACCTCTTAAATATAGGTAGAAGCCCTACCAAATTTGGCAGGCAACGCCACTGAACCAAAGAGAAGGTTTTAAAGTAAAAAGTTTTGAAAAAAATTTTCTCAAAGTTTTTAGAGGGAGGATTCAATTTAAAATGTAACTATAATGCTAATCTGTGCCCTTACTTTCTGTTCAATATACATATATATGCATAAATATCTTTTTATTTTATCTGTTCATATATAATTCTTTAAATGCTCAAAGTGAGGGAAAATTTGTTTTCCATTTTTAGGGGTTAAAGTGAAGGGAAATTTCTTTCCACTTCAAGGGGTCAAAAGTGAAGGGAAATTTTTTACCCTTCACAGTGTTAAAAGTAGAGGGAAACGTTTTCTTCTTTTTAGGTGGTCAAAATTAAGGGTAACTGTTGCCGCATCTAAGGGGCCAGAAGTGTACGGAAACTTTTTGTCTCTATAAGGAATCAAAAATTTATTTCCTATCGATTAAAAGCTCAGAAGTGAACAGAAACTCTTTTTCCCTTTAAAGGTCAAAAGTGATAGGGAACTTTTTTCACTTTGAGGACTCAACGGTGAAGGCAAACACACACACACTTTAAGTTAAAAGTAAAAGGAGTCTTTTTCCCATCTTTTTTCAAGATCAAACGTAAATGTAAACTTTTTTTTACAAGTCTGAAAGTTTTGATTTCAACTGCAAGCTGTCTCCTTTAAGAAGAGATATATCATTAACTTTTGTATATTCATAGAATTTTTAAAAAATATTCTCAAAATGTTTAGATAAGGCGTATTTTCAATGTAAAGCAAGCTAAGAAAATTAAACTTAATATAAGATTTTATTTTTATACATTTGTAAGAGTTTTTCAAAATTTTCAAATAATGCATATATGTGATATAAAGCAAGATAAGTAAATTAAACTTTCCAAAGAATCACATTAATCATGGATCAAGTTATTTTTATTTAAAACAACCCATTTTATAAAAGTGTAACAAGTTTTTCAAGATGCTTTCGAGTTTTTGGCTTCTCCCTTAAGAAAAAACTTGGGTATGTACGAATTGTTTCCCCTTAGTAGATGTCGCCGCGTTTTTCTGCCTCGTAACCTTTGACCTTCTTCAATCGAAATACAACGCAGAACAGATCACAGTTAGGAAGCAGAAGCAGTTGATATAACGTGGTAGATAACACAACACTTTGACTTTAACAAACTGTTTTTGTTACATTTGTTCGCCAACAGTTTTGCTTTACCTTTGGACCAAGATCTTTTTTTCGGAAAGGACACTAAAATCAAAATTACCCTTCATTAATTTTCTCTTGCTCGGTGGAAATTCCAACTTCGAGAGACGAGCCACGCCGTTTCTATTTTGGTGAAAGTTTTAAAATCTTCTTGGAAAGGGTTGGTTCTTTCAGTGAAGTGTCAGCAGTTACTGGGAACTTGGCTTTCAAAACACATCATTCAGTTTGAACATTTCTTTTACGCTCCAGAAACAAAGTGAGACGACCAAATAGAAACTATGGCCAACTATGCAGTTCTTATAACAATGACTCTGTTGTTGTTAACAACATACCTAATGGGAACCACAGGTAAGAAAAATGGTTTTTGTTTTGTATTTTTTCACTAGTTTACCTGATTGTTTGAGAACATTATTAAGGGTAATTTGCCCCAAATAATTTTCGCTTTAATTTTCTTTTTTTAATACAATTCCCTTTGAATATTCAATTTATTTTTGTTCTTAAAAGATGATATAGTCAAAAATAGAATTAAAATCGTTGAAAATTTTTTTAGAACTTCTCTTAGTTTTATATTTTCTGTGAAACCCATCATTTTCATTAAAAAAAAGTTTCATCAGTTGGAAAGAAACTTTGTCAAATATCTGAAGAATAAACTAATTAATAAAACTTGGGTTATTATCATCTTTATCCTCGGTCATAATGATGGCAATGGTATTTTCTTTTTCTTGAATCACAGTCACCCTAAAAATGATGTGTTTTACAAAATGTAGGTTTGTTGTTTGGCTTCTGTAATGAAAGCAAATTCAATATTATTACTTCTTACGGGAAAAAATCATTAGTGCTGTTAATTCTTGATGATAGACTTTTTAAAAAAAGTCAAATTATAAATAACTACGTCTAACTTTACTGAAAATATATTTTTTTCTTTTAAATTAAGGAAATACTTTTTTTGTATATTTCATTGGGGCAGATTCGATTTCTCTCTCTCTCGACCAAACTTTCTTTCACATGTGCTGCTCAACGTGCATTGCATCCCTTCATCTCAGTGTAATCCTTGAATTGTATCTTTTTTTTTCACCATTTACTTTAAAGTCCTTGAAAAATTGACCTGTCTTATCGTAAATACAAGGATTAAATTCCTTGTATTATTGAAATATATCCATGATCATTCAACGAAATCTCCCTTTCTCATCAAATCTCTCAGATCATCCTTCTTATTGAAGTGATCTCACTTTTTTTCACCGGGATTTTTTTAAACCGACGCCTCGTGTTGCTTTTCAGGGAAAAGAGAAAACGAACTGTCTAGTTTACCAAACTTGAATAATGAGCCTTCGACTCCTATTTTAAGTTTCTGAAAAAATAAAATACAAATTGTTATAATGCTATAGTGCCCGAAAACCTGTTCTGTCACCTACTTAGTTTCAAAATGTCATGTTACCCTTGTGTTCGCAGTTGCCCCAAATTTTCTCAATCGAATCACATGACTAACCCAACAATTTTTTTTTTTTTTTTTTTTCAAATTAATTTATTGAATTGATATACTCTTGTGGAATGATATGGAATGAATGTTTATTATCATTTTGAAAGTTGTGTTAATCCATCAGAAACATGGGATAAAAGATAAATTTAATAAATTCAGACAGCTTTATAAGAAAGGGTTGGGTTACTTCCTTCTTGTTCACGCCTATAATAGTGATACTGAAAGAAACAAGCTACAGACATGAAAAATTTCGTCCTAGTTATTCGAAAAAAGTCAATCTTTTTCTCTGCCATAAAGTACTGAAAACTTTTCTGAGCGCAGAAACTAAATCTGTTTTTGTCCCACTTTGTAAGTGTGTACGCCTACCAAAACAATTTTCAAAGACGGAAAAAGCGTCGTCGTGTGTATTCGCTTGTTAATGAATTCCAGGAGAAAAATCTATTGACTTGGGAATTTATTATTCTGTAATCTTTTTTTCTTCACTTCTAACTTTGTTGGAACAGATGTGTCTGTCTGTTTGTCCACATAACATCCCGAAAAGTTCTCCATGAATTTCAATGGGCAATAATGGGCTGCGGAAGAATCATTTGAATTTCGGGGCGGATCCTGGAATTTGTTTTCAATTGATATTTATCATTATGCAACAAGAAAGTCTATTGAAAAAAAAAAGATCAGTTTAGAGCTTGTTATGCACACAAAGGAGGTAACTCAATATTTGTATATGAAAGTTTTCTCCCTGTTTAAAGTGTTTTTTTTTTTTTCCTCTTATACATTTATGTAATCACTCATATTAGTCCACACAATATCCCCATGAGTTTTCAACGAATTTCTTATATCATCTATTTTTTTCCCCAAGTGTAGGTCATGGGCTACTTGGTATAATTTTGGGTCGGATCAAGGAAGTATTTATTCAGTTACCTTCCCTGCATCGTAGTTATATATGAACGGGTTTTCAATGACAAGTGTTAGCAGAAGTGTGCGCTCTGATTGTTTTATATTTTATGTTCTCGTTCATTCTGTTCAACTTCCACAAACTTCTATTAGTAGGGATGTCTAAAAATCGACACAATTTTAAAAACGTAACTGAAATTTAAAAAAAAGCTATAGTTTTTTCTTCTTTTTGTTAGTAAGAAAAAAGCCCAATTTTTTTTCCCTAAAACATGAAATTTTATTAGATATAATGTAGAATTGAACTGTTATGAAGTACTGTAATAAATCAATTATGCTATGTTTGATGGCAGCTAATTAAGTTAGAACTAAGTGAAAAATTTGAAACTTTTTGCTAAAATACAAAACAATGAAAAGTAGATTTTTAATACTTGATCAATCAACTAAGTTGAAAGGTACAGTGGGCCAATAACAGTGCAATTTGCTGTTGACGGATTCTATTGCGAATGGAGTTGCAATAGTAATTGTTTTTCGTTTTATTTGAACCATCTGTTGTTATTTTTCCCACTGGCTTCTTTTTTCTTGAATTTACTGACTTGAAATGAAAGATCACTAGATTTAAAAAAAAAAAATTTTTTGATCATCACAGAAAAGTATGAAAGAAATTCTTGCTTTCGCAAACTTCAACTGTGAAATAACTATGATACCAAACACCATAGATCGATAAAGATACCATGAAAAATGGACATGGTAAATATTTTTTTCTCAAACATATCACTGCATTTAATTAATGAGTACAGTAGAGGAAGAAATATGAGGTATTGATATTGATTTGAAAAATATTGAAATAATTAAAAAAATATGTACAATTATATAATTCAAATAATAATTAGAAATATTTTCCTTTTCTCTGATCAAAAGATGAAATTATGATTAAATAATATTAAAAAGTTGTGAAGAAAAATATTTCTCTCAATTTTCCTGTTTTTTTTTTTTTCTTTTTTTTTTTTCATATGGACAATTCCGGTACATCTTTTTGTAAAAAAAGTAAACAATTCATATCTCCAGTTACTTATGTGTAAGATCCAATGATAGTATAAGTAGAAAACAAAATTCCTCTGAAATTTGAAATATAAAATCCTTTAAAAAAAAAAACAAAAAAAAACCCTGTCCTTTGATAAGTGCCAAAAATTGTTTAAATTGGATGATTTGTTTATTTTTGGAATGTCTCAGAAATCGAGGTGTTTCCCATAAGAACATAATGGAAATTTTTTCAACTGCAAAATATTTGTCACTTTTTCTTTTGCTCAAAAACAAGTTTTCATGCTATTAATTTTCTGAAAAAATCTCCAGTTCCATAGGGTTCATTCACAGAAAATGTTCGTCAGATTTCTCCCATCTTTCTTCTTACTAATGACACTGATTTTGATGATATTATTTCTATATTTGGTGCTTTCTTTCTCAGTTGTCAATTTCCATGTGAAAATTTTTGAGTGTACCTATATGTCAGTCGAATTTATAGAAAGCTGATGTATTAAATGTACTATTGGAGGAGAAAAAAATGATGTCAAAGGCTAAGAAGAAAACTTTTGAAGAAAAAATTGTTTAATTGCATTAAAAAAAAAAGAAAAAAAGTAGCACTCACTGAACACTTAATTCTGCCAATGCCATTGTCAGTGGGAGTAATTATGCATGGAACTGTCCAAAAATTTAATCAGATCTTCCATAGCCTATTGTCCACTCTCATTGAAAAAGAGAACTTATGGAGATATTGTGAATGAACATGAAATTTTGGTGATATTATGTGCTTTGGACATATAACTACGAGATAGGGGAGATAATAGTACATGAATCCATTCCTAAACTTGGATCAGTTCTGTCATAGCCTGTAGTCCCCCTTTCCACAAAATCTGATTGGATTTCATTGATAACTTTTCATGATATCAGTCAAGAGCATATATGTGAATGTAATTGAAAATAAAATGAAAAAATCTCTCTCTACTAGGAGAATAATTCCTGGACCAAAATATTACCATCACTTTTTAATTCTGTTGTGCACCCTTCCAACAAATTTCATCAAAATTCATTCAATACATTCAGAGATATTGTGGACAAACAAGCAAGTACATTTAACTCTTTTCAACTCAGTTGATGAGTATGTGGTATATTTTTTAGATATGTTCCCCAAAGACTGGGAGCTCTTCATAAGTTCAAGTGCAGAATAGAAGGAAATCCCACTTTCTGTAAACCTTTCCACGTGTTTTTTTTTTTTTTCTCTATGGTTATAATTGAAAAAAATCTAATAAATCTGTTGAATTTATAGCATTTTTACACTTTCTCTCTCATCTGCCGAAGAAACAGATTATGTATGACAAAAGAGAAATTCTAATAAGCAAAGATTTAATTGAGTGTATAAAAGCATCAAACTTAATTGATCTAACGAGGACATACCCATTCAAAGAGTGCCATAGGTTAGGTAAAAAAAAATTTCTTTGTCATATGAAACTACAACTTCTAAGTATTTTGGTTACTTCTCTCTAGTGTTGCTTATTCAGATTTTTCAGTTCTAAATTTAGATGAAAGATTTTTTGTGTATATCAAGTAGCTAAAAAACTGCTTATCCAAACAACTTCTAACTTGACACTGCAATGCTTGGTGTACCAACTTATATATTTGGCACCTATTAATTTTGTACTATGGCCAGTTGTTGAGTCACAGACTTCTCTATAGATGTTTTATATTGGGGAGTGGATGTGTTGACACAGCTTAATTCAATTTCTTTTGGAGCTGCTGGTTGAGGATTTGATCTTATCTTCAAAAAATTGACTCCCATTGACAAAAAAAACTATTTAATGAAAAAAAAAATGACACGTTATATATGATAGTATAATTTTTTTGTCAATGTTAGTAGACATCACGATTTGTAGAGAAATGTTCCTTGAGTGAGACTAGACACACATTAACTATGGATGATAGTTTTGCCCAAAAGTTATTTGCTATTATACTTTAGTATTTTAGAAAATTGAGATTTGTTATTTCTTGAAGATTATTTCAATAAAATCTTTGGTATGTATTTATCATAAGTGATTCAAAATAAAGTGTATTTACATAGTTACATATAAGAGGGGAGTTTATGATTAGCTAAAATAGAAGCTCACCCTGACCTATGTTCTCTGGTTGAACAATGATAGATAAACATGTTACTTATTCACTTTATTTACAGAAAAAAAAGGGTGCTAATTGTGTCCATCTGAAGATACTTTCCTTTGATTTGAAAGATATGATTGAAAGCAGACAAGGCACATCTTACTGTTGATCTTTTGACTCTCGTTGGATTTTTATTAACTTTTTTTTTATAAAATTATTTCTCTTCATCTTTAATGAAGAAAGTTTTTGTGTTAGGGAAAAACTTGATCCTTACCAGAACCTGTTTTACTAACAATTTCTTGATTTTATTCAGACTTTTATTCTTTTTAACTCTGAGTGAATCTATGCCTTTAACAACTTCTCAACCACAAACTTGGCTGATGTGTTATGTTAGAGTTTTTCATGTGAGCTCAATTCAGATTCGGTCTTGTTCTATTTTTGTAAATGGTTGTCTGTGTGTATATCTGAACTTGAATGAAATCAAAGTCCAATTTTTGTTCTGTTTGAACACTATAAAAAGTTGTTTTCAACTGCTTCAAGTTTTGAAAAATATTGCCATCACAGTATGCTTGAATTTAAAATTATTCAAAATGTCCAGAACATAGAAAAGAACTGTTACAAATTATAACCCAGGAATACTTACTGAAATTATGAGAGAGAAAGGGAGAACTATCAGCTGTACTGCAACGGAGCATGGTATTCCCAAAGAGACGCTATGTCAATGGGTTGTTAATACATCTTGAAGAACTGGTTCTTTTGGTAAAGGTAAAGAGAGAATTATAGTCAGTGACCTTGAATTCCTATCTGACTGTGGCTACCCTGAGGCTCAAAATGATGTTAGAACATGGTGCAATAGGGCATTGCACACCATTTATTGATGCTAAGCCCGGAATTGATTGGATGGTACTCTTCATGCTAAATACGATGTTATTATAAGACTACAGCCTGTCTAATAAACCTCATTACAGTTATAACTTAGATGATTCTGGTCTCAATACTGACCAAAGAGATGATGTAGTCTTTGTTAGCAAATCAAGCAAGAATGATTATATTAATTGTGAAGTGCTGGTAAGTTAACGCTTTCCATGCTATTTGTGCCGTTACTACTGAAAAGTATTTCTCACTGTTTATAAAGTAGAATGCCTGTTTGAAACTTGGACAAGAGGCAGTAACTCATGATGAATGTAGTTTTTGAAAGTGTTTGTAAAGCATGTTGAAACATATAAGCTAGTTCTCATTGGATGGCCACAATAGGTACTTAACTTTTAATACCATCAAATCTGCTGTGGAAAACAACATAATCATACTTAATCATCCACCAAATATATCATTCTCCAGATTTGGGGGCATTTAAACCAGTGGAAGTGGCCTGTGAGAGTGTAGACAAAGCTGTATTTCTGAATTTCCTCTCATGACTCTGGCAGCAGCTATACCCAACTCATGTTGATTCTTTCAGGGGCTCTGGCTTATTTCCACCAAACAAATTCTGTAATGCACTGAATTCCAAATTCTCATCTGACCCCATATACCTCTAAAGAAAATACCAGAAATTTGTTTGGGAAATCCATCTTTAATATTATCTATCCAAAACCTGAGTAAACTCTGGTTGCAAAACAGAAAAGCAAGAAACGTGCAAGGGTAAAATCAAAGATAGTTCTCCCAGAGGAGGAGGTGTTACATTGAATAAGGGGAGAGGCAAAGGAGAAAAGAATAAGTGTCAAAACCAAATATGTTAAGAAAGAAGGAGTGGAGACAAGTAAACCTGAAAGGTGTAAACATCAATCAATATATGAAGAAAGCTCTGACTCTGATTGTAAAAGTATTCCTAATGTGAGTTCTACAGAGTGAAGTAGATGAAGGCCTACATAGAAAATGTTGAATCAGGAAAACTACATGGTGTTACATTTGTTTATAGTAGAGTACGTTTCCCTGGTGAAATTCCTCATAAGTAGAACACGCATTACTGTGACATGCTTGTCAAGAATTTTAGCGAAAACCTGGAAGTGGCCAGAGTATGGAGATGTTCATAATTACCCCACAATAGACATTGTTAGTGTGATTGAATCTCACACAAAATAGGGCAGTTGTGGCCAGTGCTCTGTACCAGAGGTGAAAAAGTACTGGTAAAAGACTTTATACAGTTAATAAGTAATTATAAATGATTGTTTAACGTAAGAGTTGTAAGTTACAATAAAAACATGAAAAAATGCGACCCATTCCATCCCAACCTATGGGTCTGAAGACCTATTTTTTCCAACTTTGAAAATAGCTAAATTTTTTTTTTTTTTTGTTATCATATACCATTTTGTAAATAAGAGCCATAATGTTCTAATCCATGTATAAAAAGTAAAAAATTTCAATCCCCCCATTCCACCCAGTTCATCAATTTTACTGACCTGATTATTACCTTATTTTCCTAAAAGTTGAAAGATTTTCTGTGACTTTGTTTTCCCACTCTTAGAAAAACAAATATCTTCAGAAAAATCTTGAAGGGCATTGGTTAGAACTGTTCAGCCTCTCCAGATGTGCTAAATATCCAACAATTTGACCTTTTTATAGATTATTTCATGTTTTAAAATAGAAAATGTCCACTCTCTTTAAGATTTTACAAGCTGGCTGTAGCAATCACACATGATTAACTACAGCCCCCATCCCTCATTAGCAGCTAATAGTGTGTCATGAGAAAAGTGGGATAGTTTCTCAAAGAAACAAAAAGTTCTTTTCCAATTCAGAGTTCTGAATTAGAAGCAAATAGTTAAACACAAATGATTAGCTTGAAAAAAATGGTGGTTAGTTTTAATTAGAAAAAAAGTTTTCTTCTGACTCTGGCGAGAGGGGGGGGGTCCGAATTGAAAGCAAAAAGGTGAATACAAATGGCATGTCAGAATTGAAAGGTCCTTGGTTCATGCCTTTAGAGGACATGTGACCCATGCCTGAGATCTGTCACTGGGTTCCAACCATTTCCTTTGTCTTAAACCTCCTATAAACAGACCCATTTTGTGAATCCATCAGTTGTTAAAGCTGGTCAAGAATTTCATGTTGCTAGTAACTGAAGCTGGTGCCAATGATCGTGTCCTTTTCCAGACATTCAAGAGAAACTGGAACTTCTGTTTATTGAACAAGACCTATTCCTCTTTCTTGATGCAGACCTGAGCTAAATTTGACCATGGCAGATAGTAATCGGAGAATTAAAACTATAGTAATAAATCAACCCTGATTCATTTTAATTCTTCATGCAGAAGAGTGCAAAATCATGAGATCATTATTGACAATGAACCCAAACACAACATACATGCACATTAAGAACAATCACATTTTTCATAAAAACGATTTAAGTGAATGGAAGACCTTTGGAAAAAAAAAAAAAAATTTTTTTCTTTCAAAGATCTTATAAACTGGCAGTAGCCCTAGGATAATGACCATAAATTAGCAACATCATACAAAAAGTGATAAGGCAAGGAACTGACTGAGGAAGGGGGACAGCCATTAAGTAAGACCCATGCTTTTATTGCCATCTGAATTGTGCATTTTTTATTCTTTGTTTGTTTTCGCTGTAGCACATCTTCGCTTTTGACTGAAACTACTTTGTAATTTGGAATATGAAAAGTTAATAGATACTCTTCTTGGACTACATTAGGACAGGTTAGTTGATATATATATATATATATATATATATATATATCTATATATATTAGCTAATTATACAGCAGTGGAGAATGTTGTACTAGACAATGAATCTCCATCTGTTAAGGCATGAAAAGTCCCAGATCTGCTGTCATGTGAACGTGTGGATTAATGAAGAGATCTTGATACCTGCAGTGAATTGGGAGTGATCAGGTAAGATAATAGAAAACAAACTAATTCAAGTGAGGAGCTTGAATGTAAGATTGAGGCTGTATATACTAAGAACATTATAAAGAGAGGTATTGGGTCAATTCTATAAGAAATTTTGCCATCTGAGCATAGATATAACAAATGAAGTAGTAAGTAGAAAATATTATTGGTCCAGCAAGTCGCATGATATGACTAGGTCTGACTTATCAGACAAGAAGTGGTGAGAGTGAAAATGCTCCCCTAGTGGAGATTGATGTGCCTGCTTCTCCTCTTACCAAAATCGATTTAGACATCTCAAGTGAGTACAGCAGAATGCCTCCATGAAATGTAGGCAAGTTTTATCTTGCTGACCAATATGGCTGGAAGCTATACTGGACAAGAGTTCGGACCCTGATGCAATTGATACTGACAGAGATTTAATGTCCAAACTCCAGGCACCCCGACAATTAATGTTATACAATGAAACAGAACATAAATAAGGAATTTGGATAGCCTAAACAACTTCCATCACCATTTCCCCATATCATCCCTTGGGTAATACAATGGTCAAATGATTTCTCTGGTTCTTAGTTGATATATTGTCCAAGCTACTCAAAGGGGATAACAATTAAACAACCAGATTCATGCCTTCCTGGAGGTGGTTTGGTGCTCTCCATAGACAACCTTTTAAAGCCATACAGAAAATAAAAGGGTGCAGACCTCTGCTTCATTGTATACAGCAGCAATATAAGACCTTTATCTGGGTGAGGAGGATTCCTTGGCTCAAAAGAAAAGGAGTAGAAGGAATGAGAAGAAACAACTAAGTGCAAAACTAGAAGTGGGGGATCAAATATACTATAGGGTTCATGTTTCAGCTTGGCAAATTAGATCAGAAATAGAGAACTTGTACAGGACCTTTTTTTTTTCTCCTGTAATATGGGACAGCTGATAGGAAAAACTGAGCGAATCCATGCTAAGATCTAAGGTTAGCTAGATTAGGAGTTTGGGAAGTCGAGAGAAAGCAGTCCAGAGGGTATCACTGGTGGAGCTCCTGTCTGAGCCCTCATTCAAACGTGTAATTAGCACCACCAAGTCAGATGGGTGAGGGAGCACCCCTACTAAATTCCACTTGCAGAACTGTGGGTTTGAAATAGATAGAACTGAGGTGAAGTGAGCATCTGCCATGGGTGGGAAGAGCACATACACACTTTAAATGACAAAAGGTAATTCAGCAGATTCAGGGGTTAGTATCAGTGATGAAAGTTAAAGTAGGGGTTGTAAGGGTAACTCTTGATAGATTAATGGGAGGATGGGCCAGTTTAGTTTAACTATCCCTAATGCATGAACAGTCAGGCAACTGTCCTCTGGCAGGAATGATTGCACTTCAGTGCAATTCTCAGGAAGTCTACCAAAGTAGCAATGACTTGGTTAAAGTTGATGATCATATTCATGATTAACTTGAAAGGCTATGTGATATAGTGGTGAGTAACATGGAGAAGAAATTAGTCAGGACAGACTCAGTCATGGAAATGGTAGCACAAAGTCACCTAGGACTAAAGGGAATACCAAACTTGTTATTATCAAGGTGAATCCCTGATCTAGAAGAGGAATTGGAGAGCAGACTGACACAAGTCCCCATGTTGGTCCGTGGAACCTAGAAGAATGAACACCATGGTGAGAAGAGGTGAATATCAAGACTATGATATCTACCCTGGGGAGTAGCTGGTTCTGTGGAGATCTTTTCCAAACCTTGGATTCTTGTCGAGGATGGCTCTGTATTAGTGATGTACCAGATGTGGGTTTTTAATATCTGGCTTAACAATATTTATCATGATACTGACATAATTTTTAATGTAAAATTCTTGAATAAATTTTCTATATTGAAGATATAAAACTATAGATTAAGTCTACATTAGAATATTATAAATATTTATAATCCAATATAATTTTTAATATTTCTATTTATAATATAATAGAAATAATATAATATATAAATCTAATCAACAATAACAAGTGCAACTATAAACAAATCTATAAATAATGAGATTATAACTACAAAGATTTCAGAATTATGAATGATATGCTCTGTGTACTCAACTGTTTTAGCTTGTAATGCCCTATTTACTATGTGTGCCAGTCTCATGGTGAGAAGACTGGAATAATTCCCAGTGTTCTCTCTAGAACTCACCACCAAACTGTGTCTGCTGTGAACCTGCCTCCAGCCTCAGTAACATCATTACAGTGCTGTGGTGCTTGCTTGATTTAAATTATTTAATTATCTACTTGTGTGTCATGACATTCTTGTTAATCTTAGAAGTATGAAGGTCTCTGGTAGAAAACTATTGAGAGAGAAGGCTTAAATTATTTATTCATTAGGACTGTTGAGTCCGTGATACCAGTTTGTTTGTTTTGTTTTGTTTTGTTTTGTTTTTTTTCTTATTCAAACTATAAAATTCTTCAAAATGTTATATATTCAGTAATTGGGTACCCAATATGCCGGATGACAATTTTCATTCAAATTGGTTCTGCAGTTCTAAAAGTTCAATATTTTTTGCATGCTGACATGGTATTTACATATGAAATGTAAATAAGCTATCAGATCAACGATAACTTGCTATTATTCAGTTCCCAGGGTTTTGTCAACATTATAGCCAAATTTCAACAAAAAATCAGTTGAGATTTGATTTTCAGAATTGAAAGCAAAAAGGTAAACTCCAAAAGCATGTCAGAATTGAATGGTCTTTAGTATGTGTCACCCATGACTGACATTTGTTGCTGGGTTCCAACTATTCCCTTCGTCTTGTACCTCCATATAAGCCAGCCCATTTTGTGAATCGGTCAGTCATTAAAATCTATCAAGAGAGTTTCATTTTGCTAATGATGATTGAAGCTGTTGCCAGCAATTCCATCTTTTTTTCATACAGAGAATGTTGAAAAGAAAAGGGAAGATAGTATACTTTTCTTAATACATGACACATTGTTCTCTCCCTTTAAAGACAGCAAATTGTTATGAGAGAAATTGAACTATAGAAGTAAGCCAACCCTGATTAATTTTCTTTACTTCTATGCTGAAGTATTGTGACTTACACACGCCACGTCATGGGATCAACAGTAGTAGAATTGACCAAGTAATGCTCCACAACACAACAAATGTATTTCTGTTTTCATCTACAGACGTAGGTGTTGAGGGACAGTTGTCACATATGTCACTTATGTCCAATAGATTATAGATTTTTGTTTCATTATCCTTATCTGTTATGGAGGGAAAACTCATTGATTTTAGCCATAAAATTTGTTAGCTGTTGTCATGTATCAATTTCTTTTTCTAATTCTGAAGTTGATACTTGACAATTATATTGCTTTCAAAAATGATTGCATATATGGATATACACATGGCATTTTATATACATGGATTATAGAAGTTTGCATTGCAGTGAGCTTGAAGAATAGTGCTCTGACCACAAACATTTCTTTTTTGTTCTTTTTATTACATTTTAATTTTGGCATTTTTACTGTGTCATCAGAATATGAAATTCTATTTAACTGCTACAAAAAGTAAAGCTGAAGAAACCAAAAAACAAAGGTATGTGACTAGACAATTCAGTGCCAACTGTGAACATTCTATTGCTTCTTCAGGCTGCAAGAGTTTTATAATTACATTGTGTAGGAAGTCCCCCAAGTTACAAATGAGTTCCATTCCTCATGAATTAGGTCTGTATGTAAGTCTGAATCGTTGTCTGGTGCATATCTAGTATCAGTTAGTCAAATGTTTATTACAGTCTGAATCCAACATATAGTTGAGGAAGTATAACTTTATCCACTTGTAGATTTTTATGCGTATGTATTTGCTTGTAAATCATGAAGCATAGCATTCTTCCCTCTGTTGGAAAGCGGGCAATTCATTCTATTGTATTTTTTTAAAAAACTGCATTTGTTTAAGCTGCAATAGTTTTTTTTTCTGTATTTCTTAACCCTTTATTAAGTAATATTACTTTCAAGTACCACACATGAGGTTGGTTAATGCAAAACCTGCATGTACTGGTGGTACTTGTAAGTTCAATATTTTATTTATAAATGAATTTAGTGTTTATGTGAATGTTTCTTTATCATTCAATGTTACTTGTCTTTATATAGACTTCACATATTTGAAAAAATATTACAATTGATTTCAAAATTTGAAAATAAGTACCTAAAGGTTCAAGATTATCTAGCTATAAATTCCCTAGGACTTAGAAATTAAACATTTACTTTGTTTTTGATTTCAGGTCAAGCTCCAAATCCTAGTCTTCCTGTTGCCAATGAAAATTTGAATGAATACCCGGCTCAAGCTCCTATTGTTTCCAATGTAAAACCCATCTTGGATGATAACTCAGCTCAAGTTCAAAGCAATCCTGTTTCTGATGTAAAGCCTACCTTGAATGATAATCCTGCTCTGGCTCAAAACTATCCTGAACCTTCTGTTCCCAAGACAAGAACTCCCTTCTATAGTAATATAACTCAAGCTCAAAACGATCCTGTTGCCAAACAGAGAATTGCCTTGAATGTTGCTCCCCCTGCCAACACTACCACTGTCGCTCCCCCTGCCAACACGACCACTGTTGCTCCCCCTGCCAACACGACCACTGTTGCTCCCCCTGCCAACACGACCACTGTTGCTCCCCCTGCCAACACGACCACTGTTGCTCCCCCTGCCAACACGACCACTGTTGCTCCCCCTGCCAACACGACCACTGTCGCTCCCCCTGCCAACACGACCACTGTCGCTCCCCCTGCCAACACGACCACTGTCGCTCCCCCTGCCAACACGACCACTGTCGCCCCCCCTGCCAACACGACCACTGTCGCCCCCCCTGCCAACACGACCACTGTCGCCCCCCCTGCCAACACGACCACTGTCGCCCCCCCTGCCAACACGACCACTGTCGCCCCCCCTGCCAACACGACCACTGTCGCCCCCCCTGCCAACACGACCACTGTTGCCCCTGTGACCACAACTCAAATCCCTATCACTACAACTAAAGCCCCCGATGGCCCGAAATTCAAAGTTGGAATTTTCTTTGCTGGTATGGCTGTTGGTGTTGGGTTGGCTGTTATTGTTGTCATTTTGTATCAATGCTACCAAGCCCGACGATCTGGAACAATTCCCTACAGGAACATCTAAGTATTGTGTGTGTGTGTGTGTGTGACTAGATACTGCAGTCTGTTGTTCAATTTCAAGTTTAAAGTCATGCGCACAAAAATGAAAGAAATAGTGAGAAATATTTTGTATAAAAAGAAATATGTAAGCACAAATATCTTGTAAGTTTGTGTTTATGTGCAAATGTTTTTAAAGTGATTGAATTTTTCAAACCTGAATTTAACCTAATTGTTTAAGTTAAATTTTGAGTGACTGGCCTCTTGAATGAGATAAATTACACAGCATTCTTTTCTAGAATCCCCCCCCCCCAAAAAAAAGTATTAAGAATTCAGATTTCTGTTTCTTGTCTATAATTTTCAAGATTTTTTTTTCCATAGCTCTCTAACTTACTAAAATTTAGTAATCAGAATTGAAACACTTTCATTCTAAACTTCTAAAGTATCTTTTGGAACCTGGAAAACTGCTTATCACATATTTTTCTAATCTTTACACTTTATCAAACAATTTATAGCAAATATGAAAATGATAATTGAAAGATGGTTTAAAGACTGACATTAATACTTTTTTATATACTTATATTATTATAAATATACTTGTGAACTAGGATATCTCACTTTTTTGTAGTCTTTAAAAACTATTTTTTTCTATGAAAAATCTTTGTTATAGCTTTTTATTAAAATTTTGAGTAATTGAGGATTCAAAAGAGTCATGATTTTGAGTTAATAGGAATAGTTTGTTTTTCAGTTTTTTGTTTTAAAATATTCTAACTTTCAAGAACTTCATAAAACAAAAATATCCCATCCTTCTTCTTCACCTCTTCTAATACAAATGAGATTTTTCTTTCATCATTGCCAAATTTCAGTGGTTTAAACCTTTCAAGTGTCTTTGACTGACCAAATAAATTTTGACTCTTTAATTGGAGCCTTTACTCACAAGATATTTCTAAAGCATACTTATTTCAAACCTACTAATAAAATTACTTTAACAACTGCAAACACATTTGAATAACTGAATAAAATATTTCACAATTTTCAAGTTTTTGTTACGTTATTTCCATTCTTATAAAATTAAGTGCTTGGACAAGGAAGGAAATTATGTTGAAAAATGAATATTATTTGTGTAAGAAAAAAAATCTATAATTGGACTATGGACTCGTTGCTGTATCTATAATATTTCCAGCTGGCTGACTTTCTTTAAGAATCAGGCTTTTTAGAAGGTGGGGGGGGGGCTCCTCCCTCAAAATCCTTACAGGAATTTTAAATTCAAGAATCTTATTTTTTCTTTCTGAAAATAGGAAACATTAGATTTTTGTAGCAGTCCAAGTTCTATAATTGATGAAATTGTTTTTGTTATTGTTGACATAATTATGATTTATTCCTCGAAAAAAAAATTTTTTGAAATCGAACATAATTTTGTAAATTTCATGTTTTTGAAATCAAATCATTTTTCAGTTGAAATGTTTTGTCCATACTTATGTAGACAAAACATTTGCAGTCGGAAAAATTCCAATCTTTTCAAAAACCTCTAGATTTAAAAGAAAAAATCACTTGCTCATCAGATTTCAATGAAACTTTTAGTACTTATTGGTGGGGTAGATGAAATCAATATTTACAAGGAAATTGTGCCCATTCCGATACAAGCATGAAATTTGGTGAGTTCTCCATGGTTGTGATAAAATCTGCTTAATAGCCACTTGAAATTCTAAAATAGCCGATATTTTTCACTGTTTAATTTTTTTCATAAAAATGTGTGTAATAGGTTGATTTGAATGATTTTGGCATTGGTTCCTGTTTTTAAGTCTTTTGGATTTCACTGATCTTATTTAATAATAGACTAATTTATCAGTCAGCCATGTTGATATTTACCTAACATATATGCTGATACTTATATATCTGATGTCTGATTTGCACTGATATGAAAACTTCTTTTTACAGAACACCAGAAAAGGATTTTGGGGGTAATTAAGAAATAGTGTCATCTTGTAGTTCGTCCAGAAGAGTAGCATCTATCTGCAGCAAGTGTGTCCATTTGGACTATGCAATTAGTTTTTTTTTTGTTTTTTTTAATCCAGATTTAGATTCTTGGGACCTATTTTGGGTTGTGTTTTTTTGGGGTTTTTTTTTTTTCATTTCATTTTAAAATTGATGAAATCCAAGTTTTTCCATTGTAAACATTATTTCTACTTTGAGTTTGAGAACAAGTATCTGGAACTCTGGCTGGTTGTATGTTTTTAAGTTTTTGCTTGTTTAGAACCATTTTGTGCATTGGATTTGATTTAAACAGCTTGGCAAAAGTAAAGGTCTTGAGCTTATTCCTGTTTCATTTGGTGTGTAGGTAGAATACATCTGTTGACCTCATTCAAGTGCATATGTGAGCAGTAACTGCTCGAACATTCACTTAATGAATGATAAAATATTATTGGCCACATTTTTTTTTTTAATTCATTTTCTATCTTATACTTCAGGGCTTTTTTCAGTAAAAAAAAAAAATCTTTTTGAGTTTTTAAAATTGTTTTGAAATTTTTTAATAATTTGATTAATTTTGAAAATTTGTTTTATTCTTTCACTTTGCCTAACTGGGACTCTAATGCAACACGATTAATCAAATGTAATCAGTGAAGAAAAGAATAAGGGGCTGACGTGTGTGTGTTTTTGGGGGTTTTTTTTTTTTTTTTACCTGTAGAAGCATTTTGGTAAGTATGGAAGGCCAAAGAGGTCAACTTAAAGACTGGTCTGCTTTGACATTTGAACTACTAACAACTAAAGTGAACTCATGAATTTTCAGTTTTGAGAAGATTATTTTTTTATGGCTTTAGGAGTAGCTGCGCTGGCCTACCTTGGAGTATTATGAGTATAATTTTATGGTATCTGTAAAATATAATTTGCTTTCCTGTTTGGTTATATTTGATATTTTTTCCCTGCATTTAATCCAATAAATGTGTACCATCCCCTTTCAAAATGAGCCCTGACATTATACTACACAAACATAGTCTTCAGACAGAATTTCAATTTTATCTTATTAAATCTTCAGCTATTTAAATACTTCATGTATGGTGTACTAGATAAGCAGAAAATGATTTTAAAATTATCAGAATAAACTTTGCCTTGAATAATCACATGGACAATCACAGGTCCAAAGGCTAATCTGTATTAATGAAACTTACAATCTAACAGGAAAATGGGTTCTTGAGTTCTAAAATATACTAACAAATTACTCATAAGGTAACAGACGGAAGGAAAAAAAAACACCTTTTCATAATAGTTCAATATCATAGTTTTTACCCCAGGTGAACTGATACGAGAGTTATTTTGTACATTCTGAACAAAGGTGAATAGATTATTATTTTCTCAATTTTTCTTAATTGATTTTTAAAAAAATGTAATTTTTGTTGTTAGATTACTAATTGAAACTTTGAACTTTTTCATCAGATGGATGTGTTATCAAAGTGTAGGCAACATTGTTCTGGAATAAATGGGAACATTTAATAACAAATAGAATAGATTACGATGAGGGTGCATTGCATTAGTAGTATTGCAGTTGTTGTCATCATCATCATCATCATCATCATCAGTCTCTTAACGTCAGTTGTTGGACATAGACATTCCCCAGATTGGCCAAACTTCTCTATCATGGGCGTCGTGGCAACAGTACTTTCTGAATTTGTCAAACTCTTCTCTCCATGTAGTACTCTGCCAGTCTTGGTTGCACAAGTGATCTCTGGAGATACATGTTGTGAGTCCTGATGTCCATCGGTTGTCTGCCATTCTTGTGACATGGCCATTCCATTGCCTTTTGAGTTTTTTTAATGGATTCTCTGATGTCTGGGACTCTCCTGGATGTATTATGCTGTCTTGTGGTCTCTCCATGTGAGTTTTAGCATCTATTTATTCACTCTCCCACCAGAGCAAAATGTGACAAAAGGTCAGGGGTTTAAGTGGGGAAAATAGGAGCAACCCATCAAAAATAGCTCCAGCTGATTCGACTTCGGTTGCTAAGCAACCCTGGTTACTAAAGCAACTGCAGTCACGAAAGCGTCAGGATGAGCCCGACCTGTCCCTTTAAGTGCAATGGAACTATGCTGTTCCAGGGCAACGGATCCCCTGCAGCTGGGCCAAGTAATAGTGGGAGTGCCCAAGGACGAATCCAATGCGCACCCTCAGTATAACCTCATTGGCTGTTGCATTGCACTGGTGCACACAATCTATAGCCCATTCGCTAGAGAAGTATCAGTACCGGCGCCTCAGTCTCTATTGTGGAACAGATACTATACTGTGATCCATGCCAAAAAGGCCAGAAAAAATGGTAGGTCAGCATAATTCTTTCATATGCATGTTGCATGAATCTCAGTTTGTGGGTCTGTCTCTTGGTTAGGTTCCATGTTTCAGCTTCATCAGTGACAATTGAGAGGATGCATTGGTTGTATACCATTCGTTTTTGGACCAATGGGATTGTCTTGTTTTTGAAAGCTGAGCTTGCTCTACCGAAAGCTAGCCATCCTAGAGTTATTCTTCATTTTCTTTCTTCTTCTTTTGAGGGTCTCATGGAGATTTGTTGTCTCAAATAGATGTAGTGGTCTACTTTCTCCAGTCTGTGTCCTCGATCTTGATCTTTGTCTTCTTATTTCCGTCATGATTGTTGCCCATGATTTTCGTCTTACTGAAGTTCACGTTTAGGCCAACTTTCTTGCTTCCTTTGTTTAGTTCATCTACCATTAGTTGGAGGTCGTGTAGGTTATGCAAATCTGGTTGTTCAGATATTTTCTGTCTATTTTGATTCCTTTATTCTCCCAGTCTAGTCTTGTGGAGATCATTTCGAGGCAGGCTGTGAAGAGTTTGGGTGAGCTGGTATCACCTTATCTTACCCCTTTTTGGAGTCGAAAGAGTTTTTATGTAGCCTGATAAAGGACCTGCTGTGACTGTATATATGTTACAGCACTCAGACGTATACTGGATCTATACTTTGTAGAGTAATGGCCTCCATGACCTTGGGGATTTCCACGGTCAAAGGCCTTTTTGAAGTCAATGAATGCTACAGTGAGTGGTAGTTTATATTCTGTTGCTTTTTCTTCCAGCTGATTTATTGAATGCAGGTGGTCTATGGTCGAGTAGCATCTTCTAAAGCCGTAGTTGGTTTTAATCTATTGTTTTGGTGATTTCTGTTAAAAGTTTCTATATGCAGTTGAGTAGGCTTATAGGCCTGTAGTTGTTGAGGTCTTTCGGGTTTCTTTTTTATGTATAAGTATTATGATTGCAGTGTTCCAATCATCTGGAATTTTACTTTGTTTTAGGTAGTTAAGTGAAAGGATATACACGTGTAAAAAAAATAAAAAAAATGATGGTTGGACGCAGTTGTAACCTATTTGGCATGTTTTGCTGAATCTTGTTTCTTATATTTCTCCATTTATTTAGGTACATCTAAATGGATAAAGTAAAACTTATTGCCAACTCTGAAAATGTCCTTTTCACACCATCTCACAACAATTGAAAAAATATCAGTTTGCATGCACTGCGAATACTCATCAATTGCTTTTTGTGATGACTGCCGAGTTTAAAATTGTTAGGGTCAGCGGATCTCAAGACATGTTATAGAAATTAAGTAAAGATTGCATATCTTTCTTCATAATTTCGATGAATTATTTCCCTTTGACTTTCCCTCTCTAGAATACATATATTTGGCGAATTTCAACTTCGTACGTTGTCCAGTTGTCAGGCATTCGTAGTGTATGTTCACATGCAGACATTCCTTCAATTGTTGTGAGATGACAAAAATGGCAAGTCGCTTTCAACATGCACCTTTGTAATGGGCACTGCTCTAGTAATAGTAATTACTATATTTTTGTATGTATAAAAATACTGAATAAAACTGCTCATCCCTGTACATTTGACAAATTTATCACTGAGTAAAACATACTCCATGTGAACCAATGTGAAATTGTTTATGTTCACAGACGTTAAAAAGCTTTACCATGTTCAGCCCAAAAACATCTCTTGTGTTTTACATGAAACTAATATGTATATCAATCCATAAGGCAGTCAGTCTACATTCATCTGTTACTGAAGGTTGTTTCAGTAGTGGACGCAAGTCTCTTCATATCAGCTGTTTTTTTTTTTTTTTGCAAGATTTCTTATTGCCTTCAGTCTCGCAGTTAAATCTTTTGAGCTCCAACGTAGCTTCTGGTTTTTATAACACACAAAACAGACAAATCGATCATTCACCAACTCTCGATCATAGTCTATAAATGATGGAATCTATGGACAGATTTGATGATCTCTATACTAAAGTCATGTAGTAAGCTCTGTCAGTGGCGTTCTGAGGGATGGTGTTACCGGGTTGGTAAATCAGCGTATCATCCCACACTTCTGCACTTCCAATGTTGTCAATCTAGCGTCTTGTGTGCTAAATATAGCGCGTTTCATGTTTTGACAGCACGAAAATTCAACATTTAGCCCCATCCTGAGTACATTTTGCCCGTGATATTAGCCATTTTAAGCTATTTCCCGGTTATTTGAAGACCATTATAGCCATTTTCAGCTGGATGACTAGCAGTGATTTTATTGCGTTTTCGTGGTCGAAAAAGCGGATATCTGGAATGTTGGTGATATTTTTGTTTTACGGGTATACATACCTCGAAAGATACAACAAAATTTCCTTTTTGCATAACATCTGAGTTAGGAACCCAGAGAAATTTCTTCCCTGTGGTTTAAAAATCATGCTTCCAGTAAGAGCTGGAGATTTTTCTTCCAAATACATGACTGAAAAAAAACACACTGGTATATTAATCCCTAAATCTCAAAACTATTACTCCAGGAGCCCTAATCATTTTTGCTTTTCATAGCACTACGTAAATTGTTTCACTAAAACAAAATATGTTGAAAGCCAGGAGTATTGAAAGTTAAAATCTTACTTATTTTGACAAGTTTCCTGCATACCTCTAAAGAGCGTACTAAGGCATGATTATGGGGATCGGGTTCAGAGAGTGTGCCAAACTGCCAAGTTGTGTGTGTGACTTGAGGGCTATTCTCTAGCGCTGGTAGACACTTGACGGACAGACCATCAAAGACGGAGAACGCAGAGTTTCATCCATACGTGTTTCCCGAAGTAAAGAGACTTAGGAGAGATCGTCGTGACTATTGGGGAAAAAAAAAAGCATTGCAATTTCATTCATGAGAGTGATAGGTGTATACGCGTTTGGAGCGCGTGGTGAGGACACGATCGAGTAGATGTGTAATTGTGTGTATGTGAGATGCCTCAATATCGGTGAAGGGAAATGGGCAAAGTTAGCACAGATATAGGCCACGGCGGGAAAATGGTCAAGATAGGATCGGCTGGGAGGTCGGCGAAATGATCTTCGGAAGGAGGAAAGAGAGGGAACGAATAGTCGACAAGTGCCGGGGCCAAAAGCGTAACCAGCTAGGAATGCCGGTGCCCATGAGCGCTTGACCATGTGCGTCCAGGGTTTTTATAGGGGTCTTCGTAAGAAGTGATGTTCTTGATATCTAGCTAAAAGAAGGATTTCGTATTTAATTCCCTTGTAAAAGTATAGGGAGTGCTACATAACTATTAAAATACAACCAACTTTAGTTTCTTATTCATCAATTGAACATAATTCTAATGGAATCAAATTAAAATTCATGCAGAAATCGATTAAAACACAATCATATTAACGTTTGAAATTGAAAACGGAAGTTGATGTAATGTTTCGTTGGCGCGAGAAGATCAAATTCTACGCTTAGATCTTGAACTAAATGTCATAAAAGGCTGGACCACAAAACAATGTTAGTGTCAAGAACTCACCAGGGCTTTGGTTGGCTACAATTTTGACCTTTTCATAAATGAAAATTACTGTGTAAAAGTTTTCAAGAATCCACAGAAAAAAAAAAACAAAACAAAACTTGAATTCAAGGTCTGTGAAGGACAAAGCAAACTATTACACGTCACTTCAGGGTTAACAAAGTCAAATGAATTTTGATTAAATTAGTATTAATATTAATTAAAAGATAAAAAAGGTAGGCAGTCATCATGGTGTCACCCTTCTAATGGCGGTCTGCCTTCCGTCGGTACGCCAGTGAGCTCTCTATGTGTGTGGTACTGATATTCCAAGTGTAGGGGGGGGGCAATCGCCAACCGTCTTTGTTCTTTTGGGTAAAAAAATGCTCTTATGCTTCTTTCATTAGGATCACTAGGTCTGTACAGTAAACTAAAATATATATCCATCTGAAAAACGATCTAATTCAGTGGCTTGTGAGTGAGTCCAAATGCACCAAGAATATCATCTAAAAGTGGCTAAAAACACCTTTGCCCGCGAATGATCCAGTGCTATCGGGAATGTAGTCTTTTCAAAGTGTAAAATAAATGTCTGTAATCAAGATACTTAGCTTGTAATTGAGCCATTGCGTTGTTATATACACCTGTCGTTTGTCAAAGAGATTTCGCCTGGCTGTCCTGTTATCTCTTGGCAATAAATAGGGGGGGGGGGTATTCTCTCAGAACTTTGGGTCTTTTCGGGAATTGTCGCCATTTATGATAAAAGGGTAAAATTTCTTGGAAAAATGTTCAGCTTTCGGCGAATTCACTGTTGCGTTTTGTTTCCAAATTTAATTATTGTCTTTTCAGGTAAATAGACAATTGAGAGAAAAGGAGAATGAGAGAAAAAGGACGGGAGTGTGTGTATGTATAAATATATTTGATTTAGCTGTATTTTTATAATAAAAAAATATTTCATTTTAATATATATATATAATTGGGATCGCTACATGAGGGAATGAACATCTATCTAGACACAACGTCCAAATCTTTTTTTTATTTTTTTACATGTCCTTGCAATATTTCAGCGTCGCTTTAGACGGTAAAAGGTGCACAGGAGTTCAAAGACAAATCAAATATTGTTACTGTACAACGCAGCTACAGAAATGGACAAACAGAAGTTTAACTATCTGGAGCAGGATAAATGCTTGTAGCACCCAGAAAGATTAAAACAAAACAAAAAAACAACAACAAAAAACAAAAAAAAGCACGGTTAGAAGTAATGGAATAGGAACCAAGGAATAACAATATCCACGAATAAAAATGATCATAATGCAGATGCCTTCTGTCAGCCAGAGTGACGCAACAAATTTGATTCTATAGTGACGTAAATAAAGAAGCTGAATTAAAGAATAATGAAGAATATAAAAAGTAATAGAGGATTTTTTTTGTTTGTTGTCAACAGAGCGCTATTCTAAAACACACTGCAATGTAAGTCACTATTGTCCACGATAAAATGCCGCTTGGAACCATGTATGAAACATAAATCATTTTTGACGGCACTAGTAAATATAAAATAAAATATTTATCATTCGATTAGAGTACATGCAGTGAAATAGTGATATGTACTCCGTGCGCTCGTTTCCCACGAGAAAGACGGAGAGGTAGAAAAGTCTATGGTAGTGAGCAGGGATACAGGTCGAACTAGATTAGAATGTGGGTCAGGTTACGCCCCTACGCGGGAGTGGTTCAGGTTTCAACGAAGATTTTTGATGACCGTGATACAAAGCTCACCAGAGAAGTTGAGGAAGGGGCAGTATGCGTTCGACCAACCAATATTTTAAAAGTCTGAAATCGTTCAAAACTTTTGGGAAGTTAAGGGGATTCCAGCAGTAGGAGGGTCAACATCTCTGCTGTCCACAGCTCGCCAGAGAGGACGCGGGGAAGAATAGAGATGAAGAAAGAGAATGCGTCAGTTTTTTCAGAGTAATTAAAAATGGACTTTGAAACAAATCCAAGGGAATTCAACAAAACATAATTTGATACCCTGATCTGTGAACATAAATCTTTCCAACAGACTGGATTTTGTTATCTTTCTCTGAAACAACATTGGAAAACTTTTTCCTGAATGGATCAAGCGTTTCTTTCCTTCCAAAGATACCTTCCAGATTCGATCATCCCCCTTGGAACGAGACATCACGGAGAAAAAATGTCTCATAGACATGTGCAACCAGTCGCGAAGAATTCTATTATTGAATAGATAACTTCTCACTTAAGTTGGCTTGTAGCCACATTGAGCTGCGATGAATTGGTAAATACTTGTCTCGCTCTCTCGTTATACTTCAGTAGTTAGTACTGTTGAGAGTTTCGCTGCTTAAAGTAATGATTATTTATTTACATTACCACTTTATTGTAGGTAAGTAGTTGGGGAATAGTATTGAGAAGTTGGTGTAGTAGTAATCTCAGGGACCAGTGAGAGGAAGATTCCATTGTTATCACAGATAATTGTCTCGGCTCATATTTATTTGTATGAAGATAAAAGTGCTGCATATGGCTGAAAGGGGGTCTTCCGCTTATTATCCTAATCTTAACAAGGCTAATTCGTGACCCATTCACGCTTACAATATCCCTTTCACCATAACACAACTTCCGTTTTCCATACTTTCCATTCATCACGATGTCTCATTAGTCGCAAGGGGTATACTACTGCTCATAACGAATAACATATTTACAATGAATGTCATATACAATTAATGTGATAAGGGGAGAGAAACAAAATGAATGTTCGTTCAAAGGAGAGAACGACCGCTGTTTCTTTGGATGGTGTTGAACCATTTCACTACATCCGAAGAAATTTCTATGAGTGTGTGTGCATGCAGCACAGTTACACGACAACTGGCCGTTGTATGAAGTAGATATATACCAAATACATTAGGTAGCATACGGGGCAGTGCAGGGTGGTAATTTGTTTTGAACTGCGTTTTTTGAGAAGTATGATAAAAGTAAATAAAAAATGAATAGTTATAGATATTCCTTCATAGTTTCTATAAATCATCTCCCTTGACTTTCGTTCTTTAGAATAAATTTTGCGTCAATCACTACCGACGTCTTGAAAATTCAATTCAATTTGGCCGGCTGCTTCACATCATAAAGTCCAACGCCTTCAAAACATGCACCTTTGGAACTGGCCCTGCACTGGTATTAGTTATTACAAAGATCCGGGAAAAATATGATGTATACAAAAGTATTCAATAAAGCCATTTACCGGAGTACATTTGACGAATTTATTTCGCCAAATTTGAATTTCTTAGCTTCTACGAGATGTACGAGATACAGAACAGCCAAAACTAGATAAAACGCTCTGATTTGATTTTTTTTACTGATTTTCTGTCTGTCCACACAATATCACGAAAAGTTTCCTTTCCATGGAATGTTGTGAAAGGGTGAGCAGTAAATTACAAAAGAGGGCAGGGAATTTCAGAGCAAATCCATATACACTCATCTCTCCTATGACTTAGTTGTTGGCAACCACAAAATATCCAAAAGTTCTCTGCCAGTCTACACGAAATTTGAGAGGCGATCTATGCATGATTTCCCCTTTATTTTCCCCAAACAATATATCTTTGAAATCTCTGTCTGTACACACGATATCTCCAAAAGTTCTCAACGAATTTCAATGAAATCGTATGGAGCAAATCCATCAATGATCATCCCCTACGCCCTAGCTGAGTGTCGGCAATCACAAAATATCTCCTGAAGTTCATTGTCGACACGATATCTCTAGAGGTTGACAACGAATTTCAATGATATGTTGTGGAAGGGTAAACGAAAAGAATCAAAAGGTTTTGGAGTGGATCCATTTACGATTAACCCCCTTCGCCTTGACTGAGTGTCGGCAACCACAAAATATCCGTAAGAGTTCTCTGTCTGTTCATTTGATATCTCCAAAAGTTCCCCACGGATTTTACTGAAACAGATCAGAAGAGAGGATAATAGATTAGGAGAGATATGATTGAATTTGTAGTGCATCCATTCACAATTACTTCCCTTACGCTGTAGCACACCACTTACTATCTTACAAATTTCCTAGTCAGTACAAATGATATCTAGAGGGGATTCTAATGAAGTTCAATGATATTTTGAGGAAAGTTGGGTAAAAAGCTACAAGAGAAATCAAGAGATTACCTTTCTACGTCTTGATTAACTGTTCGCACCACACAATAACTCGAACGTTTCTTTGTCTGTCCATATATTTCCAAGAGTTCTCCATGAATTTCATCGAAACTTTTTGCAAGATTGGGCAGTAGACTATAGAAAAACTGATTGAATTTTAGAGCAGATGAAAGATCCGCTCCAAAATTCAATCAGTTTTTAATTATCACCCTTCATGTAGTAGCTATCAGTCCACACAAGTGTTTCATTTCAAAACAAGGGTTTATGATATTTGATTGAGATAGATAGCTCGGAATTACTTGCTCTGAGGCACATGGTTCCTTTGAGAACTTGACTCGGCATGGAATTTCCTTTCCAACGATGAAGAATATGTCCACATTTGATGAGAAAGAATCATCTCCGACCAGGGCACCAGAGCGAAAATCTACCATTATGAAAAATAATACTGAAATTATTTTGCAACTGATCTGGAACGTTTATCCTAAATATCACTGAAGGTACTTCTGGCCTGTCCAATTGGTTATATTTGTCGACTCAAAGATTCCTACGGGACTCTATTACAGTGCCAGTATAACACCACAACTCCGCACCGTTCAGTCGTTTCCATCTCGCCTTAGACCTCTGAGCCCAGGTTGTGATCCGCTGACGAAGGGTTTAATTGAAAGAAATGTACTGACCCGGGAGCTAGATGAACAGGCCAGTACACACGGAAGTAAATCTGTCAGAACTAGCGTTCAGTTATCGACCGATTATTTCCTGACTAAAATTGATAAAGCTTAATGCTTTTAGTTCACAAAGGAGCAAATTTTGTTGATAGGCTGAGTATTTTGCTCTTAGATGCCCTGCAATGTAATGTTGTTTCGGATGACATACACTGCTGCTGCTATTCCAGTTTTTGATTGTGATGTATCAGTGGCCATCTGAAGAGGATCGCTTCACCCCAACATGGTCATAGTTTTTGCTCTTGTTTGGCTGGCGTTGTTGGGATAGATGAAATATTGGTATTAAGTGATCGGATCATTTCATTTCATCAAATGCCTTTTTGTTTGATGCGAGATTCTCCGGAGGGCTTGGGATATCTCTACGTGACGGAATAACTGAAAGGTGTGACCTTGACTGTCCTGCTGTTGTAGGAACATCAACAGCTCATAGCCGATATGGAGTGGCTCTGAATGTATCCTACGACTAAATCCATCCTAATAAAGTATTAGTGGCAGGGCAGTATAACATTTTCTGAGCCAATAATCGGGGCCCGTTTGAGAACAAAGCAGAATAGTCATTGTGTTAGAATAAAGGGCATGTTCAGAACTTATGGAAAATGGATCCAGACATTCACGAAAATATTTTGTACGTAAATTATTCTTTGTTAGTAAAATTCAAGAAATGAAATAATTCACGAAGAAAAACAATTAAAATATAATCACAATAACGTTTAAACAGGAACAGGTAAGTAATTTTTTGGTTGGTTGGCATCTGAGTCGTTGCTGTATAAAGGGATGAGATGATCACAGAACGGCAGACACGGATCCGGCTACTAAACATCCTTGCCAGAACCAATATTCAACATGGATCAGACTGGCTTATACTAGAAGAAAATTCCTAACAGGAAAACAGTGCCCACCGCATAAAGCAGCCAAGGATAGGCTGGCGTTGTTGCTTGGTTGATGTGTTATCAGAGGATTTCTAGCTTGAGCCTTTGCTTGTGTATCACACCCTAAATCTTAGGAAGGCTAAATCAAAGGCCCCAAAGACTGATTTCGTTCCGACTGTTGAACATTATTCCTTCAAAAATATTTTCCCCCTCAAGATTATCCTTCCGCTTGACAACGCACCCGGCCATCCAATCACTTTCTGACCTTCAGTCCAATGTAAAGGAAGTCATTTTTATGCCTCAACATTACATCAGTATTTCAGCCAGTGGGTCAGGGCACCATAGCTACCTTTAAGGCTTATTATACACACTGGACCATCTCACAAGCAACCAAAGCTACCAAGATAATGGTCTAAATCTAAAGTACTTCTGGAAGATTCATTACATTTATAATGCCATCAGAAACATAGCAAATTCTTGGGATGAAATAAAGAAAATAAAGAAAGGGATGAGTCAGGCTTACCCTGATTGCTTCGCAACATCAGTTGCGGGGACTTGAGCAATCTTTTGTGCTTCTCGCACATTTAAGCGACCTAGTGTCACATTTTGATCTCCAAAGGAAACGAGTAAATACTGAACTTATGGAGCTGGAGCAGCAGATACTAGAACTAGAGGAAGAAGACCATGAAGTAGAAAGCCCAGAACCCAAGAAATAATTGACGATGGAGTTAGCTGAAGACTTTCGTCTCATTGGAACTGGGCTGGTCAATTTAGAGGAGCCCTGCCTAATGCAGAAAGGCTCAACCTCTGCCCAAACCTCCCTTCCAGAAGACCGTTAACTAGAAAGCCCAACAGAATTAAACTCTCATCTTTCAACACAGGCCATCTCTCCCCGCGCATCATCAAAATAATGTCCTCTTACTTGATTGAAAATTACTGTGGTTGTTGTAACTACAATCACCACCTCAGCATATATGAAATGTATGGATACAATGCATTTTATGTACGAGGATAGTAGAGATTTTCATTGCAGTGAGATTATAGTGTTCTGTTAACCACGAACGGATATCTACAATTTATTTACATGCACATATACTTTAAATTCAGCATTTTTATTAAGTCGTTTGAGCATAAATGAAATTTAATTTCATGTCAGTTGCGTCCCTTAGTGCAACATGAAATCTGCACATTGCTGATTATGGATTGTGTGTGTATGTTCATTGGAATGACAATGAAAAACTTGGACGCTTTTCAAAGGTTTTTTCCATTAATTATTTAGTTTTGATTAGGTATATCAACAGATCTTCCACTTGGCCCATTCTACTGATAATCCTGGCGTTGTAAACACGTGCACAAAACATAACCAGCACTCCCAAGAAGTGCTCTTGTACAATGCAAACAGCGCAGAAATGAATTATTGTTTCTTTAGTTTCTTTTTATGTTTGGAAAAGTAAAATACGAAATATTAGCAGTACCACATATCTGATTAGTTTTCTGATCAAGTTATCTGTGTCATAACTATTTACCCCAAGGAATAAAATTCTTTGCCAGCAATATGACTAGAAGAAGCAATTTTAATCCAGGATAGACACTTGCTGACCTCCAACTCACAACCATTTATCCTATCATACTTCTCTTACCAGGTTAACCCAATATAATTTACCACAAAAAAAAAAAAATAAAAAATAATAATAATAATAATAATACAGCTCAGGAAGTTATTTTAAACCATAACTAGCCTTTGGAACGATCCTGTTTGAAAGAATAAACTATATACCAGCTATCTAATTGAATTTCACCTTATCCACTCAACTATAAATTGCTTTAGCTGGCTAGAAGTGACTTCCAGGATCAACCTCACATTGCCAATAACTAGACAAATTTCAGCATCCTAGGAGCAAAATTGTGGCCAACAACTTTGAAAATTGTCTAGAGAGACCAGATATGACATGCTGACCTTGGATGACATCCACTCATAAAACCTCCAAACCAAATCCTTTGGCCGAGAAAGAATTTATCCTGCTTATTCCCATGGGTGCAGATTGTGGTAACAACTGGGAAAATTGGCTTGAAATGACCCCAAATGACATCTGAGATCAATCCTGTATTATGATATTCACCAAGAAAAGTTTTACTCCAATGGCAAACTTCAGTTTCACAGGTGTAAAATATTGCCCGAAACTTGGGAAATTGAGTAGAAATGATCTGTTGAGCTTGAATGAACACTGTCAAACACACCTAGTCAGTTACCTTTGACGCAAGAGGATACACCTATACACTAAATATCAGCATCCTTGGTGCAAATTTGTGGCCCACAACTTCAAAAATCGGATAGAAATGATCTGGTGAACTCAATTTGTTTCATAGATGGAAAAATGTGGCCGAAAACTTGAAAATTGTTTTAAAATAACCAGAAATTACCATGTAACCATGAATGACCTCAGAGGTCGATGTCATAGATTTTGATCTTCACTGTGAGATGTACCCATGATAAATTTCAGCATCCTTGAAGAATTCCGTTCAACAGCTGAAAATGGGCAAGAAATTCATTGTGTCAATAGCATGATAGAAAGTAAAAAGTGTTGACTGGTTGCCAAGATAATAAGAAAAGCAATTCATATTGGGGGGAGGGAGGGAGGGATGTGTTAACTTGGACATGTGGATTTCAAGTAAATTTTATGCTATTTTAAAATTTTACTAAGGTCTTCTCTTGCTGATTGAGACCCTATTTCAAAAATGTAATTGACTAAATTTTGAAAACTGGCTTTGGACAACATTTCGGGTCTTTTTTAGCAAAGAAACAAATTTTCTTCAATAATCAGTTTGTTTACTTTAAAATTAAGGGCAAGGAATCAATATGCTGTAGCCTGTTGGTGGTGATTGACTAATTTGATAAATCAAAAAAAAAACAAAACAAAAAACAAAACATATATACAAGTTTTGTTTTGATTTTTCAGCTAATTTTTTTCCTCCTATCATTTCAAAGGGTTAAGATTATTATTTTTCTTTTAACAGTTCTAAGAAAATTTTTTTTTCAACTTTAAGATGCTTTCACTCAATTAGAGACCCTCTAGAGCCATATGGAAATTTGATAAATTTCAGAAAAAAAGTTTTTCAGGTTTTATGAGGGTGTTCTGTTTACACTAACTATAGTGCTATTATTATTCTAGAAACTAACAAACTTTTGGATGGTTCTATAGGAAGCATCGGAAAATTGAAAGAAAAAAATATTTATTTGAAGAAAAAACAACAAAAACAAAAAAGTTTTGACCCCAGTTTTCTATTCATTCAAGCCAAGAAAAACTATGGGAAGAAATTTTAAAATTTTGATTAATTACATTTTTTAAAAAACATCCGCATGATAAATTGGCAGCTGGTAGTAAGTTACTCAGCAAAAAGTTTGGGAGCCAATGAACAGATGAAACTGTAACTATACAATCAATTGTATAAAGCTTTGAAAAGCATCCACTGAGTTTTTCAATATTTTTACATAAATAATCATGATGTAACTGAAGAGGATGTTTATGTTCATGTAGAAAACAAATAAATTACCATAAATAGAAAATGTTTAATTTGACCGGCATAAGTTTTGAACATATACATTCCCATATAAAAATCATTTGTGTAAACAATATAAACTTAGAGCTAAATACATACAAATTTTATGATTTTTCCATTGAAGAGGGGCAATGTTTTAATTACAAACCGGTCTGAAACAGATGAAAAGTATTCATGACAGCACGCTCATAGATATGAGTTGTTAGTAAGTTGGGGACTCCCATCATCTTGTTGGCTGTACCTCGGGAAAGCATGTGTGTACCCCTGTACACACAAAATTCATTTAGGTTCAAAAATTTCATCCAGCAGATTTTTCCTTTTAGTCTTTTCAACACAAAATTATCAAAAGGAAAAAAATCACAAGACAAAGATTTTTTAAATTACCTTTATTTATACACATTGTTTGTATTTATAGCAAATCATTTTCTTTTTTTTTTTTTCTCAAGTCATTTTTTTTGTTTCCTTTAGGTTCCAACAGACTTTATTAAAAGGAAAAAAAGTTAACTGTTGGCATAGAAGACAGACAGAAAAACAGACAGACAACTAGTGCAAACTTACAACTAAGCCAAGTATCCAATTAAAAAGAAATGGATACAAATAAGATGCAGGGGAAGGAGAAAGCAAATTCTAATTCAGAATAGAGAAAGGGGGAAAGAGAAAAAAGACAAGATTAAAAAGAAATATGGAAGATAAAAAGAATGACACTTGAAAGTAGCAAATCAATAAAACCAAAAGGGGATTATGTAAATAGGTGGGGCTAAAGAGAAAAGTAAAGATTTAGCTGTAATTACAGACAAATACTCTTAAGGCAACAATCATTTTTAAAATGCTATTATGACTTTACAAGCAGAAGCAAACAATTTTGGCTTTGTTGATTTTTTCTCCCCTCTTTAAAAAGAAAGTCTTAGTCTTTTATATGAAGTACTGGGGTGTTTTCTTGGTTTTTCCCCCCCTTCAATCAGTCTCCATTTGATATTTTGCAAACATGCAGGACATTTTCCCTCTTAATTCTTCAAGAAAAATTCATATTTATATCAAAGTTCAATTTATAAAACGTTTTATCTTGGAAAAAAAAAAAAAAAAAAAAAAATCTTACATGCCAACTTGAGAGAAATATTGCTAGCCTACATGGATAGCCATACAATATCTCACTAACAAAACTAAAGATGAAGGGGAGAGGAAAAGTAAAAGGAGAGAAGATAGTGAAAGAGATGTTAATTGAAATGAATATTATCATAAACGATGCAGGTGGGTAAAGAGTTTTTTTTTTCCTTCTATTTTTTTTTGACTTTTTTTTTCTCATTTGCTTTTATTCCCAAACAAAGTGTATTACATTTTATTCATTTTGTTTTCTTTGCTTTTGTACACTGATTTTAGCACAAGGATAAGATAAAAAAAAAAAATCACAATTTCCAATTAAATCCAAATTTCTTGAGCAGAGAGCAGCTGCATGATGATAGGCTAGGATCCAGCTGAAACCCTGATGACAATTTTTTTTAAATAAAATAAAAAGTAAAAAAAGGCAGTTGTGTGTATCAGCCACCAATATGCCTTCACCTAGACAGGAAAAGAAGTGGCAGCTATGTGCATTGCCCAACAGCCATTGCTGGAGAGGAATAATTATTTTCAGATAGCCATATCCCATCTTATCAACAAGATTCAAAGTTCTGAGGAAGATGAAATAAGATAATCATGAAAAAAATTATGTAAAAAAATTTCAACTAAGCCAGTTTTCCTAAAATTCAGAAATAGCTGAATTTTTACTTTTCTTTTAATTTACAATTCTCAACTGGCAACTGTTGAAGAAAAAAATACCTAAATAGAAAATAAAAGTTTTGGAGGTTATTTCCCTATAAATATAGAGATCAACTCCCTTTCATTTTTTTTGAATGAGTACAGAGGAAATAGTGAGCAGATGTAGAATTATCACCTCCTAGCAACCGTCAGGTTAAAGATGGCTCACTTTGCCTCAATATAATATATCCAAGATGAATGAGGAGGAACACGAGTGACAAGAGCTTTTTTTTTTTCTTTTTAACTGGGGGGGGGGGGGATTTAGAATAAAAGTAAAAAGAGCCCTAGGAGTCAAAAGACACCAGCTCTCAAAAGTCCTATGCCTTCAGATGCCAGAGACACTACCAGAGGCAACCAACAGCATATATAAGGATCAGAGAGTCCATCCAGAGAGAGGAAACTACCCAAGATGTTGACGAGAACTGCAGGTTTAAGTTGCAGCCAAGTTTTGGGAACCAAATAAAACAGCACAGAATAAGGAGTCTTTGAACATCGTTAATCTACAAGTGATCACCAACACAACATAGTCTGAAAACCTTTATATATATATATATATATATATATATATATATATATATATATATATATATATATATATATAAACACACTCATTATCACCGAGTAATCATATAATGCCTAAGTACCTTCTTGAATGCAGAAATAGAAAAAATAGCTCTTTTCTTTCCTTGTTTATATGTGACCTGATAATGCTAGAACATTCATGGGATATTAGTATTGAAAAAACTGAAAGCCCGTACCTCATTTGAGGAATTGTAAAAAGATATGAAGATGTGGCTGAAACAACAAAGAGGCAGAGGAGATTTTGAATTGTTGGTTATTACAACCATTATTATCTATAAGGTGAAGAGAAAACCATTGGGATTCTCAGTTACATTCCCATCATTGGGTATAAGTGGAAGACAACAAATAAGTAACCCCTAAAAATAGTTTTATGGAATAGTATTTGACAGTACAAAAAACTGTTCATACAATATATATGGTAATGGCACATCCTGACCAAAATCAGACAAAAATTCCTTACATAAAACACTAAATTATTTTATTAGATATTGGAAAAACTAAATGAGCTTGGAAAGACATGTTAGTCCAATCAAGCTTCAAGTTCCAAAATAAACATGCTTTCAACTAAGCAAGAAAAAGACAAATGCATGAGAGAGGTTTAGAAAGGTAAGAATATAGAAAATCTGTAACTAAATTTACTTCAAGACAATGTAGAAATGAAAAGTAAAATGCCAGGTTATCACATCTTTTTGACAGGAACTGTAGACTGCAAGAGGACAGAAAAAAAAATAGTGAAGGAGGCATGAAGCAACACGGGATTTTATTATCTCTAGCATAATCAGAACGATTCGATTGGTCATTTTATATTAAAAGATATTTCACCCACACAGAAAACTGATAAATTCTCTCAAAGTGGCTTTTAATTTCAATATGAAAACCTCTGAATAAGGAAACTGTAAACATCAGCAAAGGTATAAAATGAGTGACATTCTTTAATTGGGAGTCAAATTTTTCATGTCACAGCAAAAAAAAAAAAAATAAATAAATAAAAAAATTAAAAAAAAGATAAAAACAGCAGGAAAACATGATACAAACTGTTTGACAGAAGAGAATTGTACATGAATCTTTCAGGATGTCAAACCACAACGGAAATTAATTCCAAATAAAAATTTTTCACATGCATTTTAAAAATCATTTTTGATATGGATTTAAATTTTGTTTCCACTTATTCATTATCAGTGAGTTTTGAATGTTAAATGTTCAATAAAAATTGAAATACTTTCAAGACAAATTGAGAATTTTACCAAGCAGAAATAATCACTGATGAAAACTACTAAACATTCTATCATAAACCCTAAACAGATAACTAAAAATAGCACAAAATATTAGCAAAACAAACATCTCGTGTAATATTTTCATCAGCTATCATCCATAATACCCAGTACTTTGCTGTTCGTGTCCATTCTATGCAGAATAAATAAAAGTTGTCAAATTTGAAATAGATTGAGCAAAATGAAAAAAAAAAAAAAAAGGATTTCAGACATTGGTTGGCTGGATTGAATGAATAGCAAATCGACTACTGGAGATGAATAAAAGAAAAGACCAGTAAGTAAAAGTCACTCTGAACAGAAATGAAAACAAAATGGCTAACTTGGAGGATCAAAAACTATATGATGTGCAGGATGTAAAAAGTAGAAAAATAGACAAATAATGATATCAGTGTGCTGCTGCAAATATAATCATTGATTGGCATCTCCTCCCAATGCTTCCTGGTCATTAAGAAAAGATTTTGAATAGTGGCTTTCAATGAATTTGCCAATTAAAAACTGGATTGGACATGGGTATCCTCAAATTACCAGATGTTGTGAACTTGTATATGATATAAAAAAACATTTATCTTCATTGTTTCAAGTGATGATTTTTTTTCCCCTTTTCCCTTCATTTTGCTGTATTGTTGTTTTGTTTCATCTCTTTTCCAATTGTTTATCACAGATATTGACTGAAACAAGGTAGCAACCATTAACGGGGCAGGGATGTAGGAAAGAAAAATAGAAGATAAAAAAAAGAAAAGGACTTTCTCATTGCACCCTCACAAAAAGAGGATAGACACTGAACGAGCAGGCTGCAGCAGGAGTAGCAACCAACTCGCACAAAGTTTACCTCTGCAAAGTATTGTTTGTAATTGGCATAAGTGCTTTGTTGTTCTTTATTTCTATTTTTAACTCGATCGTATGAAATTCTTCTGTTGAACAGTTGACAAACAAAACAGATCAATATTTCTGAGAAAGTCAACAGATGATCAGGATGTTGTTAGTAACAACATTATGAATTAAAAATAGAAAAAAAGAGAAATCAATATTAAAAAAAAACAACAAATTATTATTCAATAATGCTTATTGAAAGCAAGTGTTGGCAGTTCACAGGTGGATTTAGTTTCTAGCATTGCAACTGGAAATACAGACTAAGCATAATATCAATACACTCTTTTTTTATTTTTTTACACTCACGCACACACTATATATATATATATATATATATATATATATATATATATATATATATATATTACACACTCACACATGAACAAATAAACACATGTATGCATTCACAAACAAAAATCTTAAAGAACTCTTACAATAAAACAGAACAGATAAATTAGAGTGGGTATCTTCAAAATGAAAGCATTTTTTGATTTCATAGATTCAAAGATTACTCCACCCTTCCAAGTCTTGTGCTTTAGCTTCTCATTAGTCTCAAGTTAAAGAAAAACCCTTTTCTCAGCTTTCTATATTATTATATATGAACCACTCTATCATTGAAGGAAGATTACAGAAAAATAGATTAGAGACTAAACTGTACTTTGCTTCAGCCTAAAATTTAGGTGGGATAGGTTTTATCTTCCTGACAAATCTTCCCAGAAACAAAATGTCCAGATGATCAAAAGTGGAGCTGAGAAGAGAAGAGGAAGACAGAGTCATTGGAACAATGTGACAAAGCACTACCAATTTAAGACATTACTTATAGATGCTAACATAACATATCTACCTCATAAATGTTGCTATTCCTTTCCCAGCAATATTTGATCTCTCCCGTTTGTTCTTTCCTTTTTTTTTTGATCTTGTATTCTCCTTTTGATGGTGCATGCAAATTAAAATTTAAGAAAAAAAAAAAAAAAAAAAAAAAAAAGAAAAGAGAAAATAGAAAAGAAAAGAAAGAAAAAAAAGAAAAAGAAAGAAAAGAAAAAAAAGAAAAAAGAAAAAGAAAAAAGAAAAGAAAAGAAAAAAGAAAAGAAAGAAAAAAGAAAAGAAAAAAGAAAGAAAAGAAAAAAGAAAAGAAAAGAAAAAAGAAAGAAAAGAAAGAAAAGAAAAAAAGGAAGAAAAAAAAGAAAGAAAAAAAAAAAAGTAAAAAAAAAGAAAAAGAAAAAAAAAGAAAAAAAAAAAAAAAGAAGCATTTGCAGAGTTGTTCTTGATAGCAACAAAGGTGGTGGCAAGTGACAGCCATGATGTCTCTTTTTTCTCATTTTTATTTTATAAAGTTGGTGCTTTCAATTTTCCGAGTCAGCTTAACATTACGATTGCCTTTTTCTTTTTTGTTAGTTTATAAAAACATTTTCATTTAATTGCCCCCTAAAGTTTTTTCATTATTTTCATATTGGATTCAAGATTTCAATTTTTCCTCCTTTTTTTTCTTTTGCATATATACGTAAAATGAAATTTGTTTAGTTAGCTCCCACATGGTAGATGCATCAAGTCTGATGGTAAATCTGCACAGGTCAAAGTTGAGCACAACAGGTAATCTACTCACCCTCCTATTTTTCCTCATTACTTTTTCATATAATAGTAATAGCTGTAATATAACAATGGTGGCTGTGTTTGTGTTGCAAGTAGAGCATATAGACACTTATAATATGTCCAGGCGACAAAACAGTGTAGAAACTGAAATACTGTTATGTAGGTTAGATAATTGTAGACCTGCTGTAGTGACCATGTGGTCAGCAAACCAGCAAGAACCTAGAGTGGATCATACAATGTACACTGAATGTAGGAGCTGGGAACGAAACCGTCAAGGCCATTAGCCTTGCGAACGCGGGTCCAACCATCTCCTTGGTCCTGCTCGAGAACAACCATTTCCTCATTCTCATCCATGGATATTGAACCTTCGTTCATAGCTATAAGACAAAATGAAATATAAATGAATAAATACACAAGCATGCAATTTAACTATACCAAGTGACAAGGGTTTCGAAAAGAATTTGAAGAAACAAGAATCAACAAATTACAAAATAGGTAGTTTTATGCAGCTAGTTTATCGCAGATGAACAATAATGCATTTTGTGTGAACTTCAATCTTAGTATGTCATTATCATTATGAAACCCATTTAAAAAATCCAGCTTCCTGTGCTGCAGCAGTAGAAGATACATATCTGCAGTAAAGAAAGCAATAAAAAAAAAAAAAAAAAGAAAGACATTCGTTTTTAAAAGTTCTTGATTGTGGTGGTCCAGAGAAAATGTGTCTTAGGTTATATGACATGTTAAAAATCTTTTAATGAACAAATGATGAAAGTATATTAATTTCACAATGTGAATTAGGATTATTTACATGAGGATGTCATCAAATCGACCGAAATAAAAAAACACCTGAAAATAAAAGTAATTAATAAAAAAACAAAAAAAATGAAAGAGCTTTAATAGAGTTAAAAGACACCCACCTTCAAATTGATAGAGGGCACGACAAGTCCCAATCACAGGAAAATCATCAAATTCTTCTTCAGGGGTCTCCTGGTCAGCATATTCAAGTTCTCCCTCTCCATCTGGAATTTCATCCAGTTCCCCTTCACCCCCAGCTATTGGCCTACAAGAATAGCAAGAAATAAAAAAATAAAAGGAGATAAAATAACTAATACATAGACTTGATTTGGTTACATATTGAATATACTCCAAACTACTGTAGTTATAGAACACAAAAATCTTAGAGGCGTGTTGGAACTATACACACTGCCAACAAGAAAAAGAAACCATCAAGTGAACAGATGGTCGTGGAATATAATCATTTCTATAAAAAAAATAGAAAAGTGAGAAAGAGAAAGGAGATACCAACTTCATAGTGACTAGAGTACAACTACCAGTGAGACACTTTTCACTAAAGTAAGAACAGTACTGAATGGCCCTCTCTACACAACTACTCTTGCAAGATGTGAAAGAATATTTACTGTTTCTTTCAACAGTAAGTTTGCAAATTGAGCAAAAGATTAGATTTCTTTTCTAACGATAGTTTTTTCTTACAGCTAATGTAAGAATTATCAAGATCAAATGAGTTATATTTTACTATGCATTACCTAATACAAGAAGAGCTCAAGTACAATGGGCTAGGTAGATAGCTTTTATAAAAAAAAAAAAATATTTGGTTCATGTGAGGCAATGTAATTTTTAGTATTTTCCTTGCTTTTGAATTAAGGTTGGCAAAAATATAGGGACATTTAGGCAAATATATTCCAATATAAAAAAAGCTGAATATTCAATGCTTTGACAACCATGAAATTTCATGAAAATAATCTCAGAGCAGCTGAAAAGATTAAATGCATGGATAGACAATGTCATATGAAGTTGGCAAGAAGAATGTCTTGTGGAAAGAGGTAATCATGCTGACTGGTTAGAGTGAAAAGTTGGAAAACTAGAATAAAACTACTGGCCTGTGCAACAACAAAGATATAGGAGGAATGAATGAAGGAAAACAATTTTATATGATGAAAAAAAAAAAAAAAAAAAAAAAAAGAATGGAAATAACTACTTCTAAGCTCCCAGGCAATTACATGAACTATTTCTCTTCAGCAAATTTGAGGAGAAAGAAACAGCTCTAACTTCTATTTCCTAACAACTATTATAAAGATTATAATAAAAATAAAGTGAAATGTGGCTGACAGACTAAATATTAAGGACAACATTCATCTTCATTGACCTTAGCAGAGATTAAAAATTTATATTATCTTAGCTTAAAGAATTGCAATCATGTGCTATCAAGGGGAGACAACCACTGATAAACTGCATATAATCTCCCTTACATAATATTACTGCCAGCAAATAAAACCCAATTAATATTCATGTATTAAAAAAGAAAGAAAGTAGACATTAATATGAATAGCATACAAAAAACAATTGTAAGAAGAGCAATGTTTTAAAAGAGAAACTAACTTATGAAAAAACAAAACAAAACAAACGAACACAAATAAACAATGGAGAGCAACATAGTGGTCAAGTACAACACAACGACAGAATAAGTTTCAATTCAGAAAAAAACAAAAAATTAGACAAAAAATGACAGCTTAAAACAAAAAAACAAACACATTCAACAGCATGTGTATGAGTGTGTGCACTTGTTTGAGCCCAGGATATACAGAATTATGAAAAATGAAAAAGAATGAAATATACTAGTTAGTATGGAGTTATACGAAGCAAAAGAGGATGCCAGTTGTGAAATATCATACTGCTGGAAAATGACCTTGGAGGCTGAGAGTGAGATATTCTCTGTGCAATGCCACCACCAACCCATTCATGTGCAGGTTGTGATGCAAAACTCCACACAGATACAGGCATCATTGGAACGATGTTTAACTAACAAATGAAGCAAAGTTGGTGTTTGGATCTATTTCCTGTGTATTAGAGGCACATTTTCAGATTTTTTCATTTTGCATTGCCTTTGTTTTAATAAAAGAAAAGAAAAAAGAATGACTATATCTGGTATAACTACTATCAAGTAGGTAACATAGGAATGAGTGAATTCTTTAAGCTCTTTTCATGCTTATCACTAAATACCATTTGATCAATCACTGCGACAAAGCATTGCTTAGAAGGACTTGTCAGCACAATAATCTTTTTCCAATATTTACAGTAGAATTCACCACCAAACTGATGTGGCTGAAGTTCTGCAATAAAATTTGATGATAGTTTTCATCTTATTGAAAAGTTTATTATATTTCATCAACTCATCAATTCCCTATGTGTATAGAAGTGGGTGTAGAAGTTAATCTAGGAGCTTCAATTTGTTAACTTCTTCCAATGAAGTTGGAAGAGGTATGTATATTTATTTGTGTCTACTATCTGTCTATCTCCTCAAGTTCTTGAATCTTAATGACATTTTGAGCAATGGTTGTTCATGGACTAAGGGAGAAATGCTTAGATTTTGGGGCAGATGAAGCAAATCTTTTACTGTCACCCCCCTCCCACTACATCATAGCTATATATGAATAGATTTTCATTCAATTTTTTTTAGTGATAATGCTTCAGAAGAGTGCACTGATTGCTTTTTACTATATCTATATGTATTCACTCAAATTTTTCTATTTGTACACACAATATCACCAATAGTTCTCACTGAATGATGGGGAGGTAGTAATTAAATTTTGGGGTGGATACAGGAATTTTTCATACACTAAAAATAGTCAAAAATATATTGAAACACTTAGATAGTTGCCTCCCCTGCATAGTAGCTATATATGAACTGATTTTCATTTCATTTAGATAGTGGTACGGCTTTAGCACAAGTATGCGCTCTCTGACCACTTTCCAGTTTTAAATGTATTTTCAGGAATTGGGTGTATTCAATGAGTGTGCATTTATGTTTGTTACTATTCACATAGAGAGTAGGAAAATAAGAGATCATTGCAAAAAAGAGTATATTTTAGAATATTGTAGAATTCAAGATATAGTTCTACAAATTTCAATATGATTAATATGATTGGTTCCTCATACCATGTTCTCACTGAAAAGCTAAAGTTTAAATAATCAGATCTTTTCTTTCATGGTTTTATTACAAGGGGCTTTATTTTCCTATGATATTTTTATGCCCATAAACAAATCAAGAGTCATTCTTCCAAGAACAAGCCACACAAAAAACTGAATATTTATGACTGAAGACAAATACAAAATATGCAAAGTAAATGCATAAACATTTTAACTCAGCTTTTAAAATGTACAGTAAAAAAGTATTTATGAAAACAAGTATGACAAAGAGATTGGTTTTGCTTTTTCTGAACTGATATAAATATTTTTGTTATGAGATCTTATGCACAATGATCAGCAAAATTTTGTTCAACAAAAAGAAAAAGAAAGCAAGTAATAGTAGTAGTGGTAGTAGAAGGCAGTAGAAGCACACAGACAACAACAGCAACAACATCATCACTTTACAACAGATGCACACAAACAGCTGACAGTAAGCTGATCAAAGCAAGACTTGCTACACAATTGGAGAGCAAGAAGAGATGAGATAAAGCTCCACATTGAAATATAATGATAATTTACTACAAATTAAATACAGAGCCATTCAAATTAGAGTTCAGCCAAAGCTAAAATGTTCAGGAAGCACAACAAGCAGAGTGAGAAATTAAAGTTGTATAAAATAATTTACGAATGACTATATCTGGAATTTCTGATGAAACCAAAAAATGAAGTGTATTAGATACAAAATATTAACAAAGATTAGGATGTCCAGTAATAGAGTGGTATTAGTTAAGTCCACACCATAGCAGCAAAACTTATAAATCAGTGAAATCTGAAAAGTCCACAGCTTGTTTCCTGACACTTTTTCTTTTTGCTAGAAAACTATATTATTGGCCATTTGGGCTACCAAATTGGCTGACTCAGTTTCATACCTCCTGGAAGGCCATAAGATATTAGGCAATTTTTTTTTGAAAATGTAGATAAATCATATAGTTATGTACTTTTTGAACTTCAAACTAATCAATATCTTACTTTGAATACATATATTTAAACAAGATCAAACCTAGCTGAGTTAGATAAATTGTGGAAAGAATTTATCAGATTATTATAGTAACTTAAATAAAATTAGTATGCCAGTAATTTAGGGTAATTTTATCTCACTTGTGAAAGTGTAAACCTTGTGCAACAATTAAATGAATGAAATATATACATTGTTCTTCGGCTGCTACAAATAATGTCCGTGCAAAATGACAAAAATGTTAGTTATTCCATAAAATTTTTTTAAAAGACAATCCTGATAGCCATTTTCCAGATTAAATTCGATTAAATTGGGGTTGAATAAAGAGAAGAGACAGCAGAACTAGGTTAGAAAAAATTATACAAGGAATTTTAGTTTAAAATCTCATTTCACAAATGGTAAAAAATAAAAACATTATACATGAGTGTAGATCTGTTGTAGCGATAAAAATGTCAAGAATAAATGTTACCACTATTAGACTCAAATTACTCAACTATGATCCTGAAGAAAAAATTCAGATTTGAAGGATTTTACATTATACTTCCGTCATAGACCATATGTCTAATTACGCTCGATAAGAAAATTCCAATTTTCACATTCACTAAGCAGACCTACAAAGGCATGAGTAAAGAAAAAAAGAAAGAAAAAAAAAAGAAAAGAAAAAGAATAAGTGTGGGAACTTGTACTGATAATTGTTGAATGATATAATCATTTACCTGTGTCTGAAGATTATCTTAATTGTAAATTTTCATCAGAATAGAGAATTATCAGTATCATTAATTCAATGTAGATCAAAGAACATTCTTTTAAAAGTGGGTTATCTTGTCTACATAACTAAAATAAGCACTAATTATCATCTTAGCATGAATTTTTTCTTCACCTTTCTTTCTCTCCAATGCAGAAATATTAGTAGAACAAACCAACAGCCAATAATACAAATAGAAAAAATTAAAAGGAAAAAAGCCATTAAAAGTATTTTTTCAAGAAATCATGCTTTAACAAAACAAATTATAACAAAAACCAAAAATTAAATAGGAAAGTAAAGTATGTGATATAACAGACAGTAAATAAATTTGTTAATTAGTTCAGTGGATATAAGTTACAATTATAAATTAATTGAACTTTTTTCCAGTCAGTTGGAGATCACAAGACCACATCAACAAGAGGAATATGGTTAGATGAAATATTTTTTAAAAAAGTAATTGAAATGAAAATTAGAAATAGATAACCACAGCACATCCCAAATACACATTAGGAGAAAAATATCCCTGCCATCCACCTGCCATAAAGGCAGCAACAGCTAATAAACTAGTCAGCCACAGACAAATCTCAAGTTCATAATCACAACCTGGCAACATCAACATAGGATGAGAAAATCTGACTAGCAATAACTTTTTTTCTGATCATGCATGAGAGAGAGAGAGAGAGAAAACATAGGGGAGGAAAAGAGAGATTCCATAGAGAAAATTATTATTATTATTATTATTATTAAGATAGAATAAGAGCTCATAAAAGATAGCTGGGAGCAGACATAGCCATATTTTCAATATATTGTGAATATATACAGAGGTAACTACACAGCCAAGGGTTTCCAGTTCACTAAACTTATTTTTATTTTTATTTTTTTTTTTCATTTTTCCCTTCCTTTTGGAATTCTCTTTTTCCCTTATTTTATTTTATTTTTTCTCTACATTGACAAAAATTATTGGTAACCCTTGCTATGAAGTTATGAAGTGTTAAAAATTGGTTTTATTCTTTCATGACTCAGTGCTATTGGCATAAAAAACCCTGCATACCCATTTTCCCCGTCTTCGCCGCAAGTACTGTGCCTAAATGAAAAAGAAAAAAATGTACTTTTAAGTATCAGGTGTGACGTTCATTCAGAAGAAATGTGATTCTTCTACTGCCATATCATATTTACTCTCTCTTGACCATAAAGTAGAAACAGTATTCGGAACTGGCGATAGAAAAGCAGGTTTACATGTGAAATACTTAAAAGACTTCAGCATGACAACTTGGAGAGTCCGTTCAAATAATCAATATGAAATGCTAAATATATGACTCAAAGTGCAAGTTAGCACAAATAATATACCATTATATATCAGATTTGATGTAAATTAACTTGGGCACTATTATATCAAGTTCTAATGAAAGCGTATGATCAATACAAAATGACTTCAAAGGAATAAAATACTATCTTTTGCCAGAGATTTAAAAATGAATAAAAACATAGTGTAAAAGAATTGAAGAAAAAGTAAGATTCAGTCTAACATCATGAGCTTGGTGGCAACATATTAGCTTGGCATTTATGTTCAACATACTGTGTGATATATGCCCCTTGATAGCACAAAGCGTTCCAATAGACATACTCTGAACATGTACAGACCATAGAGTTCATTGATACTTTTTAAAGTTGACAGCAAAAGAAACACGTTCATAATAGGAATCTTAAGAAATCTCTTTTTAGCAATACTGATAAGAAATGAGTAAAAATCAGTAGATTTCAAGTCCTTCCACTAATTTAAGCTATTGCATATCACACACTTATTTAGTCTTCAACCATTAATACTGAATAATTTCAGCTTTTCATAATTAATAAGTCAGAATCTTCACTACTGATTATTCCATGAACAATTATGCATTTATGGCAAGACGTACAATAAGCACACGGATATTCAAGTCGATACTGAAATAAAAAAACAAGTTGTCCATGCTGAGAAAATGCTCGACTAGTTATCTTAATCCACTTGTATATTTAATGCCTCTGCATAGGAAGTTGCCGAATTGACCTATCACTCCCTAAACACTCAATTTTTGGCAATTGTAAGACATTCTGCAATGAAAATGATTCAGATTAAGTGAGTTTTATTAAAGTGAAGATATTAATAATGGTTACATGCTAACATGTGCTATAAAGATTAAGATTGTATACATTTTTAAATCCTTCAATGATACTTGAAAGTAATCAAATGGAACATTAACTTTACTTTTGAATGTATGAATGATGTTAATAGTTTTTTGAAATAAAAAAAATATGCTAATAACTAATTTGTATCATATGTATCAGTAAAAACGTACTTCTTGAAATGAAGTACATTGAGAGATACAAAATTTTTGTGTCCAAGTGGGCTTTAAAGTCAAATTGGATGTTTTTCAAACCATCAGTTAAATGTTTGTGAAACCATCTGTCAAATATATTAACATCGATTTGAATAGCTAAATTTATTATTCAATGAACTTGATTAAGAGAAAAATTGTCAGTAAAATGTGCAAACCAGGAGGATGACATAAATACAGTAGATATTTCAATAAAGACCAAAATATAACACAGCTAACCAATGTCTCATTTAATACCATAGATAACTTGCTTGCTAACGACTTAGATGGATTCAAAAATAAAATCCACTTTTATTTATTTCCAACTCAAAATCATTTTTTTTTTTATTCAGAGGGATAAATAAGTGATAAAGTTACAAAAAGCATAGTTTTTAATTTGAAGCCAACTACTTGTTACCAAATTTTGCTGTATTTGGGAATAATATTTACTGTACCATAGAATCAGGCTATAGATGATTCTATTACGACTTTTATAAGAAAACTAAATCACCTAGTTGTATGTGTAGGTATAGATAAATTTCGACAGGACTGAACATTACCCTCATTTTTTATAGCAACAGGAAATAACAGAAAACAAGGATAATTATTCAAGTTATCAGAAATATTTAAAACAATGCTTGTATATTAAGCCACAAACCTTCTGTGCAATAGCAAGAAAAAAACACCAAGTAAGAAATAAGTAAGCCAATAGAGAAAAATCTCGTATTTTCAATGAAGGACAGAGCATCCGTAGAGGCAGCTTCAAAGAAGTAATGCTGTATTGCATGACTGATCAAATAGTCGCATACTAATCAGAGTGAAGAATGGATGATGTAAAAGATCTATCCATCTTTCTCTAGTAGCAGAAATTTGACTTGTCATTTACTTTTAAAATAGCTCAATCTTGTACATCAAGTCTAAAATTATCAGGTGATCAATTGTAACTATAACAGGTAAAAAGGGATTGGCATTTGGCACATACATGGTAAGCGCAGAGAAGAAAATATGGAAGTCAACAGGCAATCAGATAATTTGGTAGACAGGGAAAGTGAAGTAGAAATATGCAAGTGTACTGTTCAAAAATTCATTGTGTTAACTCCCAAACCAGCCCAAATTTGTCGATGATAAAGCATTTGACTGCATTAGAAACGTGTACAGGTATTGATATTCTTGGAAAATGAGATTACCTAATCAAAAGCCAAAAGAGAAATTTTGATAATCTTGAATATTTAAGAAAAATTATGAAAATATGTACATAAAAATAGTTATTCTGGAGTCGATAAATAGCCTATTAAAAGGGAACTTAAAACATTTTAAAACACACACTGAGATGGGGGTAGCACATCCCTCCCACACCAAGTCTTTTGGCAATCAATATTCAATTAACAAAAAGAGGAGGATTTTCTCATTATTCCAATGCCTTCTCAGAAAATAATGAATGGAAATGGCCGATTTATAGGAGTATACATAGGAAAATTACAAAAAATGAAGTAAAAGGTGAAAGCATGATAGGGGATAACATTTCAAAGCACAGATAAAGTAAAATGAAAAGAAATAAGCAGCCAAAGATAAAGGTAGAAAGGAAACCTCAAGCTAGCCAACTAGACCCACAGATCTGATAGCTTTTGTTCTTAGTGTGACACTAGGGGGCCAGGAGTCCCCCGTGTCCTGAAAATTACTATGGCTGTTACTAAAAATTACTATGGTTATTACCAGTAATTACTATTGTTATTACAAAAGGAGTTATCTGTGTTAAAGGGGATAATGTGTTTTTCAAGATGTCATAGGAAGTTGGGTCACCTGTGCTTTTTCAATCTGGTGTCATCTGTCAAGGCCTGGGTTTCAAAAACAAATGCTTTTGGGAAAAAGGTTTTGTTCCCGATTCAATGACCATGTCATGGGAAGTTGAGTTATCTGTACTTTTTCAATCTAGTGTCATCTGTCAAATACTGGGTTTGAAAACAAAGCCAGATATAAGGGTCAGTGTTTGGGGTCTAGAGAGAGAGAGTAAAAGCTTATGAAAGAAAAGTTATTTGCAGAGTCTTTGGGAGAGGGGGAGACTAATTTATGATATTGAACAGACCTGCGTCGCGAGATGAATGAGGGTCAATGTTTTGGGTTTTTCCGGAAAGGTCGAGATGGCAGGAGAGGGAGAGATAA